>CM050166.1:446260523-446340729 GCA_027410445.1 Discoglossus pictus | reverse complement strand
TATACACAGGACAGGGTGAGGAGAGGACAGGGGTGTGTGCACAGGACAGGATGTGAGAGAGCTGGTGGTGTACACAGGACAGGGTGAGGAGAGGACAGGAGTGTGTGCACAGGACAGGATGTGAAAGAGCTGGGGTATACACACGGTGAGGAGAGGACAGGGGAGTATACACAGGACAGGGTGAGGAGAGGAAAGGGGTGTGTGCACAGGATAGGATGTGAGAGAGCTGGGGTATACACAGGACAGGGTGAGGAGAGGACAGGAGTGTGTGCACAGGACAGGATGTGAGAGAGCTGGGAGTATACACAGGACAGGGTGAGGAGAGGACAGGAGTGTGTGCACAGGACAGGATGTGAGAGAACTGGGCTATACACAGGACAGGGTGAGGAGAGGACAGGGGTGTGTGCACAGGACAGGATGTGAGAGAGCTGGGGTATACACAGGACAGGGTGAGGAGAGGACAGGGGTGTGTGCACAGGATAGAATGTGAGAGAGCTGGGATATACACACAGTGAGGAGAGGACAGGGGTGTGTGCACAGGACAGGATGTGAGAGAACTGGGGTATACACAGTACAGGGTGAGGAGAGGACAGGAGTGTGTGCACAGGACAGGATGTGAGAGAGCTGGTGTATACACAGGACAGGGTGAGGAGAGAACAGGAGTGTGTGCACAGGACAGGATGTGAGAGAGCTAGGTGTATACACAGGACAGGGTGAGGAGAGGACAGGGGTGTGTGCACAGGACAGGATGTGAGAGAGCTGGGGTATACACAGGACAGGGTGAGGAGAGAACAGGAGTTTATGCACAGGACAGGATGTGAGAGAGCTAGGTGTATACACAGGACAGGGTGAGGAGAGGACAGGAGAGTGTGCACAGACAGGATGTGAGAGAGCTGGGGTATACACAGGACAGGGTGAGGATAGAACAGGAGTGTGTGCACAGGACAGGATGTGAGAGAGCTAGGTGTATACACAGGACAGGGTGAGGAGAGGACAGGGGTGTGTGCACAGGACAGGATGTGAGATAGCTGGGGTATACATAGGACAAGATGTGAGAGAGCTGGGGTATACACAGGACAGGGTGAGGAGAGGTAAGGAGTGTGTGCACAGGACAGGATGTGAGAGAGCTGGGGTATACACAGGACAGGGTGAGGAGAGGACAGGAGTGTGTGCACAGGAAAGGATGTGAGAGAGCTGGGGTATACACAGGACAGGGTGAGGAGAGGACAGGTGTGTGTGCACAGGACAGGATGTGAGATAGCTGGGGTAGACACAGGACAGGGTGAGGAGAGGACAGGGGTGTGTGCAAAGGATAGGATGTGAGAGAGCTGGTGGTGTACACAGGACAGGGTGAGGAGAGGACAGGAGTGTGTACACAGGACAGGATGTGAGAGAGCTGGGGTATACACAGGACAGGGTGAGGAGAGGACAGGGGTGTGTGCACAGGACAGGATGTGAGAGAGCTGGTGGTGTACACAGGACAGGGTGAGGAGAGGACAGGAGTGTGTGCACAGGACAGGATGTGAAAGAGCTGGGGTATACACACGGTGAGGAGAGGACAGGGGAGTATACACAGGACAGGGTGAGGAGAGGAAAGGGGTGTGTGCACAGGATAGGATGTGAGAGAGCTGGGGTATACACAGGACAGGGTGAGGAGAGGACAGGAGTGTGTGCACAGGACAGGATGTGAGAGAGCTGGGAGTATACACAGGACAGGGTGAGGAGAGGACAGGAGTGTGTGCACAGGACAGGATGTGAGAGAGCTGGGGTATACACAGGACAGGGTGAGGATAGAACAGGAGTGTGTGCACAGGACAGGATGTGAGAGAGCTAGGTGTATACACAGGACAGGGTGAGGAGAGGACAGGGGTGTGTGCACAGGACAGGATGTGAGATAGCTGGGGGTTTACACAGGACAGGGTGAGGAGAGGACAGGAGTGTGTACACAGGACAGGTTGTGAGAAAGCTCTGGGTATACACAGGACAGGGTGAGGAGAGGACAGGAGTGTGTGCACAGGACAGGATGTGAGAGAGCTGGGGGTATACACAGGACAGAGTGAGGAGAGGACAAGGTTGTGTGCACAGGACAGGATGTGAGAGAGCTGGGGGTATACACAGGACAGGGTGAGGAGAGGACAGGAGTGTGTGCACAGGACAGGATGTGAGAGAGCTGGGAGTATACACAGGACAGGGTGAGGAGAGGACAGGAGTGTGTGCACAGGACAGGATGTGAGAGAGCTGGGGGTATACTCAGGACAGGGTGAGGAGAGGACAGGTGCGTGTGCACAGGACAGGATGTGAGAGAGCTGGGGGTATACACAGGATAGGGTGAGGAGAGGACAGGGGTGTGTGCACAGGATAGGATGTGAGAGAGCTGGGATATACACACGGTGAGGAGAGGACAGGGGTGTGTGCACAGGACAGGATGTGAGAGAACTGGGGTATACACAGTACAGGGTGAGGAGAGGACAGGAGTGTGTGCACAGGACAGGATGTTAGAGAGCTGGGGGTATACTCAGGACAGGGTGAGGAGAGGACAGGTGCGTGTGCACAGGACAGGATGTGAGAGAGCTGGGGGTATACACAGGATAGGGTGAGGAGAGGACAGGGGTGTGTGCACAGGATAGGATGTGAGAGAGCTGGGGGGTATACACAGGACAGGGTGAGGAGAGGACAGGAGTGTGTGCACAGGACAGGATGTGAGAGAGCTGGGGTATACACAGGACAGGGTGAGGAGAGGACAGGAGTGTGTGCACAGGACAGGATGTGAGAGAGCTGGCGGTATACACAGGAAAGGTCGAGGAGAGGACAGGTGTGTGTGCACAGGACAGGTTGTGAGAAAGCTCTGGGTATACACAGGACAGGGTGAGGAGAGGACAGGAGTGTGTGCACAGGACAGGATGTGAGAGAGCTGGGGGTATACACAGGACAGAGTGAGGAGAGGACAGGGTTGTGTGCACAGGACAGGATGTGAGAGAGCTGGGGGTATACACAGGACAGGGTGAGGAGAGGACAGGGGTGTGTGCACAGGACAGGATGTGAGAGAGCTGGGGTATACACAGGACAGGGTGAGGAGAGAACAGGAGTTTATGCACAGGACAGGATGTGAGAGAGCTAGGTGTATACACAGGACAGGGTGAGGAGAGGACAGGAGAGTGTGCACAGGACAGGATGTGAGAGAGCTGGGGTATACACAGGACAGGGTGAGGATAGAACAGGAGTGTATGCACAGGACAGGATGTGAGAGAGCTGGGGGTATACACAGGACAGGGTGAGGATAGGACAGGGGTGTGTGCACAGGACAGGATGTGAGAGAGCTGGGGTATACACAGGACAGGGTGAGGAGAGAACAGGAGTTTATGCACAGGACAGGATGTGAGAGAGCTAGGTGTATACACAGGACAGGGTGAGGAGAGGACAGGAGAGTGTGCACAGGACAGGATGTGAGAGAGCTGGGGTATACACAGGACAGGGTGAGGATAGAACAGGAGTGTATGCACAGGACAGGATGTGAGAGAGCTGGGGTATACACAGGACAGGGTGAGGAGAGAACAGGAGTGTGTGCACAGGACAGGATGTGAGAGAGCTAGGTGTATACACAGGACAGGGTGAGGAGAGGACAGGGGTGTGTGCACAGGACAGGATGTGAGATAGCTGGGGTATACATAGGACAAGATGTGAGAGAGCTGGGGTATACACAGGACAGGGTGAGGAGAGGACAGGAGTGTGTGCACAGGATAGGATGTGAGAGAGCTGGGGTATACACAGGACAGGGTGTGGAGAGGACAGGAATGTGTGCACAGGATAGGATGTGAGAGAGCTGGGGTATACATAGGACAAGATGTGAGAGAGCTGGGGTATACACAGGACAGGGTGAGGAGAGGACAGGAGTGTGCGCACAGGACAGGATGTGAGAGAACTGGGGTATACACAGGACAGGGTGAGGAGAGGACAGGAGTGTGTGCACAGGACAGGATGTTAGAGAGCTGGGGGTATACACAGGACAGGGTGAGGAGAGGACATTTGCGTGTGCACAGGACAGGATGTGAGAGAGCTGGGGTATACACAGGACAGGGTGAGGAGAGGACAGGAGTGTGTGCACAGGACAGGATGTGAGAGAGCTGGGGGTATACACAGGAAAGGGTGAGGAGAGGACAGGTGTGTGTGCACAGGACAGGATGTGAGAGAGCTCTGGGTATACACAGGACAGGGTGAGGAGAGGACAGGAGTGTGTGCACAGGACAGGATGTGAGAGAGCTGGGGGTATACACAGGACAGAGTGAGGAGAGGACAGGGTTGTGTGCACAGGACAGGATGTGAGAGAGCTGGGGGTATACACAGGACAGGGTGAGGAGAGGAAAGGGGTGGGTGCACAGGACAGGATGTGAGAGAGCTGGGGTATACACAGGACAGGGTGAGGAGAGAACAGGAGTTTATGCACAGGACAGGATGTGAGAGAGCTAGGTGTATACACAGGACAGGGTGAGGAGAGGACAGGAGAGTGTGCACAGGACAGGATGTGAGAGAGCTGGGGGTATACACAGGACAGAGTGAGGAGAGGACAGGGTTGTGTGCACAGGACAGGATGTGAGAGAGCTGGGGGTATACACAGGACAGGGTAAGGAGAGGACAGGGGTGTGTGCACAGGACAGGATGTGAGATAGCTGGGGTATACATAGGACAAGATGTGAGAGAGTTGGGGTATACACAGGACAGGGTGAGGAGAGGACAGGAGTGTGTGCACAGGACAGGATGTGAGAGAGCTGGGGTATACACAGGACAGGGTGAGGAGAGGACAGGAGTGTGTGCACAGGATAGGATGTGAGAGAGCTGGGGTATACATAGGACAAGATGTGAGAGAGCTGGGGTATACACAGGACAGGGTGAGGAGAGGACAGGAGTGTGTGCACAGGATAGGATGTGAGAGAGCTGGGGTATACACAGGACAGGGTGAGGAGAGGACAGGTGTGTGCACAGGACAGGATGTGAGATAGCTGGGGTAGACACAGGACAGGGTGAGGAGAGGACAGGGGTGTGTGCAAAGGATAGGATGTGAGAGAGCTGGTGGTGTACACAGGACAGGGTGAGGAGAGGACAGGAGTGTGTACACAGGACAGGATGTGAGAGAGCTGGGGTATACACAGGACAGGGTGAGGAGAGGACAGGGGTGTGTGCACAGGACAGGATGTGAGAGAGCTGGTGGTATACACAGGACAGGGTGAGGAGAGGACAGGAGTGTGTGCACAGGACAGGATGTGAGAGAGCTGGGGTATACACACGGTGAGGAGAGGACAGGGGAGTATGCACAGGACAGGATGTGAGAGAAAGCTGGGAGTATACACAGGACAGGGTGAGGAGAGGAAAGGGGTGTGTGCACAGGATAGGATGTGAGAGAGCTGGGGTATACACAGGACAGGGTGAGGAGAGGACAGGAGTGTGTGCACAGGACAGGATGTGAGAGAGCTGGGAGTATACACAGGACAGGGTGAGGAGAGGACAGGGGTGTGTGCACAGGACAAGGTGAGGAGAGGACAGGAGTGTTTGCACAGGATAGGATGTGAGAGAGCTGGGGGTATACACAGGACAGGGTGAGGAGAGGACAGGGGTGTGTGCACAGGACAGGATGTGAGAGAGCTGGGGTATACACAGGACAGGGTGAGGAGAGGACAGGGGTGTGTGCACAGGACAGGATGTGAGAGAGCTGGGGGTATACACAGGACAGGGTGAGGAGAGGACAGGAATGTGTACACAGGACAGGATGTGAGAGAGCTGGGGTATACACAGGACAGGGTGAGGAGAGGGGTGTGTGCACAGGACAGGATGTGAGAGAGCTGGGGTATACACAGGACAGGGTGAGGAGAGAACAGGAGTTTATGCACAGGACAGGATGTGAGAGAGCTAGGTGTATACACAGGACAGGGTGAGGAGAGGACAGGAGAGTGTGCACAAGACAGGATGTGAGAGAGCTGGGGTATACACAGGACAGGGTGAGGATAGAACAGGAGTGTATGCACAGGACAGGATGTGAGAGAGCTGGGGTATACACAGGACAGGGTGAGGAGAGAACAGGAGTGTGTGCACAGGATAGGATGTGAGAGAGCTGGGGTATACACAGGACAGGGTGAGGATAGAACAGGAGTGTATGCAAAGGACAGGATGTGAGAGAGCTGGGGTATACACAGGACAGGGTGAGGAGAGAACAGGAGTGTGTGCACAGGACAGGATGTGAGAGAGCTAGGTGTATACACAGGACAGGGTGAGGAGAGGAAAGGGGTGTGTGCACGGGATAGGACGTGAGAGAGCTGGGGTATACACAGGACAGGGTGAGGAGAGGACAGGAGTGTGTGCACAGGATAGGATGTGAGAGAGCTGGGGTATACACAGGACAGGGTGAGGAGAGGACAGGAGTGTGTGCACGGGATAGGACGTGAGAGAGCTGGGGTATACATAGGACAGGATGTGAGAGAGCTGGGGGTATACACAGGACAGGGTGAGGAGAGAACAGGAGTTTATATACAGGACAGGATGTGAGAGAGCTAGGTGTATACACAGGACAGGGTGAGGAGAGGACAGGAGAGTGTGCACAAGACAGGATGTGAGAGAGCTGGGGAATACACAGGACAGGGTGAGGATAGAACAGGAGTGTATGCACAGGACAGGATGTGAGAGAGCTGGGGGTATACACTTGACAGGGTGAGGAAAGAACAGGAGTGTGTGCACAGGACAGGATGTGATAGAGCTAGGTGTATACACAGGACAGGGTGAGGAGAGGACAGGGGTGTGTGCACAGGACAGGATGTGAGATAGGTGGGGTATACATAGGACAAGATGTGAGAGAGCTGGGGTATACACAGGACAGGGTGAGGAGAGGACAGGAGTGTGTGCACAGGATAGGATGTGAGAGAGCATGGGTATACACAGGACAGGGTGAGGAGAGGACAGGAGTGTGTGCACAGGATAGGATGTGAGAGAGCTGGGGTATACATAGGACAAGATGTGAGAGAGCTGGGGTATACACAGGACAGGGTGAGGAGAAGACAGGAGTGTGTGCACAGGATAGGATATGAGAGAGCTGGGGTATACACAGGACAGGGTGAGGAGAGGACAGGGGTGTGTGCAAAGGATAGGATGTGAGAGAGCTGAGGTGTACACAGGAAAGGGTGAGGAGAGGACAGGAGTGTGTACACAGGACAGGATGTGAGAGAGCTGGGGTATACACAGGACAGGGTGAGGAGAGGACAGGGGTGTGTGCACAGGACAGGATGTGAGATAGCTGGGGTATACACAGGACAGGGTGAGGAGAGGACAGGGGTGTGTGCACAGGATAGAATGTGAGAGAGCTGGGATATACACACGGTGAGGAGAGGACAGGGGTGTGTGCACAGGACAGGATGTGAGAGAGCTGGGGTATACACAGGACAAGATATGAGAGAGCTGGGGTATACATAGGACAGGATGTGAGAGAGCTGGGGTATACACAGGACAGGGTGAGCAGAGGACAGGAGTGTGTGCACAGGACAGGATGTGAGAGAACTGGGGTATACACAGGACAGGGTGAGGAGAGGACAGGAGTGTGTGCACAGGACAGGATGTTAGAGAGCTGGGGGTATACACAGGACAGGGTGAGGAGAGGACAGGTGCGTGTGCACAGGACAGGATGTGAGAGAGCTGGGGGTATACACAGGATAGGGTGAGGAGAGGACAGGGGTGTGTGCACAGGATAGGATGTGATAGAGCTGGGGGGTATACACAGGACAGGGCGAGGAGAGGACAGGAGTGTGTGCAGAGGACAGGATGTGAGAGAGCTAGGTGTATACACAGGACAGGGTGAGGAGAGGACAGGAGTGTGTGCACAGGACAGGATGTGAGAGAGCTGGGGTATACACAGGACACGGTGAGGAGAGGACAGGAGTGTGTGCACAGGACAGGATGTGAGAGAGCTGGGGGTATACACAGGAAAGGGTGAGGAGAGGACAGGTGTGTGTGCACAGGACAGGATGTGAGAGAGCTGGGGGTATACACAGGACAGGGTGAGGAGAGGACAGGGGTGTGTGCACAGGACAGGATGTGAGAAAGCTCTGGGTATACACAGGACAGGGTGAGGATAGGACAGGAGTGTGTGCACAGGACAGGATGTGAGAGAGCTGGGGGTATACACAGGACAGAGTGAGGAGAGGACAGGGTTGTGTTCACAGGACAGGATGTGAGAGAGCTGGGGGTATACACAGGACAGGGTGAGGAGAGGACAGGGGTGTGTGCACAGGACAGGATGTGAGAGAGCTGGGGTATACACAGGACAGGGTGAGGAGAGAACAGGAGTTTATGCACAGGACAGGATGTGAGAGAGCTAGGTGTATACACAGGACAGGGTGAGGAGAGGACAGGAGAGTGTGCACAGGACAGGATGTGAGAGAGCTGGGGTATACACAGGACAGGGTGAGGATAGAACAGGAGTGTATGCACAGGAAAGGATGTGAGAGAGCTGGTGTATACACAGGACAGGGTGAGGAGAGAACAGGAGTGTGTGCACAGGACAGGATGTGAGAGAGCTAGGTGTATACACAGGACAGGGTGAGGAGAGGACAGGGGTGTGTGCACAGGACAGGATGTGAGATAGCTGGGGTATACATAGGACAAGATGTGAGAGAGCTGGGGTATACACAGGACAGGGTGAGGAGAGGACAGGAGTGTGTGCACAGGATAGGATGTGAGAGAGCTGGGGTATACACAGGACAGGGTGAGGAGAGGACAGGAGTGTGTGCACAGGATAGGATGTGAGAGAGCTGGGGTATACATAGGACAAGATGTGAGAGAGCTGGGGTATACACAGGACAGGGTGAGGAGAGGACAGGAGTGTGTGCACAGGATAGGATGTGAGAGAGCTGGGGTATACACAGGACAGGGTGAGGAGAGGACAGGGGTGTGTGCACAGGACAGGATGTGAGATAGCTGGGGTAGACACAGGACAGGGTGAGGAGAGGACAGGGGTGTGTGCAAAGGATAGGATGTGAGAGAGCTGGGGGTGTACACAGGACAGGGTGAGGAGAGGACAGGGGTGTGTGCACAGGATAGGATGTGAGAGAGCTGGGAGTATTCACAGGACAGGGTGAGGAGAGGACAGGAGTGTGTACACAGGACAGGATGTGAGAGAGCTGGGGTTTACACACGGTGAGGAGAGGACAGGGGAGTATGCACAGGACAGGATGTGAGAGAAAGCTGGGAGTATACACAGGACAGGGTGAGGAGAGGACAGGGGTGTGTGCACAGGATAGGATGTGAGAGAGCTGGGGTATACACAGGACAGGGTGAGGAGAGGACAGGAGTGTGTGCACAGGATAGGATGTGAGAGAGCTGGGGTATACACAGGACAGGGTGAGGAGAGGACAGGAGTGTGTGCACAGGATAGGATGTGAGAGAGCTGGGGTATACATAGGACAAGATGTGAGAGAGCTGGGGTATACACAGGACAGGGTGAGGAGAGGACAGGAGTGTGTGCACAGGATAGGATGTGAGAGAGCTGGGGTATACACAGGACAGGGTGAGGAGAGGACAGGGGTGTGTGCACAGGACAGGATGTGAGATAGCTGGGGTAGACACAGGACAGGGTGAGGAGAGGACAGGGGTGTGTGCAAAGGATAGGATGTGAGAGAGCTGGGGGTGTACACAGGACAGGGTGAGGAGAGGACAGGGGTGTGTGCACAGGATAGGATGTGAGAGAGCTGGGAGTATTCACAGGACAGGGTGAGGAGAGGACAGGAGTGTGTACACAGGACAGGATGTGAGAGAGCTGGGGTTTACACACGGTGAGGAGAGGACAGGGGAGTATGCACAGGACAGGATGTGAGAGAAAGCTGGGAGTATACACAGGACAGGGTGAGGAGAGGACAGGGGTGTGTGCACAGGATAGGATGTGAGAGAGCTGGGGTATACACAGGACAGGGTGAGGAGAGGACAGGAGTGTGTGCACAGGACAGGATGTGAGAGAGCTGGGAGTATACACAGGACAGGGTGAGGAGAGGACAGGAGTGTGTGCACAGGACAGGATGTGAGAGAACTGGGGTATACACAGGACAGGTTGAGGAGAGAACAGGAGTGTGTGCACAGGACAGGATGTGAGAGAGCTGGGGGTATACACAGGACAGGGTGAGGAGAGGACAGGGGTGTGTGCACAGGACAAGGTGAGGAGAGGACAGGAGTGTTTGCACAGGATAGGATGTGAGAGAGCTGGGGGTATACACAGGACAGGGTGAGGAGAGGACAGGGGTGTGTTCACAGGATAGGATGTGAGAGAGATGGGGGTATACACAGGACAGGGTGAGGAGAGGACAGGGGTGTGCGCACAGGATAGGATGTGAGAGAGCTGGGGTATACACACGGTGAGGAGAGGACAGGGGTGTGTGCACAGGACAGGATGTGAGAGAGCTGGGAGTATACACAGGACAAGATGTGAGAGAGCTGGGGTATACACAGGACAGGATGTGAGAGAGCTGGGGGTATACACAGGACAGGGTGAGGAGAGGACAGGAGTGTGTGCACAGGACAGGATGTGAGAGAGCTGGGGGTGTACACAGGACAGGGTGAGGAGAGAACAGGAGTGTGTACACAGGACAGGATGTGAGATAGCTGGGATATACACAGGACAGGGTGAGGAGAGGACAGGGGTGTGTGCACAGGACAGGATGTGAGAGAGCTGGGGGTATACACAGGACAGGGTGAGGAGAGGACAGGGGTGTATGCAAAGGACAGGATGTGAGAGAGCTGGGGTATACACAGGACAGGGTGAGGAGAGAACAGGAGTGTGTGCACAGGACAGGATGTGAGAGAGCTAGGTGTATACACAGGACAGGGTGAGGAGAGGAAAGCGTGGTGTGCACAGGACAGGATGTGAGATAGCTGGGGTATACATAGGACAAGATCTGAGAGAGCTGGGGTATACACAGGACAGGGTGAGGAGAGGACAGGAGTGTGTGCACAGGATAGGATGTGAGAGAGCTGGGGTATACACAGGACAGGGTGAGGAGAGGACAGGAGTGTGTGCACAGGATAGGATGTGAGAGAGCTGGGGTATACATAGGACAAGATGTGAGAGAGCTGGGGTATACACAGGACAGGGTGAGGAGAGGACAGGAGTGTGTGCACAGGATAGGATATGAGAGAGCTGGGGTATACACAGGACAGGGTGAGAAGAGGACAGGAGTGTGTGCACAGGACAGGATGTGAGAGAGCTGGGGTATACACAGGACAGGGTGAGGAGAGGACAGGGGTGTGTGCACAGGACAGGATGTGAGATAGCTGGGGTAGACACAGGACAGGGTGAGGAGAGGACAGGGGTGTGTGCACAGGACAGTATGTGAGAGAGCTGGGGTATACACAGGACAGGGCGAGGAGAGGACAGGGGTGTGTGCAAAGGATAGGATGTGAGAGAGCTGGGGGTGTACACAGGACAGGGTGAGGAGAGGACAGGAGTGTGTACACAGTACAGGATGTGAGAGAGCTGGGGTATACATAGGACAAGATCTGAGAGAGCTGGGGTATACACAGGACAGGGTGAGGAGAGGACAGGAGTATGTGCACAGGATAGGATGTGAGAGAGCTGGGGTATACACAGGACAGGCTGAGGAGAGGACAGGAGTGTGTGCACAGGATAGGATGTGAGAGAGCTGGGGTATACATAGGACAAGATGTGAGAGAGCTGGGGTATACACAGGACAGGGTGAGGAGAGGACAGGGGTGTGTGCAAAGGATAGGATGTGAGAGAGCTGGGGGTGTACACAGGACAGGGTGAGGAGAGGACAGGAGTGTGTACACAGTACAGGATGCGAGAGAGCTGGGGTATACACACGGTGAGGAGAGGACAGGGGAGTATGCACAGGACAGGATGTGAGAGAAAGCTGGGAGTATACACAGGACAGGTTGAGGAGAGGACAGGGGTGTGTGCACAGGATAGGATGTGAGAGAGCTGGGGTATACACAGGACAGGGTGAGGAGAGGACAGGAGTGTGTGCACAGGACAGGATGTGAGAGAGCTATGAGTATACACAGGACAGGGTGAGGAGAGGACAGGAGTGTGTGCACAGGACAGGATGTGAGAGAACTGGGGTATACACAGGACAGGATGAGGAGAGAACAGGAGTGTGTGCACAGGACAGGATGTGAGAGAGCTGGGGTATACACAGGACAGGGTGAGGAGAGGACAGGGGTGTGTGCACAGGACAGTATGTGAGAGACCTGGGGTATACACAGGACAGGGCGAGGAGAGGACAGGGGTGTGTGCACAGGACATGATGTGAGATAGCTGAGGGTGTACACAGGACAGGGTGAGGAGAGGACAGGGGTGTGTGCACAGGACAAGGTGAGGAGAGGACAGGAGTGTTTGCACAGGATAGGATGTGAGAGAGCTGGGGGTATACACAGGACAGGGTGAGGAGAGGACAGGGGTGTGTGCACAGGATAGGATGTGAGAGAGCTGGGGGTATACACAGGACAGGGTGAGGAGAGGACAGGGGTGTGTGCACAGGATAGGATGTGAGAGAGCTGGGGTATACACACGGTGAGGAGAGGACAGGGGTGTGTGCACAGGACAGGATGTGAGAGAGCTGGGAGTATACACAGGACAAGATGTGAGAGAGCTGGGGTATACATAGGACAGGATGTGAGAGAGCTGGGGTATACACAGGACAGGGTGAGGAGAGGACAGGTGTGTGTGCACAGGATAGGATGTGAGAGAGCTTGGGTATACATAGGACAGGATGTGAGAGAGCTGGGGTATACACAGGACAGGGTGAGGAGAAGACAGGAGTGTGTGCACAGGATAGGATGTGAGAGAGCTGGGGTATACACAGGACAGGGTGTGGAGAGGACAGGGGTGTGTGCACAGGATAGGATGTGAGAGAGCTGGGGGTATACACAGGACAGGGCGAGGAGAGGACAGGGGTGTGTGCACAGGACAGGATGTGAGAGAGCTGGGGTATACACAGGACAGGGTGAGGATAGAACAGGAGTGTATGCAAAGGACAGGATGTGAGAGAGCTGGGGTATACACAGGACAGGGTGAGGAGAGAACAGGAGTGTGTGCACAGGACAGGATGTGAGAGAGCTGGGGGTATACACAGGACAGGGTGAGAAGAGGACAGGGGTGTGTGCACAGGACAGGATGTGAGAGAGCTGGGGTATACACAGGACAGGGTGAGAAGAGGACAGGGGTGTGTGCACAGGATAGGATGTGAGAGAGCTAGGTGTATACACAGGACAGGGTGAGGAGAGGAAAGGGTGGTGTGCACAGGACAGGATGTGAGATAGCTGGGGTATACATAGGACAAGATCTGAGAGAGCTGGGGTATACACAGGACAGGGTGAGGAGAGGACAGGAGTGTGTGCACAGGATAGGATGTGAGAGAGCTGGGGTATACACAGGACAGGGTGAGGAGAGGACAGGAGTGTGTGCACGGGATAGGACGTGAGAGAGCTGGGGTATACATAGGACAGGATGTGAGAGAGCTGGGGGTGTACACAGGACAGGGTGAGGAGAGGACAGGAGTGTGTACACAGGACAGGATGTGAGAGAGCTGGGGTATACACAGGACAGGGTGAGGAGAGGACAGGGGTGTGTGCACAGGACAGGATGTGAGAGAGCTGGGGGTATACACAGGACAGGGTGAGGAGAGGACAGGAATGTGTACACAGGACAGGATGTGAGAGAGCTGGGGTATACACAGGACAGGGTGAGGAGAGGACAGGGGTGTGTGCACAGGACAGGATGTGAGAGAGCTGGGGTATACACAGGACAGGGTGAGGAGAGAACAGGAGTTTATGCACAGGACAGGATGTGAGAGAGCTAGGTGTATACACAGGACAGGGTGAGGAGAGGACAGGAGAGTGTGCACAAGACAGGATGTGAGAGAGCTGGGGAATACACAGGACAGGGTGAGGATAGAACAGGAGTGTATGCACAGGATAGGATGTGAGAGAGCTGGGGTATACATAGAACAGGATGTGAGAGAGCTGGGGTATACACAGGACAGGGTGAGGATAGAACAGGAGTGTATGCAAAGGACAGGATGTGAGAGAGCTAGGTGTATACACAGGACAGGGTGAGGAGAGGAAAGGGTTGTGTGCACGGGATAGGACGTGAGAGAGCTGGGGTATACACAGGACAGGGTGAGGAGAGGACAGGAGTGTGTGCACAGGATAGGATGTGAGAGAGCTGGGGTATACACAGGACAGGGTGAGGAGAGGACAGGAGTGTGTGCACGGGATAGGACGTGAGAGAGCTGGGGTATACATAGGACAGGATGTGAGAGAGCTGGGGGTATACACAGGACAGGGTGAGGAGAGGACAGGAGTGTGTGCACAGGACAGGATGTGAGAGAGCTGGGGGTGTACACAGGACAGGGTGAGGAGAGGACTGGAGTGTGTACAATGGACAGGATGTGAGAGAGCTGGGGTATACACAGGACAGGGTGAGGAGAGGACAGGGGTGTGTGCACAGGACAGGATGTGAGAGAGCTGGGGGTATACACAGGACAGGGTGAGGAGAGGACAGGGGTGTGTGCACAGGACAGGATGTGAGAGAGCTGGGGTATACACAGGACAGGGTGAGGAGAGAACAGGAGTTTATATACAGGACAGGATGTGAGAGAGCTAGGTGTATACACAGGACAGGGTGAGGAGAGGACAGGAGAGTGTGCACAACACAGGATGTGAGAGAGCTGGGGTATACACAGGACAGGGTGAGGATAGAACAGGAGTGTATGCACAGGACAGGATGTGAGAGAGCTGGGGGTATACACTTGACAGGGTGAGGAAAGAACAGGAGTGTGTGCACAGGACAGGATGTGATAGAGCTAGGTGTATACACAGGACAGGGTGAGGAGAGGACAGGGGTGTGTGCACAGGACAGGATGTGAGATAGGTGGGGTATACATAGGACAAGATGTGAGAGAGCTGGGGTATACACAGGACAGGGTGAGGAGAGGACAGGAGTGTGTGCACAGGATAGGATGTGAGAGAGCTGGGGTATACACAGGACAGGGTGAGGAGAGGACAGGAGTGTGTGCACAGGATAGGATGTGAGAGAGCTGGGGTATACATAGGACAAGATGTGAGAGAGCTGGGGTATACACAGGACAGGGTGAGGAGAGGACAGGAGTGTGTGCACAGGATAGGATATGAGAGAGCTGGGGTATACACAGGACAGGGTGAGGAGAGGACAGGGGTGTGTGCAAAGGATAGGATGTGAGAGAGCTGAGGTGTACACAGGAAAGGGTGAGGAGAGGACAGGAGTGTGTACACAGGACAGGATGTGAGAGAGCTGGGGTATACACAGGACAGGGTGAGGAGAGGACAGGGGTGTGTGCACAGGACAGGATGTGAGATAGCTGGGGTATACACAGGACAGGGTGAGGAGAGGACAGGAGTGTGTGCACAGGATAGGATGTGAGAGAGCTGGGGTATACACAGGACAGGGTGAGGAGAGGACAGGGGTGTGTGCACAGGACAGGATGTGAGATAGCTTGGGTAGACACAGGACAGGGTGAGGAGAGGACAGGGGTGTGTGTAAAGGATAGGATGTGAGAGAGCTGGGGGTGTACACAAGACAGGGTGGGGAGAGGACAGGAGTGTGTACACAGGACAGGATGTGAGAGAGCTGGGGTATACACACGGTGAGGAGAGGACAGGGGAGTATGCACAGGACAGGATGTGAGAGAAAGCTGGGAGTATACACAGGACAGGGTGAGGAGAGGATAGGGGTGTGTGCAAAGGATAGGATGTGAGAGAGCTGGGGGTGTACACAGGACAGGGTGAGGAGAGGACAGGAGTGTGTACACAGGACAGGATGTGAGAGAGCTGGGGTATACACAGGACAGGGTGAGGAGAGGGCAGGGGTGTGTGCACAGGACAGGATGTGAGATAGCTGGGGTAGACACAGGACAGGGTGAGGAGAGGACAGGGGTGTGTGCAAAGGATAGGATGTGAGAGAGCTGGGGGTGTACACAGGACAGGGTGAGGAGAGGTCAGGAGTGTGTACACAGGACAGGATGTGAGAGAGCTGGGGTTTACACTCGGTGAGGAGAGGACAGGGGAGTATGCACAGGACAGGATGTGAGAGAAAGCTGGGAGTATACACAGGACAGGGTGAGGAGAGGACAGAGGTGTGTGCACAGGATAGGATGTGAGAGAGCTGGGGTATACACAGGACAGGGTGAGGAGAGGACAGGAGTGTGTGCACAGGACAGGATGTGAGAGAGCTGGGAGTATACACAGGACAGGGTGAGGAGAGGACAGGAGTGTGTGCACAGGACAGGATGTGAGAGAACTGGGGTATACACAGGACAGGGTGAGGAGAGGACAGGGGTGTGTGCACAGGATAGGATGTGAGAGAGCTGGGGTATACACAGGACAGGATGAGGAGAGAACAGGAGTGTGTGCACAGGACAGGATGTGAGAGAGCTGGGGTATACATAGGACAAGATGAGGAGAGGACAGGGGTGTGTGCACAGGACAAGGTGAGGAGAGGACAGGAGTGTTTGCACAGGATAGGATGTGAGAGAGCTGGGGGTATACACAGGACAGGGTGAGGAGAGGACAGGGGTGTGTGCACAGGATAGGATGTGAGAGAGCTGGGGGTATACACAGGACAGGGTGAGGAGAGGACAGGGGTGTGTGCACAGGATAGGATGTGAGAGAGCTGGGGTATACACACGGTGAGGAGAGGACAGGGGTGTGTGCACAGGACAGGATGTGAGAGAGCTGGGAGTATACACAGGACAAGATGTGAGAGAGCTGGGGTATACATAGGACAGGATGTGAGAGAGCTGGGGTATACACAGGACAGGGTGAGGAGAGGACAGGAGTGTGTGCACAGGATAGGATGTGAGAGAGCTGGGGTATACATAGGACAGGATGTGAGAGAGCTGGGGTATACACAGGACAGGGTGAGGAGAGGACAGGAGTGTGTGCACAGGACAGGATGTGAGAGAGCTGGGAGTATACACAGGACAGGGTGAGGAGAGGACAGGAGTGTGTGCACAGGACAGGATGTGAGAGAACTGGGGTATACACAGGACAGGGTGAGGAGAGGACAGGGGTGTGTGCACAGGATAGGATGTGAGAGAGCTGGGGTATACACAGGACAGGATGAGGAGAGAACAGGAGTGTGTGCACAGGACAGGATGTGAGAGAGCTGGGGTATACATAGGACAAGATGAGGAGAGGACAGGGGTGTGTGCACAGGACAAGGTGAGGAGAGGACAGGAGTGTTTGCACAGGATAGGATGTGAGAGAGCTGGGGGTATACACAGGACAGGGTGAGGAGAGGACAGGGGTGTGTGCACAGGATAGGATGTGAGAGAGCTGGGGGTATACACAGGACAGGGTGAGGAGAGGACAAGGGTGTGTGCACAGGATAGGATGTGAGAGAGCTGGGGTATACACACGGTGAGGAGAGGACAGGGGTGTGTGCACAGGACAGGATGTGAGAGAGCTGGGAGTATACACAGGACAAGATGTGAGAGAGCTGGGGTATACATAGGACAGGATGTGAGAGAGCTGGGGTATACACAGGACAGGGTGAGGAGAGGACAGGAGTGTGTGCACAGGATAGGATGTGAGAGAGCTGGGGTATACATAGGACAGGATGTGAGAGAGCTGGGGTATACACAGGACAGGGTGAGGAGAGGACAGGAGTGTGTGCACAGGATAGGATGTGAGAGAGCTGGGGTATACACAGGACAGGGTGAGGAGAGGACAAGGGTATGTGCACAGGATAGGATGTAAGAGAGCTGGGGGTATACACAGGACAGGGCGAGGAGAGGACAGGGGTGTGTGCACAGGACAGGATGTGAGAGAGCTGGGGTATACACAGGACAGAGTGAGGATAGAACAGGAGTGTATGCAAAGGACAGGATGTGAGAGAGCTGGGGTATACACAGGACAGGGTGAGGAGAGAACAGGAGTGTGTGCACAGGACAGGATGTGAGAGAGCTAGGTGTATACACAGGACAGAGTGAGGATAGAACAGGAGTGTGTGCAAAGGACAGGATGTGAGAGAGCTGGGGTATACACAGGACAGGGTGAGGAGAGGACAGGAGTGTGTGCACAGGATAGGATGTGAGAGAGCTGGGGTATACACAGGACAGGGTGAGGAGAGGACAGGAGTGTGTGCACGGGATAGGACGTGAGAGAGCTGGGTTATACATAGGACAGGATGTGAGAGAGCTGGGGGTATACACAGGACAGGGTGAGGAGAGGACAGGAGTGTGTGCACAGGACAGGATGTGAGAGAGCTGGGGGTGTACACAGGACAGGGTGAGGAGAGGACAGGACTGTGTACACAGGACAGGATGTGAGAGAGCTGGGGTAGACACAGGACAGGGTGAGGAGAGGACAGGGGTGTGTGCAAAGGATAGGATGTGAGAGAGCTGGGGTTTACACACGGTGAGGAGAGGACAGGGAAGTATGCACAGGACAGGATGTGAGAGAAAGCTGGGAGTATACACAGGACAGGGTGAGGAGAGGACAGGGGTGTGTGCACAGGATAGGATGTGAGAGAGCTGGGGTATACACAGGACAGGGTGAGGAGAGGACAGGAGTGTGTGCACAGGACAGGATGTGAGAGAGCTGGGAGTATACACAGGACAGGGTGAGGAGAGGACAGGAGTGTGTGCACAGGACAGGATGTGAGAGAACTGGGGTATACACAGGACAGGATGAGGAGAGAACAGGAGTGTGTGCACAGGACAGGATGTGAGAGAGCTGGGGTATACACAGGACAGGGTGAGGAGAGGACAGGGGTGTGTGCACAGGACAGGATGTGAGAGAGCTGGGGGTGTACACAGGACAGGGTGAGGAGAGGACAGGACTGTGTACACAGGACAGGATGTGAGAGAGCTGGGGTAGACACAGGACAGGGTGAGGAGAGGACAGGGGTGTGTGCAAAGGACAGGATGTGAGAGAGCTGGGGGTGTACACAGGACAGGGTGAGGAGAGGACAGGAGTGTGTACACAGGACAGGATGTGAGAGAGCTGGGGTTTACACACGGTGAGGAGAGGACAGGGGAGTATGCACAGGACAGGATGTGAGAGAAAGCTGGGAGTATACACAGGACAGGGTGAGGAGAGGACAGGGGTGTGTGCACAGGATAGGATGTGAGAGAGCTGGGGTATACACAGGACAGGGTGAGGAGAGGACAGGAGTGTGTGCACAGGAAAGGATGTGAGAGAGCTGGGAGTATACACAGGACAGGGTGAGGAGAGGACAGGAGTGTGTGCACAGGACAGGATGTGAGAGAACTGGGGTATACACAGGACAGGATGAGGAGAGAACAGGAGTGTGTGCACAGGACAGGATGTGAGAGAGCTGGGGTATACACAGGACAGGGTGAGGAGAGGACAGGGGTGTGTGCACAGGACAGTATGTGAGAGAGCTGGGGTATACACAGGACAGGGCGAGGAGAGGACAGGGGTGTGTGCACAGGACATGATGTGAGATAGCTGGGGGTATACACAGGACAGGGTGAGGAGAGGACAGGAGTGTGTGCACAGGACAAGGTGAGGAGAGGACAGGAGTGTTTGCACAGGATAGGATGTGAGAGAGCTGGGGGTATACACAGGACAGGGTGAGGAGAGGACAGGGGTGTGTGCACAGGATAGGATGTGAGAGAGCTGGGGGTATACACAGGACAGGGTGAGGAGAGGACAGGGGTGTGTGCACAGGATAGGATGTGAGAGAGCCGGGGTATACACACGGTGAGGAGAGGACAGGGGTGTGTGCACAGGACAGGATGTGAGAGAGCTGGGAGTATACACAGGACAAGATGTGAGAGAGCTGGGGTATACATAGGACAGGATGTGAGAGAGCTGGGGTATACACAGGACAGGGTGAGGAGAGGACAGGAGTGCATGCACAGGATAGGATGTGAGAGAGCTGGGGTATACATAGGACAGGATGTGAGAGAGCTGGGGTATACACAGGACAGGGTGAGGAGAGGACAGGAGTGTGTGCACAGGATAGGATGTGAGAGAGCTGGGGTATACACAGGACAGGGTGAGGAGAGGACAGGGGTATGTGCACAGGATAGGATGTAAGAGAGCTGGGGGTATACACAGGACAGGGTGAGGAGAGGACAGGGGTGTGTGCACAGGACAGGATGTGAGAGAGCTGGGGTATACACAGGACAGAGTAAAGATAGAACAGGAGTGTATGCAAAGGACAGGATGTGACAGAGCTGGGGGTATACACAGGACAGGGCGAGGAGAGGACAGGGGTGTGTGCACAGGACAGGATGTGAGAGAGCTGGGGTATACACAGGACAGAGTAAAGATAGAACAGGAGTGTATGCAAAGGACAGGATTTGAGAGAGCTGGGTGTAACAGAACTATGATGATGCCTGTATTTTTTGCCTGAACCGAACCAACTATACTGCTGGAGGGGTTAAACAGAACCGAATGGCTGGTGTTCATGTGACTATTGCATACAACTCATACACTTGGTCAGAAGTTGCCATCTGCCTCTTGATAGTATCTGCTAAAACACACAAGAGATAGCAGAACAAAAGAGTTTTAGCAGACAAAAGGGCACCATGAACAATGGGGGTAGGGGTTGACCAAAGGTAGTCACTGCCCCTACTGTGTATGTGAAATGTTTAAAAATGTTTTTTTTGTTTCAACTAAAAGAGAGTTCTACTTGACCCTTCAAAACGTAGCATCGTCTCGTTCTTTGGGGGGATTTATGGTACCGTTACTCTGCCACATTTTACAGCACTCCTGGATTATACAATGGGATATCGTGGAGGGGAATAAGCATTTCATTACTGCACAGCACCTTGCTTAAGAAAAGGACGTCTCCAACGGCTGGTACCCTCTCACTACCGGGGTAGCCGTTACATTGGTGGCAGCGGTGGGATGGTCCTTTTTATCTCCAACGCAAGTGCTGAATGGAATCCCAGTACGCTCAACTGAAAAGACCCACACTAAAGGATCTCTTGGAAACCAGAGGAAGGAGTGCCAGCAACCGACCACGGAGAGAGCTGATAGCTGACCTACTGGAGCTGGACGAGATGGATCGATCCATGGAGGTCGTGGACCAACCTACCCCTGTCAGCGAGGAGGAGGAAATTACAAACCTGGTTCAGCGGAGATTATCCATGTACCCAGCAACATCCGTGGAGCTAATAGATAAGCTGTTCCGGGAAGCGAGAACGGAGGTACAAAATAGGAGGGGGCACGAACTTGAACTGGCAAGAGCTAGACAACCCCTGGCACATACAGTTCATACTCCCCCACCCACTGCTACAGTAAAGAAAATACCCTTCACTGCCTTCAAAGCGTTTGTGGAAAGTGAGGAAGAAATTGATGGATATTTGGCTGACTTCGAGAGGCAGTGCTCACTACACCAAATACCACCAGACCAATGGGTCACTATTTTGGCTGGAAAGCTATCAGGAAAAGCAAATGAGGCTTTTCGGGCGCTTACTGAGGAAGATATTGCGCAGTATCGCCGGGTGAAGGCTGCACTGCTCACCAGATATGCCGTCACCCCGGAAACATATCGCCGTCGCTTCAGGGAGTCTAAAAAGAAGGCTGCAGACTCCCATATGGAATGGGCCAGCAAGATACAAAGGGTGGCATCACATTGGGTGCGAGGGTGCAATGCCAACACAGGAGAGGAAGTACTACAGCTATTCCTGATGGAACATTTCTTCCAAGATCTGGCAGCAGACATACAGGATTGGGTGAGAGATCGTCGCCCTGCTAACTTAATCGAGGCAGCACGGCTAGCGGACGAATACGCAGAGTCCAGAAAGGTGAGCCAAGGGTCCACACGACCAACCTCTAGAGCAGAGCCACGCACCTCAATGCCCGCTGCACGCACAGAATTTCGGGCCCCAGTCCCCCCAGGACCGCCACGGCCTCAGGGGTCTAACCACCAACCCCGGGATTCTTACAAAAAGACGTGCCATCGCTGCGGCAACCCGGGGCATATTGCTCGTTATTGCCCCTTGGGATCAGCCAATAACAACTGGAGGCGCCCGACCAATAACCCAGAGATCCCTTTATCACGTACCTCTGCTGCTCACTGCCTGGAAACCAAAGGGAGCCCTGAGGAGTGTTTGGGCATCCTGTACGAGGCAAACCCCATACAAGCTGCATCCCCAGATAACCGCCAGCATCACCGCCAGGAGGTGCGTGTAAATGGACAGGTAGCACAAGGCCTAAGGGACACTGGCGCTACCATCACGTTGGTGCAGAAACATCTTGTGAAACCGGAGCATGTATCTACCCGTACTGTTGCTGTCCGTGTCGCAGGGGGGGCTGTTTTTCTCTTACCCACTGCCCGGGTACACTTGGATTGGGGAGTCGGGTCGGGAAAAACCACAGTCGGGATCATGGACAATTTACCTGCTGAAGTCGTGTTGGGCAACGACATTGGCCCTCTGGCTTCAGCTTATCTACCCACGACTGCTGCTGCTTGTCCCGTGACCACCCGCTCACAGACCCGTATCGAGAACGATCCTCCAGCAGAACGGGAGACCCGGGTAAGCCACAAACCGACCCACAGCCCTAACACGGTAGACAGACCCATAGCTTGGGACACCCCAGAGGAGTTTGGGAGGGAAACTAGACAGGACCCCACCCTCCAAAGGTATCGGGAATTAGCCAACAGTGGGGGGGATGAGCGGGAGCAGTTTGTATGGGAGGGTGACAGATTATACAGGTAGACTCAAGGTAGGAGGAGAGGCTGTATCCCTTCGCAGAAGCGCCAACTAGTGGTACCCAGAAAATACCGGTTGGAACTTCTCTGAATAGGACATGACATTCCGTTGGCAGGGCACTTAGGAGGTAACCGCACCGCCTATAGGATCACACAGACCTTTTTCTGGCCTGGGATCTCGAAAGACGTGCGGCGGTACTGCAGTACCTGTGACATATGCCAAAGAGTAGGGAAGAGAGGGGACCACCCTAAAGCTCGGCTGTCACCCATGCCTGTAATCGAGGAACCGTTTAGCAGGGTGGCAGTCGACCTAGTGGGACCCCTACCTAACCCCAGTCCCTCGGGTAAGAAATATATTCTTACAGTAGTGGACTATGCTACCCGCTACCCAGAGGCTGTCGCCCTGACGAACATCCAGGCTGACACGGTCGCCAGTGCCTTAGTCGGGATATTCACCAGAGTGGGATTCCCTCAGGAAATCCTATCTGACCGAGGGACCCAGTTCACCGCAGATCTAACCCAGCAGTTATGGAAGGTCTGTGGTGTCAAGACCCTGCTCAGCTCCCCGTACCACCCCCAGACTAACGGTCTCTGTGAACGCTTTAATGGTACCCTAAAACAATTGCTACGGACCTTTACAGCGGAATACAGAGACTGGGAGCGATTCTTGCCGCACCTCTTGTTCGCATATCGAGAGGTGCCCCAGGAATCCACAGGGTTTTCTCCCTTCGAGCTGCTCTATGGACGGCGAGTGCGAGGCCCCCTCGACCTCATCCGAGAGCACTGGGAGGGAGAGATAGAGCATGAAGGCATTCCTATCGTACCTTATGTGCTGGAGATGCGGGACCGCATGGGGCACCTAGCCAGAATGGCCCGAGAACATCTCCAGGCAGCCCAGGGACGTCAGAAACACTGGTACGATCGGGGTGCCCGACTGCGAACGTTCCAAGTAGGGCAGAAAGTTCTGGTACTTAGACCTGTCAAGGGAAACAAGCTACAGACCTCCTGGCAAGGCCCTTACAAGGTAGTGGCCCAGGTATGTGACACCACCTATGTAATTGCCAGTAGCCAAGACGAAAGGGTCCAGAAGTCGTTCCATGTTAATTTGTTAAAGGAATACCAAGAAAGGCCCGACGATATAGCGGCCATATGTATCCCGGCCACTGAAGACCCTGACAGTCTTCCCATCCCAGATTTGTTAGCTGACACCGAGCCGAAAACTCTGCTTAACACAGTGCAGCTAGGGGAGCGGTTAAACCCCACAGAAAGGGAACAACTCCAAAAATTACTAGCTGAGAAAGGATTGACATTTTCTCAAGAGCCAGGTTACACACCCCTAGCGACACATTATGTGGAGACACCAGGACAGACCCCTCTCAGGCAGACCCCCTATAGAATCCCTGAAGCTGTAAAAGAGGAAATGAGAAAGGAGATTCAGGAGATGCTAAGACTAGGAGTCATAGAACCGTCCGACAGCCCCTGGGCCTCCCCAGTTGTCCTAGTCCCCAAAAAGGACGGAACAACCCGATTTTGTGTCGATTATCGACGCCTCAATGACAGGACCGTGACAGACGCCTACCCCATGCCCAGAGTAGATGAACTATTAGATCGTATTGCCAGGGGACGCTATCTGACCACCATCGATCTGTGCAAAGGGTACTGGCAGATTCCCTTGGCCAAGGAAGCTATCCCTAAGTCGGCGTTTGTCACCCCGTTTGGCTTGTACCAATTTAAGGTCATGCCATTCGGTATGAAAAACGCCCCAGCTACATTCCAGCGCTTAGTGGATCGCCTCCTTGATGGCTTCCAGGAATTCGCATGCGCATACCTGGATGACATTGCGGTCTATAGTTAGACTTGGGAAGAGAATTTAAGACATGTAGAGGCTGTGCTGGATCAGATTAGGGCCGCAGGCCTAACTCTGAAACCAGAGAAATGTAACTTTGGAATGGCCGAAGTACAGTACTTGGGGCACAGGGTAGGGTGTGGGAAACAGCGACCAGAACCTGCTAAAGTGGAAGCTGTAGCCAATTGGCCCACACCCCACACCAAGACCCAAGTACTGGCATTCTTAGGGACTGCGGGGTATTACAGGAAATTTGTCCCTGACTACAGCACCATTGCTAAACCCCTGACAGATTTGACAAAGAAAAATTTACCTAGGATAGTCCTGTGGTCTCCCGCCTGCGAAACAGCGTTCCAAACCCTGAAACAAGCTCTGATCAACGCACCAGTTTTGTCTGCCCCCGTCCCTAACAAAAGATTTGTTGTCCATACCGATGCGTCCATGTACGGACTGGGGGCAGTGCTGAGTCAGGTCGGGGAAGATGGAGGGGAACACCCTGTCGCATACCTGAGTAGAAAACTATTACCCAGGGAAGTGAGCTACGCAGCAGTGGAAAAGGAATGCCTAGCCCTGGTCTGGGCCCTAAAGAAGCTCACCCCATACCTCTACGGGCAGGAATTCACGTTGATCACGGACCATAACCCGCTAGTATGGCTGAACCGAGTGGCTGGGGACAATGGACGATTACTAAGATGGAGCCTGGCACTACAACCGTACAACTTCTCCATCCAGTATCGCCCTGGACGGTTCAATGGGAATGCAGATGGACTGTCCAGGCAAACGGAACTTTTACCTTAACAGCAGACCGGACAGCCCCAAGTTGACCCGAAAAAGATCAATCCGGGTCTGCCGGAGTGTTCCACAAAAGGGGAGCAGTGTAACAGAACTATGATGATGCCTGTATTTTTTGCCTGAACCGAACCAACTATACTGCTGGAGGGGTTAAACAGAACCGAATGGCTGGTGTTCATGTGACTATTGCATACAACTCATACACTTGGTCAGAAGTTGCCATCTGCCTCTTGATAGTATCTGCTAAAACACACAAGAGATAGCAGAACAAAAGAGTTTTAGCAGACAAGAGGGCACCATGAACAATGGGGGTAGGGGTTGACCAAAGGTAGTCACTGCCCCTACTGTGTATGTGAAATGTTTAAAAATGTTTTTTTTGTTTCAACTAAAAGAGAGTTCTACTTGACCCTTCAAAACGTAGCATCGTCTCGTTCTTTGGGGGGATTTATGGTACCGTTACTCTGCCACATTTTACAGCACTCCTGGATTATACAATGGGATATCGTGGAGGGGAATAAGCATTTCATTACTGCACAGCACCTTGCTTAAGAAAAGGACGTCTCCAACGGCTGGTACCCTCTCACTACCGGGGTAGCCGTTACACTGGGGTATACACAGGACAGGGTGAGGAGAGAACAGGAGTGTGTGCACAGGACAGGATGTGAGAGAGCTAGGTGTATACACAGGACAGGGTGAGGAGAGGACAGGAGTGTGTGCACAGGACAGGATGTGAGAGAGCTGGGGGTGTACACAGGACAGGGTGAGGAGAGGACAGGACTGTGTACACAGGACAGGATGTGAGAGAGCTGGGGTATACACAGGACAGGGTGAGGAGAGGACAGGGGTGTGTGCACAGGACAGGATGTGAGAGAGCTGGGGGTATACACAGGACAGGGTGAGGAGAGGACAGGGGTGTGTGCACAGGACAGGATGTGAGAGAGCTGGGGTATACACAGGACAGGGCGAGGATAGAACAGGAGTGTATGCAAAGGACAGGATGTGAGAGAGCTGGGGTATACACAGGACAGGGTGAGGAGAGAACAGGAGTGTGTGCACAGGACAGGATGTGAGAGAGCTAGGTGTATACACAGGACAGGGTGAGGAGAGGAAAGGGTGGTGTGCACAGGACAGGATGTGAGATAGCTGGGGTATACATAGGACAAGATGTGAGAGAGCTGGGGTATACACAGGACAGGGTGAGGAGAGGACAGGAGTGTGTGCACAGGATAGGATGTGAGAGAGCTGGGGTATACACAGGACAGGGTGAGGAGAGGACAGGAGTGTGTGCACGGGATAGGACGTGAGAGAGCTGGGGTATACATAAGACAGGATGTGTGAGAGCTGGGGGTATACACAGGACAGGGTGAGGAGAGGACAGGAGTGTGTGCACAGGACAGGATGTGAGAGAGCTGGGGGTGTACACAGGACAGGGTGAGGAGAGGACAGGAGTGTGTACACAGGGCAGGATGTGAGAGAGCTGGGGTATACACAGGACAGGGTTAGGAGAGGACAGGGGTGTGTGCACAGGACAGGATGTGAGAGAGCTGGGGGTATACACAGGACAGGGTGAGGAGAGGACAGGAGTGTGTACACAGGACAGGATGTGAGAGAGCTGGGGTATACACAGGACAGGGTGAGAAGAGGACAGGGGTGTGTGCACAGGACAGGATGTGAGAGAGCTGGGGTATACACAGGACAGGGTGAGGAGAGAACAGGAGTTTATGCACAGGACAGGATGTGAGAGAGCTAGGTGTATACACAGGACAGGGTGAGGATAGAACAGGAGTGTATGCACAGGACAGGATGTGAGAGAGCTGGGGTATACACAGGACAGGGTGAGGAGAGGACAGGAGTGTGTGCACGGGATAGGACGTGAGAGAGCTGGGGTATACACAGGACAGGGTGAGGAGAGGACAGGAGAGTGTGCACAAGACAGGATGTGAGAGAGCTGGGGTATACACAGGACAGGGTGAGGAGAGAACAGGAGTGTGTGCACAGGACAGGATGTGAGGGAGCTAGGTGTATACACAGGACAGGGTGAGGAGAGGACAGGGGGCTGTGCACAGGACAGGATGTGAGATAGCTGGGGTATACATAGGACAAGATGTGAGAGAGCTGGGGTATACACAGGAGAGGGTGAGAAGAGGACAGGAGTGTGTGCACAGGACAGGATGTGAGAGAGCTGGGGGTGTACACAGGACAGGGTGAGGAGAGGACAGGAGTGTGTACACAGGACAGGATGTGAGAGAGCTGGGGTATACACAGGACAGGGTGAGGAGAGGACAGGAGAGTGTGCACAAGACAGGATGTGAGAGAGCTGGGGTATACACAGGACAGGGTGAGGAGAGAACAGGAGTGTGTGCACAGGACAGGATGTGAGGGAGCTAGGTGTATACACAGGACAGGGTGAGGAGAGGACAGGGGGCTGTGCACAGGACAGGATGTGAGATAGCTGGGGTATACATAGGACAAGATGTGAGAGAGCTGGGGTATACACAGGAGAGGGTGAGAAGAGGACAGGAGTGTGTGCACAGGATAGGATGTGAGAGAGCTGGGGTATACACAGGACAGGGTGAGGAGAGGACAGGAGTGTGTGCACAGGATAGGATGTGAGAGAGCTGGGGTATACATAGGACAAGATGTGAGAGAGCTGGGGTATACACAGGACAGGGTGAGGAGAGGACAGGAGTGTGTGCACAGGATAGGATATAAGAGAGATGGGGTATACACAGGACAGGGTGAGGAGAGGACAGGGGTGTGTGCAAAGGATAGGATGTGAGAGAGCTGAGTTGTACACAGGACAGGGTGAGGAGAGGACAGGAGTGTGTACACAGGACAGGATGTGAGATAGCTGGGGTATACACAGGACAGGGAGAGGAGAGGAAAGGGGTGTGTGCAAAGGATAGGATGTGAGAGAGCTGGGGGTGTACACAGGACAGGGTGAGGAGAGGACAGGAGTGTGTACACAGGACAGGATGTGAGAGAGCTGGGGTATACACAGGACAGGGTGAGGAGAGGACAGGGGTGTGTGCACAGGACAGGATGTGAGAGAGCTTGGGGTATACACAGGACAGGGTGAGGAGTGGACAGGAGTGTGTGCACAGGACAGGATGTGAGAGAGCTGGTGTATACATACGGTGAGGAGAGGAAAGGGGAGTATGCACAGGACAGGATGTGAGAGAAAGCTGGGAGTATACACAGGACAGGGTGAGGAGAGGACAGGGGTGTGTGCACAGGATAGGATGTGAGAGAGCTGGGGTATACACAGGACAGGGTGAGGAGAGGTCAGGAGTGTGTGCACAGGACAGGATGTGAGAGAGCTGGGAGTATACACAGGACAGGGTGAGGAGAGGACAGGAGTGTGTGCACAGGACAGGATGTGAGAGAACTGGGGTATACACAGGACAGGATGAGGAGAGAACAGGAGTGTGTGCACAGGACAGGATGTGAGAGAGCTGTGGTATACACAGGACAGGGTGAGGATAGAACAGGAGTGTATGCAAAGGACAGGATGTGAGAGAGCTGGGGTATACACAGGACAGGGTGAGGAGAGAACAGGAGTGTGTGCACAGGACAGGATGTGAGAGAGCTAGGTGTATACACAGGACAGGGTGAGGAGAGGACAGGAGTGTGTGCACAGGATAGGATGTGAGAGAGCTGGGGTATACACAGGACAGGGTGAGGAGAGGACAGGAGTGTGTGCACGGGATAGGACGTGAGAGAGCTGGGGTATACATAGGACAGGATGTGAGAGAGCTGGGGTTATACACAGGACAGTGTGAGGAGAGGACAGGAGTGTGTGCACAGGACAGGATGTGAGAGAGCTGGGGGTGTACACAGGACAGGGTGAGGAGAGGACAGGGGTGTGTGCACAGGACAGGATGTGAGAGAGCTGGGGGTATACACAGGACAGGGTGAGGAGAGGACAGGGGTGTGTGCACAGGACAGGATGTGAGAGAGCTGGGGTATACACAGGACAGGGTGAGGAGAGAACAGGAGTTTATATACAGGACAGGATGTGAGAGAGCTAGGTGTATAAACAGGACAGGGTGAGGAGAGGACAGGAGAGTTTGCACAGGACAGGATGTGAGAGAGCTGGGGTATACACAGGACACGGTGAGGATAGAACAGGAGTGTATGCACAGGACAGGATGTGAGAGAGCTGGGGGTATACACTTGACAGGGTGAGGAGAGAACAGGAGTGTGTGCACAGGACAGGATGTGATAGAGCTAGGTGTATACACAGGACAGGGTGAGGAGAGGACAGGGGTGTGTGCACAGGACAGGATGTGAGATAGCTGGGGTATACATAGGACAAGATGTGAGAGAGCTGGGGTATACACAGGACAGGGTGAGGAGAGGACAGGAGTGTGTGCACAGGATAGGATGTGAGAGAGCTGGGGTATACACAGGACAGGGTGAGGAGAGGACAGGAGTGTGTGCACAGGATAGGATGTGAGAGAGCTGGGGTATACATAGGACAAGATGTGAGAGAGCTGGGGTATACACAGGACAGGGTGAGGAGAGGACAGGAGTGTGTGCACAGGATAGGATAAGAGAGAGCTGGGGTATACACAGGACAGGGTGAGGAGAAGACAGGGGTGTGTGCAAAGGATAGGATGTGAGAGAGCTGAGGTGTACACAGGACAGGGTGAGGAGAGGACAGGAGTTTGTACACAGGACAGGATGTGAGAGAGCTGGGGTATACACAGGACAGGGTGAGGAGAGGACAGGGGTGTGTGCACAGGACAGGATGTGAGAGAGCTGGGGTATACATAGGACAGGATGTGAGAGAGCTGGGGTATACACAGGACAGGGTGAGGATAGAACAGGAGTGTATGCAAAGGACAGGATGTGAGAGAGCTGGGGTATACACAGGACAGGGTGAGGAGAGAACAGGAGTGTGTGCACAGGACAGGATGTGAGAGAGCTAGGTGTATACACAGGACAGGGTGAGGAGAGGAAAGGGTGGTGTGCACAGGACAGGATGTGAGATAGCTGGGGTATACATAGGACAAGATGTGAGAGAGCTGGGGTATACACAGGACAGGGTGAGGAGAGGACAGGAGTGTGTGCACAGGATAGGATGTGAGAGAGCTGGGGTGTACACAGGACAGGGTGAGGAGAGGACAGGAGTGTGTGCACGGGATAGGACGTGAGAGAGCTGGGGTATACATAGGACAAAATGTGAGAGAGCTGGGGATATACACAGGACAGGGTGAGGAGAGGACAGGAGTGTGTGCACAGGACAGGATGTGAGAGAGCTGGGGGTGTACACAGGACAGGGTAAGGAGAGGACAGGAGTGTGTACACAGGACAGGATGTGAGAGAGCTGGGGTATACACAGGACAGGGTGAGGAGAGGACAGGGGTGTGTGCACAGGACAGGATGTGAGAGAGCTGGGGGTATACACAGGACAGGGTGAGGAGAGGACAGGAGTGTGTACACAGGACAGGATGTGAGAGAGCTGGGATATACACAGGACAGGGTGAGGAGAGGACAGGGGTGTGTGCACAGGACAGGATGTGAGAGAGCTGGGGGTATACACAGGACAGGGTGAGGAGAGAACAGGAGTGTGTGCACAGGACAGGATGTGAGAGAGCTAGGTGTATACACAGGACAGGGTGAGGAGAGGACAGGGGTGTGTGCACAGGACAGGATGTGAGATAGCTGGGGTATACATAGGACAAGATGTGAGAGAGCTGGGGTATACACAGGACAGGGTGAGTAGAGGACAGGAGTGTGTTGTAACGGCTACCCCGGTAGTGAGAGGGTACCAGCCGTTGGAGACGTCCTTTTCTGAAGCAAGGTGCTGTGCAGTAATGAAATGTTTATTCCCATCCACGATATCCCATTGTATAATCCAGGAGTGCAGTAAAATGCGGCAGAGTAACGGTACCATAAATCCCCCCCAAAGAACGAGACGATGCTACGTTTTGAAGGGTCAAGTAGAACTCTCTTTTAATGACAGGGAATCTCCTTTTATGCAATGTTGCCCTCTGAAGGGCTACACCCACATAATTATCACAACAGCCAATTATCTGCATGGTTCAACCCCCACGTCTCCTCCCCTCAGATAACAGGTAACACAATTAAAACAGACACAATTTTAACCACATTCTGGATGTACCCCAAATACAGGGGGTACACCTTTAAGTCCCGCACCATTCAATATCTCTCACCCAGGGGAACAACATATACAAAAATGGCATGAATCAGACCAGGGGTTCAAAAGTTAGTAAAAGTATGTTTTTACACATAACACACAGACATTGCACATATCCCCCACACAATACACATATAGGACAATAGGTGAGTCACACCTCCCTGGCAACTTGGATACAATCAGACATTAATTAGATCATCCTTCTTTGTTCTTATCAGAGAATGAAAACACTTTGGAAAATGCAAGGATCCTTTACAACTTTCTTATCTCTTGAATCTCTGTAACAGGATTATCTATTAGCCTAGGTCTGCAAAAGTCTGGCTAATATTCTGAGCCAATATATTCTGTAGAACATCAACCAATATATATATAGTAGGATCATATTTTAACCATAATAATCATAAAACAGGGTAAAACAGTGATGGGTTCCGCTACACACCTCCCCCGTGACCATAAGCCGACATACACGGTCTGATCCCAACGGATCGGCCTGGGGACGTCCGGACAAAACGATTTGTTGGTCACTTCTACAGTTTGACAACCCATCAGCATTACTGCAATAAACATTTCAAGGAGAGGGAAAATACATTTTACAAACTGGTTTCAGACAATTAAATAATTAGGCAGAAAAGCATCAGCCTTCCAAATGAACTGAAGTCCTTTAGCAAAACCATCCCAAGTTGTAGAGTACATTCCTCCCCCAGCTCGTGGTCGGGCCGCTATTGCACAGGGCCCACTGTTCTTCCCCTGTACACCCACCCAAAAAAATCCAGGATCCCATCCCAACAGTCCAGTATCCCAATGTCCAAAAGGTGGGCCACAATCTCTGTCCCATAGAAACCCCTTTCCATATAAAACATTCCCGCTCATCCCCTCTATTGTCGGCTAATGCTCGGTACTTTTGGAGGGTGGGGTCCTGTCTAGTTTCCCTCACAAGCTCTTCGGGGGTGTCCCACGCTATGGGTCTCTCTGTGGCATTAGTGCTAAGTGTCTGCTTGTGGCTTACCTGGGTCTCCCGACCTGTTGTAGGATCGTCCTCGGTACGGGTCTGTGAGCGGGTGGTCACGGGACAAGCAGCAGCAGTCGTGGGTAAAAAGGCTGAGGCTAGAGGGCCAATATCGTTGCCCAGCACAACCTCAGCAGGTAAATTGTCCATGATGCCTACTGTGGTCTTTCCCGACCCGACTCCCCAATCCAAGTGTACCCGGGCGGTGGGTAAGCGAAAAACAGCCCCCCCTGCGACACGGACAGCAACAGTACGGGTAGATACATGCTCCGGTTTCACAAGATGTTTCTGCACCAACGTGATGGTAGCGCCAGTGTCCCTTAGGCCTTGTGCTACCTGTCCATTTACACGCACCTCCTGGCGGTGATGCTGGCGGTTGTCTGGGGATGCAGCTTGTATGGGGTTTGCCTCGTACAGGATGCCCAAACACTCCTCAGGGCTCCCTTTGGTTTCCAGGCAGTGAGCAGCAGAGGTACGTGATAAAGGGATCTCTGAGTTATTGGTTGGGCGCCTCCAGTTGTTATTGGCTGATCCCAAGGGGCAATAACGAGCAATGTGCCCCGGGTTGCCGCAGCGATGGCACGTCATTTTGTAAGAATCCTGGGGTTGGTGGTTAGACCCCTGAGGTTGTGGCGGTCCTGGGGGTACTGGGGCCCGAAATTCTGTGCTTGCAGCGGGCATTGAGGTGCGTGGCTCTGCTCTAGAGGTTGGTCGTGTGGACTCTTGGCTCACCTTTCTGGACTCTGCGTATTCGTCCGCTAGCCGTGCTGCCTCGATTAAGTTAGCAGGGCGACGATCTCTCACCCAATCCTGTATGTCTGCCGCCAGATCTTGGAAGAAATGTTCCATCAGGAATAGCTGTAGTACTTCCTCTCCTGTGTTGGCATTGCACCCTCGCACCCAATGTGATGCCACCCTTTGTATATTGCTGGCCCATTCCATGTGGGAGTCTGCAGACTTCTTTTTAGACTCCCTGAAGCGACGGCGATAAGTTTCTGGGGTGACGGCATATCTGGTGAGCAGTGCAGCCTTCACCCGGCGATACTGCGCAATATCTTCCTCAGTAAGCGCCCGAAAAGCCTCATTTGCTTTTCCTGATAGCTTTCTAGCCAAAATAGTGACCCATTGGTCTGGTGGTACTTGGTGTAGTGAGCACTGCCTCTCAAAGTCAGCCAAATATCCATCAATTTCTTCCTCACTTTCCACAAACGCTTTGAAGGCAGTGAAGGGTATTTTCTTTACTGTAGCAGCGGGTGGGGGAGTATGAACTGTATGTGCCAGGGGTTGTCTAGCTCTTGCCAGTTCAAGTTCGTGCCCCCTCCTATTTTGTATCTCCGTTCTCGCTTCCCGGAACAGCTGATCTATTAGCTCCACGGATGTTGCTGGGTACATGGATAATCTCCGCTGAACCAGGTTTGTAATTTCCTCCTCCTCGCTGGCAGGGGAAGGTTGGTCCACGACCTCCATGGATCGATCCATCTCGTCCAGCTCCAGTAAGTCAGCTATCAGCTCTCTCCGTGGTCGGTTGCTGGCACTCCTTCCTCTGGTTTCCAAGAGATCCTTTAGTGTGGATCTTTTCAGTTTAGCGTACTGGGATTCCATTCAGCACTTGCGTTGGGGATGAAAAGGACCATCTCACCACTGCCACCAATGTAACGGCTACCCCGGTAGTGAGAGGGTACCAGCCGTTGGAGACGTCCTTTTCTGAAGCAAGGTGCTGTGCAGTAATGAAATGTTTATTCCCATCCACGATATCCCATTGTATAATCCAGGAGTGCAGTAAAATGCGGCAGAGTAACGGTACCATAAATCCCCCCCAAAGAACGAGACGATGCTACGTTTTGAAGGGTCAAGTAGAACTCTTTTTTAATGACAGGGAATCTCCTTTTATGCAATGTTGCCCTCTGAAGGGCTACACCCACATAATTATCACAACAGCCAATTATCTGCATGGTCCAACCCCCACGTCTCCTCCCCTCAGATAACAGGCAACACAATTAAAACAGACACAATTTTAACCACATTCTGGATGTACCCCAAATACAGGGGGTACACCTTTAAGTCCCGCACCATTCAATATCTCTCACCCAGGGGAACAACATATACAAAAATGGCATGAATCAGACCAGGGGTTCAAAAGTTAGTAAAAGTATGTTTTTACACATAACACACAGACATTGCACATATCCCCCACACAATACACATATAGGACAATAGGTGAGTCACACCTCCCTGGCAACTTGGATACAATCAGACATTAATTAGATCATTCTTATCAGAGAATGAAAACACTTTGGAAAATGCAAGGATCCTTTACAACTTTCTTATCTCTTGAATCTCTGTAACAGGATTATCTATTAGCCTAGGTCTGCAAAAGTCTGGCTAATATTCTGAGCCAATATATTCTGTAGAACATCAACCAATATATATATAGTAGGATCATATTTTAACCATAATAATCATAAAACAGGGTAAAACAGTGATGGGTTCCGCTACATGTGTGCACAGGATAGGATGTGAGAGAGCTGGGGTATACACAGGACAGGGTAAGGAGAGGACAGGAGTGTGTGCACAGGATAGGATGTGAGAGAGCTGGGGTATACATAGGACAAGATGTGAGAGAGCTGGGGTATACACAGGACAGGGTGAGGAGAGGACAGGAGTGTGTGCACAGGATAGGATATGAGAGAGCTGGGGAATACACAGGACAGGGTGAGGAGAGGACAGGGGTGTGTGCACAGGACAGGATGTGAGATAGCTGGGGTATACACAGGACAGGGTGAGGAGAGGACAGGGGTGTGTGCAAAGGATAGGATGTGAGAGAGCTGGGGGTGTACACAGGACAGGGTGAGGAGAGGACAGGAGTGTGTACACAGGACAGGATGTGAGAGAGCTGGGGTATACACAGGACAGGGTGAGGAGAGGACAGGGGTGTGCGCACAGGACAGGATGTGAGAGAGCTGGGGGTATACACAGGACAGGGTGAGGAGAGGACAGGAGTGTGTGCACAGGACAGGATGTGAGAGAGCTGGGGTATACACACGGTGAGGAGAGGACAGGGGAGTATGCACAGGACAGGATGTGAGAGAAAGCTGGGAGTATACACAGGACAGGGTGAGGAGAGGACAGGGGTGTGTGCACAGGATAGGATGTGAGAGAGCTGGGGTATACACAGGACAGGGTGAGGAGAGGACAGGGGTGTGTGCACAGGACAGGATGTGAGAGAGCTGGGGTATACACAGGACAGGGTGAGGAGAGAACAGGAGTTTATGCACAGGACAGGATGTGAGAGAGCTAGGTTTATACACAGGACAGGGTGAGGAGAGGACAGGAGAGTGTGCACAGGACAGGATGTGAGAGAGCTGGGGTATACACAGGACAGGGTGAGGATAGAACAGGAGTGTATGCACAGGACAGGATGTAAGAGAGCTGGGGTATACACAGGACAGGGTGAGGAGAGAACAGGAGTGTGTGCACAGGACAGTATGTGAGAGTGCTAGGTGTATACACAGGACAGGGTGAGGAGAGAACAGGGGGGGGGGGGTGCACAGGACAGGATGTGAGATAGGTGGGGTATACATAGGACAAGATGTGAGAGAGCTGGGGTATACACAGGACAGGGTGAGGAGAGGACAGGGGTGTGTGCACAGGACAGGATGTGAGATAGCTGGGGTAGACACAGGACAGGGTGAGGAGAGGACAGGGGTGTGTGCAAAGGATAGGATGTGAGAGAGCTGGGGGTGTACACAGGACAGGGTGAGGAGAGGACAGGAGTGTGTACACAGGACAGGATGTGAGAGAGCTGGGGTTTACACACAGTGAGGAGAGGACAGGGGAGTATGCACAGGACAGGATGTGAGAGAAAGCTGGGAGTATACACAGGACAGGGTGAGGAGAGGACAGGGGTGTGTGCACAGGATAGGATGTGAGAGAGCTGGGGTATACACAGGACAGGGTGAGGAGAGGACAGGATGTGAGAGAGCTGGGAGTATACACAGGACAGGGTGAGGAGAGGACAGGAGTGTGTGCACAGGACGGGATGTGAGAGAACTGGGGTATACACAGGACAGGATGAGGAGAGAACAGGAGTGTGTGCACAGGACAGGATGTGAGAGAGCTGGGTTATACACAGGACAGGGTGAGGAGAGGACAGGGGTGTGTGCACAGGACAGTATGTGAGAGAGCTGGGTTATACACAGGACAGGGCGAGGAGAGGACAGGGGTGTGTGCACAGGACATGATGTGAGATAGCTGGGGGTATACACAGGACAGGGTGAGGAGAGGACAGGGGTGTGTGCACAGGACAAGGTGAGGAGAGGACAGGAGTGTTTGCACAGGATAGGATGTGAGAGAGCTGGGGGTATACACAGGACAGGGTGAGGAGAGGACAGGGGTGTGTGCACAGGATAGGATGTGAGAGAGCTGGGGGTATACACAGGACAGGGTGAGGAGAGGACAGGGGTGTGTGCACAGGGTAGGATGTGAGAGAGCTGGGGTATACACACGGTGAGGAGAGGACAGGGGTGTGTGCACAGGACAGGATGTGAGAGAGCTGGGAGTATACACAGGACAAGATGTGAGAGAGCTGGGGTATACACAGGACAGGGTGAGGAGAGGACAGGAGTGTGTGCACAGGATAGGATGTGATAGAGCTGGGGTATACATAGGACAGGATGTGAGAGAGCTGGGGGTATACACAGGACAGGGTGAGGAGAGGACAGGAGTGTGTGCACAGGATAGGATGTGAGAGAGCTGGGGTATACACAGGACAGGGTGAGGAGAGGACAGGGGTGTGTGCACAGGATAGGATGTAAGAGAGCTGGGGGTATACACAGGACAGGGCGAGGAGAGGACAGGGGTGTGTGCACAGGACAGGATGTGAGAGAGCTGGGGTATACACAGGACAGGGTGAGGATAGAACAGGAGTGTATGCAAAGGACAGGATGTGAGAGAGCTGGGGTATACACAGGACAGGGTGAGGAGAGAACAGGAGTGTGTGCACAGGACAGGATGTGAGAGAGCTAGGTGTATACACAGGACAGGGTGAGGAGAGGAAAGGGTGGTGTGCACAGGATAGGATGTGAGATAGCTGGGGTATACATAGGACAAGATGTGAGAGAGCTGGGGTATACACAGGACAGGGTGAGGAGAGGACAGGAGTGTGTGCACAGGATAGGATGTGAGAGAGCTGGGGTATACACAGGACAGGGTGAGGAGAGGACAGGAGTGTGTGCACGGGATAGGATGTGAGAGAGCTGGGGTATACATAGGACAGGATGTGAGAGAGCTGGGGGTATACACAGGACAGGGTGAGGAGAGGACAGGAGTGTGTGCACAGGACAGGATGTGAGAGAGCTGGGGGTGTACACAGGACAGGGTGAGGAGAGGACAGGACTGTGTACACAGGACAGGATGTGAGAGAGCTAGGTGTATACACAGGACAGGGTGAGGAGAGGACAGGAGAGTGTGCACAAGACAGGATGTGAGAGAGCTGGGGTATACACAGGACAGGGTGAGGATAGAACAGGAGTGTATGCACAGGACAGGATGTGAGAGAGCTGGTGTATACACAGGACAGGGTGAGGAGAGGACAGGAGTGTGTGCACAGGACAGGATGTGATAGAGCTAGGTGTATACACAGGACAGGGTGAGGAGAGGACAGGGGGCTGTGCACAGGACAGGATGTGAGATAGCTGGGGTATACATAGGACAAGATGTGAGAGAGCTGGGGTATACACAGGACAGGGTGAGGAGAGGACAGGAGTGTGTGCACAGGATAGGATGTGAGAGAGCTGGGGTATACACAGGACAGGGTGAGGAGAGGACAGGAGTGTGTGCACAGGATAGGATGTGAGAGAGCTGGGGTATACATAGGACAAGATGTGAGAGAGCTGGGGTATACACAGGACAGGGTGAGGAGAGGACAGGAGTGTGTGCACAGGATAGGATATGAGAGAGCTGGGGTATACACAGGACAGGGTGAGGAGAGGACAGGAGTGTGTACACAGGACAGGATGTGAGAGAGCTGGGGTATACACAGGACAGGGTGAGGAGAGGACAGGGGTGTGTGCACAGGACAGGATGTGAGATAGCTGGGGTATACACAGGACAGGGTGAGGAGAGGACAGGAGTGTGTGCACAGGATAGGATGTGAGAAAGCTGGGGTATACACAGGACAGGTTGAGGAGAGGACAGGGGTGTGTGCACAGGACAGGATGTGAGATAGCTGGGGTAGACACAAGACAGGGTGAGGAGAGGACAGGGGTGTGTGCAAAGGATAGGATGTGAGAGAGCTGGGGGTGTACACAGGACAATGTGAGGAGAGGACAGGAGTGTGTACACAGGACAGGATGTGTCAGAGAGCTGGGGTTTACACACGGTGAGGAGAGGACAGGGGAGTATGCACAGGACAGGATGTGAGAGAAAGCTGGGAGTATACACAGGACAGGGTGAGGAGAGGACAGGGGTGTGTGCACAGGATAGGATGTGAGAGAGCTGGGGTATACACAGGACAGGGTGAGGAGAGGACAGGAGTGTGTGCACAGGACAGGATGTGAGAGAGCTTGAGTATACACAGGACAGGGTGAGGAGAGGACAGGAGTGTGTGCACAGGACAGGATGTGAGAGAACTGGGGTATACACAGGACAGGATGAGGAGAGAACAGGAGTGTGTGCACAGGACAGGATGTGAGAGAGCTGGGGTATACACAGGACAGGGTGAGGAGAGGACAGGGGTGTGTGCACAGGACAGTATGTGAGAGAGCTGGGGTATACACAGGACAGGGCGAGGAGAGGACAGGGGTGTGTGCACAGGACATGATGTGAGAGAGCTGGGGGTATACACAGGACAGGGTGAGGAGAGGACAGGGGTGTGTGCACAGGACAAGGTGAGGAGAGTACAGGAGTGTTTGCACAGGATAGGATGTGAGAGAGCTGGGGGTATACACAGGACAGGGTGAGGAGAGGACAGGGGTGTGTGCACAGGATAGGATGTGAGAGAGCTGGGGGTATACACAGGACAGGGTGAGGAGAGGACAGGGGTGTGTGCACAGGATAGGATGTGAGAGAGCTGGGGTATACACACGGTGAGGAGAGGACAGGGGTGTGTGCACAGGACAGGATGTGAGAGAGCTGGGAGTATACACAGGACAAGATGTGAGAGAGCTGCGGTATACATAGGACAGGATGTGAGAGAGCTGGGGTATACACAGGACAGGGTGAGGAGAGGACAGGTGTGTGTGCACAGGATAGGATGTGAGAGAGCTTGGGTATACATAGGACAGGATGTGAGAGAGCTGGGGTATACACAGGACAGGGTGAGGAGAAGACAGGAGTGTGTGCACAGGATAGGATGTGAGAGAGCTGGGGTATACACAGGACAGGGTGAGGAGAGGACAGGGGTGTGTGCACAGGATAGGATGTGAGAGAGCTGGGGGTATACACAGGACAGGGCGAGGAGAGGACAGGGGTGTGTGCACAGGACAGGATGTGAGAGAGCTGGGGTATACACAGGACAGGGTGAGGAGAGAACAGGAGTGTGTGCACAGGACAGGAAGTGAGAGAGCTAGGTGTATACACAGGACAGGGTGAGGAGAGGAAAGGGTGGTGTGCACAGGACAGGATGTGAGATAGCTGGGGTATACATAGGACAAGATGTGAGAGAGCTGGGGTATACACAGGACAGGGTGAGTAGAGGACCGGAGTGTGTGCACAGGATAGGATGTGAGAGAGCTGGGGTATACACAGGACAGGGTGAGGAGAGGACAGGAGTGTGTGCACGGGATAGGACGTGAGAGAGCTGGGGTATACATAAGACAGGATGTGTGAGAGCTGGGGGTATACACAGGACAGGGTGAGGAGAGGACAGGAGTGTGTGCCCAGGACAGGATGTGAGAGATCTGGGGGTGTACACAGGACAGGGTGAGGAGAGGACAGGAGTGTGTACACAGGACAGGATGTGAGAGAGCTGGGGGTATACACAGGACAGGGTGAGGAGAGAACAGGAGTGTGTGCACAGGACAGGATGTGAGAGAGCTAGGTGTATACACAGGACAGGGTGAGGAGAGGACAGGGGGGTGTGCACAGGACAGGATGTGAGATAGCTGGGGTATACATAGGAGAAGATGTGAGAGAGCTGGGGTATACACAGGACAGGGTGAGGAGAGGACAGGAGTGTGTGCACAGGATAGGATGTGAGAGAGCTGGGGTATACATAGGACAAGATGTGAGAGAGCTGGGGTATACACAGGACAGGGTGAGGAGAGGACAGGAGTGTGTGCACAGGATAGGATATGAGAGAGCTGGGGTATACACAGGACAGGGTGAGGAGAGGACAGGAGTGTGTGCACAGGACAGTATGTGAGAGAGCTGGGGGTATACACAGGACAGGGTGAGGAGAGGACAGGAGTGTGTGCACAGGACAGGTTGTGAGATAGCTGGGGTATACACGGGACAGGGTGAGGAGAGGAAAGGTGTGTGTGCACAGGACAGGATGTGAGAGAGCTGGGGGTATAAACAGGACAGTGTGAGGAGAGGACAGTTGTGTGTGCACAGGACAGGATGTGAGAGAGCTGGGGGTATACACAGGACAGGTTGAGGAGAGGACAGGAGTGTATGCACAGGACAGGATGTGAGAGAGCTGGGGTATACACAGGACAGGGTGAGGAGAGAACAGGAGTGTGTGCACAGGACAGAATGTGAGAGAGCTAGGTGTATACACAGGACAGGGTGAGGAGAGGACAGGAGTGTATGCATAGGACAGGATGAGAGAGCTGGGGTATACACAGGACAGGGTGAGGAGAGGACATGGGTGTGTGCACAGGACAGGATGTGAGATAGCTGGGGTATACATAGGACAAGATGTGAGAGAGCTGGGGTATACACAGGACAGGGTGAGGAGAGGACAGGAGTGTGTGCACAGGATAGGATGTGAGAGAGCTGGGGTATACACAGGACAGGGAGAGGAGAGGACAGGAGTGTGTGCACAGGATAGGATGTGAGAGAGCTGGGGTATACATAGGACAGGATGTGAGAGAGCTGGGGTATACATAGGACAGGGTGAGGAGAGGACAGGGGTGTGTGCACAGGATAGGATGTGAGAGAGCTGGGGGTATACACAGGACAGGGTGAGGAGAGGACAGGGGTGTGTGCACAGGACAAGGTGAGGAGAGGACAGGAGTGTGTGCACAGGATAGGATGTGAGAGAGCTGGGGGTATACACAGGACATGGTGAGGAGAGGACAGAAGTGTGTGCACAGAACAGTATGTGAGAGAGCTGGGGGTATACACAGGACAGGGTGAGGAGAGAACAGGAGTGTGTGCACAGGACAGGCTGTTAGAGAGCTGGGGGTATACACAGGACAGGGTGAGGAGAGGAAAGGAGTGTGTGCACAGGACAGCATGTGAGAGAGCTGGGGTATACACAGGACAGGGTGAGGAGAGGACAGGAGTGTGTGCACAGAACAGGATTTGAGAGAGCTGGGGGTATACACAGGACAGGGTGAGGAGAGAACAGGAGTGTGTGCACAGGACAGGATGTGAGAGAGCTGGGGTATACACAGGACAGGGTGAGGAGAGGACAGGGGTGTGTGCACAAGACAGGATGTGAGAGAGCTGGGGGTATACACAGGACATGGTGAGGAGAGGACAGAAGTGTGTGCACAGAACAGGATGTGAGAGAGCTGGGGGTATACACAGGACAGGGTGAGGAGAGAACAGGAGTGTGTGCACAGGACAGGCTGTTAGAGAGCTGGGGGTATACACAGGACAGGGTGAGGAGAGGAAAGGAGTGTGTGCACAGAACAGGATTTGAGAGAGCTGGGGGTATACACAGGACAGGGTGAGGAGAGAACAGGAGTGTGTGCACAGGACAGGATGTGAGAGAGCTGGGGGTATACACAGGACAGGGTGAGGAGAGGAAAGGAGTGTGTGCACAGGACAGCATGTGAGAGAGCTGGGGTATACACAGGACAGGGTGAGGAGAGGACAGGAGTGTGTGCACAGGACAGGATGTGAGAGAGCTGGGGTATACACAGGACAGGGTGAGGAGAGGACAGGAGTGTGTGCACAGGACAGGATGTGAGAGAGCTGGGGGTATACACAGGACAGGGTGAGGAGAGGACAGGAGTGTGTGCACAGGACAGGGTGTGAAAGAGCTGGGGGTATACACACGGTGAGGAGAGGACAGGGGTGTGTGCACAGGACAGGATGTGAGAGAAAGCTGGGAGTATACACAAGACAGGGTGAGGAGAGGACAGGAGTGTGTGCACAGGACAGGATGTGAGAGAGCTGGGGTATACACAGGACAGGGTGAGGAGAGGACGGGTATGTGCACAGGACAGGATGTGAGAGAGCTGGGGTATACAATGACAGGGTGAGGAGAGGACAGGAGTGTGTGCACAGGACAGGATTTGAGAGAACTGGGGTATACACAGGACAGGGTGAGGAGAGGACAGGAGTGTGTGCACAGGATAGTATGTGAGAGAGCTGGGGTGTACAAAGGACAGGGTGAGGAAAGGACAGTGGTGTGTGCACAGGATAGGATGTGAGAGAGCTGGGGTATACACACGGTCAGGAGAGGACAGGGGTGTGTACACAGGACAGGATGTGAGAGAGCTGGGGTTTACACATGGTGAGGAGAGGACAGGGGAGTATGCACAGGACAGGATGTGAGAGAAAGCTGGGAGTATACACAGGACAGGGTGAGGAGAGGACAGGGGTGTGTGCACAGGATAGGATGTGAGAGAGCTGGGGTATACACAGGACAGGGTGAGGAGAGGACAGGAGTGTGTGCACAGGACAGGATGTGAGAGAACTGGGGTATACACAGGACAGGGTGAGGAGAGGACAGGAGTGTGTGCACAGTAAAGGATGTGAGAGAGCTGGGAGTATACACAGGACAGGGTGAGGAGAGGACAGGAGTGTGTGCACAGGACAGCATGTGAGAGAACTGGGGTATACACAGGACAGGATGAGGAGAGAACAGGAGTGTGTGCACAGGACAGGATGTGAGAGAGCTGGGGTATACACAGGACAGGGTGAGGAGAGGACAGGGGTGTGTGCACAGGACATGATGTGAGATAGCTGGGGGTATACACAGGACAGGGTGAGGAGAGGACAGGGGTGTGTGCACAGGACAAGGTGAGGAGAGGACAGGAGTGTTTGCACAGGATAGGATGTGAGAGAGCTGGGGGTATACACAGGACAGGGTGAGGAGAGGACAGGGGTGTGTGCACAGGATAGGATGTGAGAGAGCTGGGGGTATACACAGGACAGGGTGAGGAGAGGACAGGGGTGTGTGCACAGGATAGGATGTGAGAGAGCCGGGGTATACACACGGTGAGGAGAGGACAGGGGTGTGTGCACAGGACAGGATGTGAGAGAGCTGGGAGTATACACAGAACAAGATGTGAGAGAGCTGGGGTATACATAGGACAGGATGTGAGAGAGCTGGGGTATACACAGGACAGGGTGAGGAGAGGACAGGAGTGTGTGCACAGGATAGGATGTGAGAGAGCTGGGGTATACATAGGACAGGATGTGAGAGAGCTGTGGTATACACAGGACAGGGTGAGTAGAGGACAGGAGTGTGTGCACAGGATAGGATGTGAGAGAGCTGGGGTATACACAGGACAGGGTGAGGAGAGGACAGGGGTATGTGCACAGGATAGGATGTAATAGAGCTGGGGGTATACACAGGACAAGATGTGACAGAGCTGGGGGTATACACAGGACAGGGCGAGGAGAGGACAGGGGTGTGTGCACAGGACAGGATGTGAGAGAGCTGGGGTATACACAGGACAGAGTGAGGATAGAACAGGAGTGTATGCAAAGGACAGGATGTGAGAGAGCTGGGGTATACACAGGACAGGGTGAGGAGAGAACAGGAGTGTGTGCACAGGACAGGATGTGAGAGAGCTAGGTGTATACACAGGACAGCGTGAGGAGAGGAAAGGGTGGTGTGCACAGGATAGGATGTGAGATAGCTGGGGTATACATAGGACAAGATGTGAGAGAGCTGGGGTATACACAGGACAGGGTGAGGAGAGGACAGGAGTGTGTGCACAGGATAGGATGTGAGAGAGCTGGGGTATACACAGGACAGGGTGAGGAGAGGACAGGAGTGTGTGCACGGGATAGGACGTGAGAGAGCTGTGGTATACATAGGAAAGGATGTGAGAGAGCTGGGGTATACACAGGACAGGGTGAGGAGAGGACAGGAGTGTGTGCACAGGATAGGATGTGAGAGAGCTGGGGTATACACAGGACATGGTGAGGAGAGGACAGGAGTGTGTGCACAGGACAGGATGTGAGAGAGCTGGGGGTGTACACAGGACAGGGTGAGAAGAGGACAGGACTGTGTACACAGGACAGGATGTGAGAGAGCTGGGGTATACACAGGACAGGGTGAGGAGAGGACAGGGGTGTGTGAACAGGACAGGATGTGAGAGAGCTGGGGGTATACACAGGACAGGGTGAGGAGAGGACAGGGGTGTGTGCACAGGACAGGATGTGAGAGAGCTGGGGTATACACAGGACAGGGTGAGTAGAGAACAGGAGTTTATGCACAGGACAGGATGTGAGAGAGCTGGGGTATACACAGGACAGGGTGAGGATAGAACAGGAGTGTATGCACGGGACAGGATGTGAGAGAGCTGGGAGTATACACAGGACAGGGTGAGGAGAGGACAGGGGGCTGTGCACAGGACAGGATGTGAGATAGCTGGGGTATACATAGGACAAGATGTGAGAGAGCTGGGGTATACACAGGACAGGGTGAGGAGAGGACAGGAGTGTGTGCACAGGATAGGATGTGAGAGAGCTGGGGTATACACAGGACAGGGTGAGGAGAGGACAGGAGTGTGTGCACAGGATAGGATGTGAGAGAGCTGGGGTATACATAGGACAAGATGTGAGAGAGCTGGGGTATACACAGGACAGGGTGAGGAGAGGACAGGAGTGTGTGCACAGGATAGGATATGAGAGAGCTGGGGTATACACAGGACAGGGTGAGGAGAGGACAGGGGTGTGTGCAAAGGATAGGATGTGAGAGAGCTGAGGTGTACACAGGACAGGGTGAGGAGAGGACAGGAGTGTGTACACAGGACAGGATGTGAGAGAGCTGGGGTATACACAGGACAGGGTGAGGAGAGGACAGGGGTGTGTGCACAGGACAGGATGTGAGATAGCTGGGGTATACACAGGACAGGGTGAGGAGAGGACAGGAGTGTGTGCACAGGATAGGATGTGAGAGAGCTGGGGTATACACAGGACAGGGTGAGGAGAGGACAGGGGTGTGTGCACAGGACAGGATGTGAGATAGCTGGGGTAGACACAGGACAGGGTGAGGAGAGGACAGGGGTGTGTGCAAAGGATAGGATGTGAGAGAGCTGGGGGTGTACACAGGACAATGTGAGGAGAGGACAGGAGTGTGTACACAGGACAGGATGTGAGAGAGCTGGGGTGTACACACGGTGAGGAAAGGACAGGGGAGTATGCACAGGACAGGATGTGAGAGAAAGCTGGGAGTATACACAGGACAGGGTGAGGAGAGGACAGGGGTGTGTGCACAGGATAGGGTGTGAGAGAGCTTGAGTATACACAGGACAGGGTGAGGAGAGGACAGGAGTGTGTGCACAGGACAGGATGTGAGAGAACTGGGGTATACACAGGACAGGATGAGGAGAGAACAGGAGTGTGTGCACAGGACAGGATGTGAGAGAGCTGGGGTATACACAGGACAGGGTGAGGAGAGGACAGGGGTGTGTGCACAGGACAGTATGTGAGAGAGCTGGGGTATACACAGGACAGGGCGAGGAGAGGACAGGGGTGTGTGCACAGGACATGATGTGAGATAGCTGGGGGTATACACAGGACAGGGTGAGGAGAGGACAGGGGTGTGTGCACAGGACAAGGTTAGGAGAGGACAGGAGTGTTTGCACAGGATAGGATGTGAGAGAGCTGGGGGTATACACAGGACAGGGTGAGGAGAGGACAGGGGTGTGTGCACAGGATAGGATGTGAGAGAGCTGGGGGTATACACAGGACAGGGTGAGGAGAGGACAGGGATGTGTGCACAGGATAGGATGTGAGAGAGCTGGGGTATACACACGGTGAGGAGAGGACAGGGGTGTGTGCACAGGACAGGATGTGAGAGAGCTGGGAGTATACACAGGACAAGATGTGAGAGAGCTGGGGTATACATAGGACAGGATGTGAGAGAGCTGGGGTATACACAGGACAGGGTGAGGAGAGGACAGGTGTGTGTGCACAGGATAGGATGTGAGAGAGCTGGGGGTATACACAGGACAGGTTGAGGAGAAGACAGGAGTGTGTGCACAGGATAGGATGTGAGAGAGCTGGGGTATACACAGGATAGGGTGAGGAGAGGACAGGGGTGTGTGCGCAGGATAGGATGTGAGAGAGCTGGGGGTATACACAGGACAGGGCGAGGAGAGGACAGGGGTGTGTGCACAGGACAGGATGTGAGAGAGCTGGGGTATACACAGGACAGGGTGAGGATAGAACAGGAGTGTATGCAAAGGACAGGATGTGAGAGAGCTGGGGTATACACAGGACAGGGTGAGGAGAGAACAGGAGTGTGTGCACAGGACAGGATGTGAGAGAGCTAGGTGTATACACAGGACAGGGTGAGGAGAGGAAAGGGTGGTGTGCACAGGACAGGATGTGAGATAGCTGGGGTATACATAGGACAAGATGTGAGAGAGCTGGGGTATACACAGGACAGGGTGAGGAGAGGACAGGAGTGTGTGCACAGGATAGGATGTGAGAGAGCTGGGGTATACACAGGACAGGGTGAGGAGAGGACAGGAGTGTGTGCACGGGATAGGACGTGAGAGAGCTGGGGTATACATAAGACAGGATGTGTGAGAGCTGGGGGTATACACAGGACAGGGTGAGGAGAGGACAGGAGTGTGTGCACAGGACAGGATGTGAGAGAGCTGGGGGTGTACACAGGACAGGGTGAGGAGAGGACAGGAGTGTGTACACAGGACAGGATGTGAGAGAGCTGGGGTATACACAGGACAGGGTGAGGAGAAGACAGGGGTGTGTGCACAGGACAGGATGTGAGAGAGCTGGGGGTATACACAGGACAGGGTGAGGAGAGGACAGGAGTGTGTACACAGGACAGGATGTGAGAGAGCTGGGGTATACACAGGACAGGGTGAGGAGAGGACAGGGGTGTGTGCACAGGACAGGATGTGAGAGAGCTGGGGTATACACAGGACAGGGTGAGGAGAGGACAGGGGTGTGTGCACAGGAAAGGATGTGAGATAGCTGGGGTATACACAGGACAGGGTGAGGAGAGGACAGGAGTGTGTGCACAGGATAGGATGTGAGAGAGCTGGGGTATACACAGGACAGGGTGAGGAGAGGACAGGGGGGTGTGCACAGGACAGGATGTGAGATAGCTGGGGTAGACACAGGACAGGGTGAGGAGAGGACAGGGGTGTGTGCAAAGGATAGGATGTGAGAGAGCTGGGGGTGTACACAGGACAATGTGAGGAGAGGACAGGAGTGTGTACACAGGACAGGATGTGAGAGAGCTGGGGTGTACACACGGTGAGGAGAGGACAGGGGAGTATGCACAGGACAGGATGTGAGAGAAAGCTGGGAGTATACACAGGACAGGGTGAGGAGAGGACAGGGGTGTGTGCACAGGATAGGATGTGAGAGAGCTGGGGTATACACAGGACAGGGTGAGGAGAGGACAGGAGTGTGTGCACAGGACAGGATGTGAGAGAACTGGGGTATACACAGGACAGGATGAGGAGAGAACAGGAGTGTGTGCACAGGACAGGATGTGAGAGAGCTGGGGTATACACAGGACAGGGTGAGGAGAGGACAGGGGTGTGTGCACAGGACAGTATGTGAGAGAGCTGGGGTATACACAGGACAGGGCGAGGAGAGGACAGGGGTGTGTGCACAGGACATGATGTGAGATAGCTGGGGGTATACACAGGACAGGGTGAGGAGAGGACAGGGGTGTGTGCACAGGACAAAGTGAGGAGAGGACAGGAGTGTTTGCACAGGATAGGATGTGAGAGAGCTGGGGGTATACACAGGACAGGGTGATGAGAGGACAGGGGTGTGTGCACAGGATAGGATGTGAGAGAGCTGGGGGTATACACAGGACAGGGTGAGGAGAGGACAGGGATGTGTGCACAGGATAGGAGGTGAGAGAGCTGGGGTATACACACAGTGAGGAGAGGACAGGGGTGTGTGCACAGGACAGGATGTGAGAGAGCTGGGAGTATACACAGGACAAGATGTGAGAGAGCTGGGGTATACATAGGACAGGATGTGAGAGAGCTGGGGTATACACAGGACAGGGTGAGGAGAGGACAGGTGTGTGTGCACAGGATAGGATGTGAGAGAGCTTGGGTATACATAGGACAGGATGTGAGAGAGCTGGGGTATACACAGGACAGGGTGAGGAGAAGACAGGGGTGTGTGCACAGGATAGGATGTGAGAGAGCTGGGGTATACACAGGACAGGGTGAGGATAGAACAGGAGTGTATGCAAAGGACAGGATGTGAGAGAGCTGGGGTATACACAGGACAGGGTGAGGAGAGAACAGGGGTGTGTGCACAGGACAGGATGTGAGAGAGCTAGGTGTATACACAGGACAGGGTGAGGAGAGGACAGGAGTGTGTGCAAAGGACAGGATGTGAGATAGCTGGGGTATACATAGGACAAGATGTGAGAGAGCTGGGGTATACACAGGACAGGGTGAGGAGAGGACAGGAGTGTGTGCACAGGATAGGATGTGAGAGAGCTGGGGTATACACAGGACAGGGTGAGGAGAGGACAGGAGTGTGTTCACAGGACAGGATGTGAGAGAGCTGGGGGTGTACACAGGACAGGGTGAGGAGAGGACAGGAGTGTGTACACAGGACAGGATGTGAGAGAGCTGGGGGTATACACAGGACAGGGTGAGGAGAGGACAGGGGTGTGTGCACAGGACAGGATGTGAGAGAGCTGGGGGTATACACAGGACAGGGTGAGGAGAGGACAGGAGTGTGTTCACAGGACAGGATGTGAGAGAGCTGGGGTATACACAGGACAGGGTGAGGAGAGGACAGGGGTGTGTGCACAGGACAGGATGTGAGAGAGCTGGGGTATACACAGGACAGGGTGAGGAGAGAACAGGATTTTATGCACAGGACAGGATGTGAGAGAGCTAGGTGTATACACAGGACAGGGTGAGGAGAGGACAGGGGGGTGTGCACAGGACAGGATGTGAGATAGCTGGGGTATACATAGGACAAGATGTGAGAGAGCTGGGGTATTCACAGGACAGGGTGAGTAGAGGACAGGAGTGTGTGCACAGGATAGGATGTGAGAGAGCTGGGGTATACACAGGACAGGGTGAGGAGAGGACAGGAGTGTGTGCACAGGATAGGATGTGAGAGAGCTGGGGTATACACAGGACAGGGTGAGGAGAGAACAGGAGTGTGTGCACAGGACAGGATGTGAGAGAGCTAGGTGTATACACAGGACAGGGTGAGGAGAGGACAGGGGGGTGTGCACAGGACAGGATGTGAGATAGCTGGGGTATACATAGGACAAGATGTGAGAGAGCTGGGGTATACACAGGACAGGGTGAGTAGAGGACAGGAGTGTGTGCACAGGATAGGATGTGAGAGAGCTGGGGTATACACAGGACAGGGTGAGGAGAGGACAGGAGTGTGTGCACAGGATAGGATGTGAGAGAGCTGGGGTATACACAGGACAGGGTGAGGAGAGGACAGGAGTGTGTGCACAGGATAGGATATGAGAGAGCTGGGGAATACACAGGACAGGGTGAGGAGAGGACAGGGGTGTGTGCACAGGACAGGATGTGAGATAGCTGGGGTATACACAGGACAGGGAGAGGAGAGGAAAGGGGTGTGTGCAAAGGATAGGATGTGAGAGAGCTGGGGGTGTACACAGGACAGGGTGAGGAGAGGACAGGAGTGTGTACACAGGACAGGATGTGAGAGAGCTGGGGTATACACAGGACAGGGTGAGGAGAGGACAGGGGTGTGTGCACAGGACAGGATGTGAGAGAGCTGGGGGTATACACAGGACAGGGTGAGGAGTGGACAGGAGTGTGTGCACAGGACAGGATGTGAGAGAGCTGGGGTATACACACGGTGAGGAGAGGACAGGGGAGTATGCACAGGACAGGATGTGAGAGAAAGCTGGGAGTATACACAGGACAGGGTGAGGAGAGGACAGGGGTGTGTGCACAGGATAGGATGTGAGAGAGCTGAGGTATACACAGGACAGGGTGAGGAGAGGTCAGGAGTGTGTGCACAGGACAGGATGTGATTGAGCTGGGAGTATACACAGGACAGGGTGAGGAGAGGACAGGAGTGTGTGCACAGGACAGGATGTGAGAGAACTGGGGTATACACAGGACAGGATGAGGAGAGAACAGGAGTGTGTGCACAGGACAGGATGTGAGAGAGCTGTGGTATACACAGGACAGGGTGAGGATAGAACAGGAGTGTATGCAAAGGACAGGATGTGAGAGAGCTGGGGTATACACAGGACAGGTTGAGGAGAGAACAGGAGTGTGTGCACAGGACAGGATGTGAGAGAGCTAGGTGTATACACAGGACAGGGTGAGGAGAGAACAGGAGTGTGTGCACAGGATAGGATGTGAGAGAGCTAGGTGTATACACAGGACAGGGTGAGGAGAGGACAGGAGTGTGTGCACAGGATAGGATGTGAGAGAGCTGGGGTTATACACAGGACAGTGTGAGGAGAGGACAGGAGTGTGTGCACAGGACAGGATGTGAGAGAGCTGGGGGTGTACACAGGACAGGGTGAGGAGAGGACAGGAGTGTGTACACAGGACAGGATGTGAGAGAGCTGGGGTATACACAGGACAGGGTGAGGAGAGGACAGGGGTGTGTGCACAGGACAGGATGTGAGAGAGCTGGGGGTATACACAGGACAGGGTGAGGAGAGGACAGGGGTGTGTGCACAGGACAGGATGTGAGAGAGCTGGGGTATACACAGGACAGGGTGAGGAGAGAACAGGAGTTTATATACAGGACAGGATGTGAGAGAGCTAGGTGTATACACAGGACAGGGTGAGGAGAGGACAGGAGAGTTTGCACAGGACAGGATGTGAGAGAGCTGGGGTATACACAGGACAGGGTGAGGATAGAACAGGAGTGTATGCACAGGACAGGATGTGAGAGAGCTGGGGGTATACACTTGACAGGATGAGGAGAGAACAGGAGTGTGTGCACAGGACAGGATGTGATAGAGCTAGGTGTATACACAGGACAGGGTGAGGAGAGGACAGGGGTGTGTGCACAGGACAGGATGTGAGATAGCTGGGGTATACATAGGACAAGATGTGAGAGAGCTGGGGTATACACAGGACAGGGTGAGGAGAGGACAGGAGTGTGTGCACAGGATAGGATGTGAGAGAGCTGGGGTATACACAGGACAGGGTGAGGAGAGGACAGGAGTGTGTGCACAGGATAGGATGTGAGAGAGCTGGGGTATACATAGGACAAGATGTGAGAGAGCTGGGGTATACACAGGACAGGGTGAGGAGCGGACAGGAGTGTGTGCACAGGATAGGATATGAGAGAGCTGGGGTATACACAGGACAGGGTGAGGAGAGGACAGGGGTGTGTGCAAAGGATAGGATGTGAGAGAGCTGAGGTGTACACAGGACAGGGTGAGGAGAGGACAGGAGTTTGTACACAGGACAGGATGTGAGAGAGCTGGGGTATACACAGGACAGGGTGAGGAGAGGACAGGGGTGTGTGCACAGGACAGGATGTGAGAGAGCTGGGGTATACACAGGACAGGGTGAGGATAGAACAGGAGTGTATGCAAAGGACAGGATGTGAGAGAGCTGGGGTATACACAGGACAGGGTGAGGAGAGAACAGGAGTGTGTGCACAGGACAGGATGTGAGAGAGCTAGGTGTATACACAGGACAGGGTGAGGAGAGGAAAGGGTGGTGTGCACAGGACAGGATGTGAGATAGCTGGGGTATACATAGGACAAGATGTGAGAGAGCTGGGGTATACACAGGACAGGGTGAGGAGAGGACAGGAGTGTGTGCACAGGATAGGATGTGAGAGAGCTGGGGTATACACAGGAAAGGGTGAGGAGAGGACAGGAGTGTGTGCACGGGATAGGACGTGAGAGAGCTGGGGTATACATAGGACAAAATGTGAGAGAGCTGGGGATATACACAGGACAGGGTGAGGAGAGGACAGGAGTGTGTGCACAGGACAGGATGTGAGAGAGCTGGGGGTGTACACAGGACAGGGTAAGGAGAGGACAGGAGTGTGTACACAGGACAGGATGTGAGAGAGCTGGGGTATACACAGGACAGGGTGAGGAGAGGACAGGGGTGTGTGCACAGGACAGGATGTGAGAGAGCTGGGGGTATACACAGGACAGGGTGAGGAGAGGACAGGAGTGTGTACACAGGACAGGATGTGAGAGAGCTGGGGTATACACAGGACAGGGTGAGGAGAGGACAGGGGTGTGTGCACAGGACAGGATGTGAGAGAGCTGGGGTATACACAGGACAGGGTGAGGAGAGAAAAGGAGTTTATGCACAGGACAGGATGTGAGAGAGCTGGGGTATACACAGGACAGGGTGAGGATAGAACAGGAGTGTATGCACAGGACAGGATGTGAGAGAGCTGGGGTATACACAGGACAGGGTGAGGAGAGAACAGGAGTGTGTGCACAGGACAGGATGTGAGAGAGCTAGGTGTATACACAGGACAGGGTGAGGAGAGGACAGGGGGGTGTGCACAGGACAGGATGTGAGATAGCTGGGGTATACATAGGACAGGGTAAGGAGAGGATAGGAGTGTGTGCACATGATAGGATGTGAGAGAGCTGGGGTATACATAGGACAAGATGTGAGAGAGCTGGGGTATACACAGGACAGGGTGAGGAGAGGACAGGAGTGTGTGCACAGGATAGGATATGAGAGAGCTGGGGTATACACAGGACAGGGTGAGGAGAGGACAGGGGTGTGTGCACAGGACAGGATGTGAGAGAGCTGGGGTATACACAGGACAGGGTGAGGAGAGGACAGGGGTGTGTGCAAAGGATAGGATGTGAGAGAGCTGGGGGTGTACACAGGACAGGGTGAGGAGAGGACAGGAGTGTGTACACAGGACAGGATGTGAGAGAGCTGGGGTATACACAGGACAGGGTGAGGAGAGGACAGGGGTGTGTGCACAGGACAGGATGTGAGAGAGCTGGGGGTATACACAGGACAGGGTGAGGAGAGGACAGGAGTGTGTGCACAGGACAGGATGTGAGAGAGCTGGGGTATACACACGGTGAGGAGAGGACAGGGGAGTATGCACAGGACAGGATGTGAGAGAGCTGGGAGTATACACAGGACAAGATGTGAGAGAGCTGGGGTATACACAGGACAGGGTGAGGAGAGAACAGGAGTTTATGCACAGGACAGGATGTGAGAGAGCTCGGTGTATACACAGGACAGGGTGAGGAGAGGACAGGAGAGTGTGCACAGGACAGGATGTGAGAGAGCTGGGGTATACACAGGACAGGGTGAGGATAGAACAGGAGTGTATGCACAGGACAGGATGTAAGAGAGCTGGGGTATACACAGGACGGGGTGAGGAGAGAACAGGAGTGTGTGCACAGGACAGTATGTGAGAGAGCTAGGTGTATACACAGGACAGGGTTAGGAGAGAACAGGGGGGGTGCACAGGACAGGATGTGAGATAGCTGGGGTATACATAGGACAAGATGTGAGATAGCTGGGGTAGACACAGGACAGGGTGAGGAGAGGACAGGGGTGTGTGCAAAGGATAGGATGTGAGAGAGCTGGGGGTGTACACAGGACAGGGTGAGGAGAGGACAGGGGTGTGTACACAGGACAGGATGTGAGAGAGCTGGGGTTTACACACGGTGAGGAGAGTACAGGGGAGTATGCACAGGACAGGATGTGAGAGAAAGCTGGGAGTATACACAGGACAGGGTGAGGAGAGGACAGGGGTGTGTGCACAGGATAGGATGTGAGAGAGCTGGGGTTTACACACGGTGAGGAGAGGACAGGGGAGTATGCACAGGACAGGATGTGAGAGAAAGCTGGGAGTATACACAGGACAGGGTGAGGAGAGGACAGGGGTGTGTGCACAGGATAGGATGTGAGAGAGCTGGGGTATACACAGGACAGGGTGAGGAGAGGACAGGAGTGTGTGCACAGGACAGGATGTGAGAGAGCTGGGAGTATACACAGGACAGTGTGAGGAGAGGACAGGAGTGTGTGCACAAGACAGGATGTGAGAGAACTGGGGTATACACAGGACAGGATGAGGAGAGAACAGGAGTGTGTGCACAGGACAGTATGTGAGAGAGCTGGGTTATACACAGGACAGGGCGAGGAGAGGACAGGGGTGTGTGCACAGGACATGATGTGAGATAGCTGGGGGTATACACAGGACAGGGTGAGGAGAGGACAGGGGTGTGTGCACAGGACAAGGTGAGGAGAGGACAGGAGTGTTTGCACAGGATAGGATGTGAGAGAGCTGGGGGTATACACAGGACAGGGTGAGGAGAGGACAGGGGTGTGTGCACAGGATAGGATGTGAGAGAGCTGGGGGTATACACAGGACAGGGTGAGGAGAGGACAGGGGTGTGTGCACAGGATAGGATGTGAGAGAGCTAAGGTATACACACGGTGAGGAGAGGACAGGGGTGTGTGCACAGGACAGGATGTGAGAGAGCTGGGAGTATACACAGGACAAGATGTGAGAGAGCTAGGGTATACATAGGACAGGATGTGAGAGAGCTGGGGTATACACAGGACAGGGTGAGGAGAGGACAGGAGTGTGTGCACAGGATAGGATGTGAGAGAGCTGGGGTATACATAGGACAGGATGTGAGAGAGCTGGGGTATACACAGGACAGGGTGAGGAGAGGACAGGAGTGTGTGCACAGGATAGGATGTGAGAGAGCTGGGGTATACACAGGACAGGGTGAGGAGAGGACAGGGGTGTGTGCACAGGATAGGATGTAAGAGAGCTGGGGGTATACACAGGACAGGGCGAGGAGAGGACAGGGGTGTGTGCACAGGACAGGATGTGAGAGAGCTGGGGTATACACAGGACAGGGTGAGGATAGAAAAGGAGTGTATGCAAAGGACAGGATGTGAGAGAGCTGGGGTATACACAGGACAGGGTGAGGAGAGAACAGGAGTGTGTGCACAGGACAGGATGTGAGAGAGCTAGGTGTATACACAGGACAGGGTGAGGAGAGGAAAGGGTGGTGTGCACAGGATAGGATGTGAGATAGCTGGGGTATACATAGGAAAAGATGTGAGAGAGCTGGGGTATACACAGGACAGGGTGAGGAGAGGACAGGAGTGTGTGCACAGGATAGGATGTGAGAGAGCTGGGGTATACACAGGACAGGGTGAGGAGAGGACAGGAGTGTGTGCACGGGATAGGATGTGAGAGAGCTGGGGTATACATAGGACAGGATGTGAGAGAGCTGGGGGTATACACAGGACAGGGTGAGGAGAGGACAGGAGTGTGTGCACAGGACAGGATGTGAGAGAGCTGGGGGTGTACACAGGACAGGGTGAGGAGAGGACAGGACTGTGTACACAGGACAGGATGTGAGAGAGCTGGGGTATACACAGGACAGGGTGAGGAGAGGACAGGGGTGTGTGCACAGGACAGGATGTGAGAGAGCTGGGGGTATACACAGGACAGGGTGAGGAGAGGACAGGGGTGTGTGCACAGGACAGGATGTGAGAGAGCTGGGGTATACACAGGACAGGGTGAGGAGAGAACAGGAGTTTATGCACAGGACAGGATGTGAGAGAGCTAGGTGTATACACAGGACAGGGTGAGGAGAGGACAGGAGAGTGTGCACAAGACAGGATGTGAGAGAGCTGGTGTATACACAGGACAGGGTGAGGAGAGGACAGGGGGCTGTGCACAGGACAGGATGTGAGATAGCTGGGGTATACATAGGACAAGATGTGAGAGAGCTGGGGTATACACAGGACAGGGTGAGGAGAGGACAGGAGTGTGTGCACAGGATAGGATGTGAGAGAGCTGGGGTATACACAGGACAGGGTGAGGAGAGGACAGGAGTGTGTGCACAGGATAGGATGTGAGAGAGCTGGGGTATACATAGGACAAGATGTGAGAGAGCTGGGGTATACACAGGACAGGGTGAGGAGCGGACAGGACTGTGTGCACAGGATAGGATATGAGAGAGCTGGGGTATACACAGGACAGGGTGAGGAGAGGACAGGGGTGTGTGCAAAGGATAGGATGTGAGAGAGCTGAGGTGTACACAGGACAGGGTGAGGAGAGGACAGGAGTGTGTACACAGGACAGGATGTGAGAGAGCTGGGGTATACACAGGACAGGGTGAGGAGAGGACAGGGGTGTGTGCACAGGACAGGATGTGAGATAGCTGGGGTATACACAGGACAGGGTGAGGAGAGGACAGGAGTGTGTGCACAGGATAGGATGTGAGAAAGCTGGGGTATACACAGGACAGGGTGAGGAGAGGACAGGGGTGTGTGCACAGGACAGGATGTGAGATAGCTGGGGTAGACACAAGATAGGGTGAGGAGAGGACAGGGGTGTGTGCAAAGGATAGGATGTGAGAGAGCTGGGGGTATACACAGGACAGGGTGAGGAGAGGACAGGGGTGTGTGCACAGGATAGGATGTGAGAGAGCTGGGGTATACACAAGGTGAGGAGAGGACAGAGGTGTGTGCACAGGACAGGATGTGAGAGAGCTGGGGGTATAAACAGGACAGGGTGAGGAGAGGACAGGAGTGTATGCAGAGGACAGGATGTGAGAGAGCTAGGTGTATACACAGGACAGGGTGAGGAGAGGACAGGAGTGTGTGCACAGGACAGGATGTGAGAGAGCTGGGGGTATACACAGGACAGGGTGAGGAGAGGACAGGTGTGTGTGCACAGGACAGGATGTGAGAGAGCTGGGGGTATACACAGGACAGGGTGAGGAGAGGACAGGGGTGTGTGCACAGGACAGGATGTGAGAGAGCTGGGGGTATACACAGGACAGGGTGAGGAGAGGACAGGGGGGTGTGCACAGGACAGGATGTTAGAGAGCTGGGGTATACACAGGACAGGGTGAGGAGAGAACAGGAGTGTATGCACAGGACAGGATGTGAGAGAGCTAGGTGTATACACAGGACAGGGTGAGGAGAGGACAGGAGAGTGTGCACAGGACAGGATGTGAGAGAGCTGGGGTATACACAGGACAGGGTGAGGAGACAACAGGAGTGTATGCACAGGACAGGATGTGAGAGAGCTGGGGGTATACACAGGACAGGGTGAGGAGAGAACAGGAGTGTGTGCACAGGACAGGATGTGAGAGAGCTAGGTGTATACACAGGACAGGGTGAGGAGAGGACAGGGGTGTGTGCACAGGACAGGATGTGAGATAGCTGGGGTATACATAGGACAAGATGTGAGAGAGCTGGGGTATACACAGGACAGGGTGAGGAGAGGACAGGAGTGTGTGCACAGGATAGGATGTGAGAGAGCTGGGGTATACACAGGACAGGGTGAGGAGAGAACAGGAGTGTATGCACAGGACAGGATGTGAGAGAGCTAGGTGTATACACAGGACAGGGTGAGGAGAGGACAGGAGAGTGTGCACAGGACAGGATGTGAGAGAGCTGGGGTATACACAGGACAGGGTGAGGAGACAACAGGAGTGTATGCACAGGACAGGATGTGAGAGAGCTGGGGGTATACACAGGACAGGGTGAGGAGAGAACAGGAGTGTGTGCACAGGACAGGATGTGAGAGAGCTAGGTGTATACACAGGACAGGGTGAGGAGAGGACAGGGGTGTGTGCACAGGACAGGATGTGAGATAGCTGGGGTATACATAGGACAAGATGTGAGAGAGCTGGGGTATACACAGGACAGGGTGAGGAGAGGACAGGAGTGTGTGCACAGGATAGGATGTGAGAAAGCTGTTGTATACACAGGACAGGGTGAGGAGAAGACAGGAGTGTGTGCACAGGATAGGATGTGAGAGAGCTGGGGTATACATAGGACAGGATGTGAGAGAGCTGGGGTATACACAGGACAGGGTGAGGAGAGAACAGGGGTGTGTGCACAGGACAGGATGTGAGATAGCTGGGGTATACATAGGACAAGATGTGAGAGAGCTGGGGTATACACAGGACAGGGTGAGGAGAGGACAGGAGTGTGTGCACAGGACAGGATGTGAGAGAGCTGGGGTATACACAGGACAGGGTGAGGAGAGGATAGGGGTGTGTGCACAGGATAGGATGTGAGAAAGCTGGGGTATACACACGGTGAGGAGAGGACATGGTTGTGTGCACAGGACAGGATGTGAGAGAGCTGGGGTATACACAGGACAGGGTGAGGAGAGGACAGGAGTGTGTGTACAGGATAGGATGTGAGAGAGCTGGGGTATACACAGGACAGGGTGAGGAGAGGATAGGGGTGTGTGCACAGGATAGGATGTGAGAAAGCTGGGGTATACACACGGTGAGGAGAGGACAGGGGTGTGTGCACAGGACAGGATGTGAGAGAGCTGGGGTATACACAGGACAGGGTGAGGAGAGGACAGGGGTGTGTGCACAGGATAGGATGTGAGAGAGCTGGGGGTATACACAGGACAGGTTGAGGAGAGGACAGGGGTGTGTGCACAGGATAGGATGTGAGAGAGCTGGGGTATACACACGGTGAGGAGAGGAGAGGGGTGTGTGCACAGGACAGGATGTGAGAGAGCTGGGGGTTTACACAGGACAAGATGTGAGAGAGCTGGGGTATACATAGGACAGGGTGTGGAGAGGACAGGAGTGTATGCAGAGGACAGGATGTGAGAGATCTAGGTGTATACACAGGACAGGGTGAGGAGAGGACAGGAGTGTGTGCACAGGATAGGATGTGACAGAGCTGGGGTATACACAGGACAGGGTGAGGAGAGGACAGGAGTGTGTGCACAGGACAGGATGTGAGATAGCTGGGGTATACATAGGACAAGATGTGAGAGAGCTGGGGTATACACAGGACAGGGTGAGGAGAGGACAGGAGTGTGTGCACAGGATAGGATGTGAGAAAGCTGTTGTATACACAGGACAGGGTGAGGAGAAGACAGGAGTGTGTGCACAGGATAGGATGTGAGAGAGCTGGGGTATACATAGGACAGGATGTGAGAGAGCTGGGGTATACACAGGACAGGGTGAGGAGAGAACAGGGGTGTGTGCACAGGACAGGATGTGAGATAGCTGGGGTATACATAGGACAAGATGTGAGAGAGCTGGGGTATACACAGGACAGGGTGAGGAGAGGACAGGAGTGTGTGCACAGGACAGGATGTGAGAGAGCTGGGGTATACACAGGACAGGGTGAGGAGAGGATAGGGGTGTGTGCACAGGATAGGATGTGAGAAAGCTGGGGTATACACACGGTGAGGAGAGGACAGGGTTGTGTGCACAGGACAGGATGTGAGAGAGCTGGGGTATACACAGGACAGGGTGAGGAGAGGACAGGAGTGTGTGTACAGGATAGGATGTGAGAGAGCTGGGGTATACACAGGACAGGGTGAGGAGAGGATAGGGGTGTGTGCACAGGATAGGATGTGAGAAAGCTGGGGTATACACACGGTGAGGAGAGGACAGGGGTGTGTGCACAGGACAGGATGTGAGAGAGCTGGGGTATACACAGGACAGGGTGAGGAGAGGACAGGGGTGTGTGCACAGGATAGGATGTGAGAGAGCTGGGGGTATACACAGGACAGGTTGAGGAGAGGACAGGGGTGTGTGCACAGGATAGGATGTGAGAGAGCTGGGGTATACACACGGTGAGGAGAGGAGAGGGGTGTGTGCACAGGACAGGATGTGAGAGAGCTGGGGGTTTACACAGGACAAGATGTGAGAAAGCTGGGGTATACATAGGACAGGATGTGAGAGAGCTGGGGTATACACAGGACAGGGTGTGGAGAGGACAGGAGTGTATGCAGAGGACAGGATGTGAGAGATCTAGGTGTATACACAGGACAGGGTGTGGAGAGGACAGGAGTGTGTGCACAGGATAGGATGTGACAGAGCTGGGGTATACACAGGACAGGGTGAGGAGAGGACAGGGGTGTGTGCACAGGACAGGATGTGAGAGAACTGGGGTATACACAGGACAGGGTGAGGAGAGGACAGGAGTGTGTGCACAGGACAGGATGTGAGAGAACTGGGGTATACACAGGACAGGGTGAGTAGAGAACAAGAGTGTGTGCACAGGACAGGATGTGAGAGAGCTGGGGGTATACACAGGACAGGGTGAGGAGACAACAGGAGTGTATGCAGAGGAAAGGATGTGAGAGAGTTAGGTGTATACACAGGACAGGGTGAGGAGAGAACAGGAGTGTGTGCACAGGACAGGATGTGAGAGAGCTGGGGTATACATAGGACAGGATGTGAGAGAGCTGGGGTATACACAGGACAGGGTGAGGAGAGGACAGGAGTGTGTGCACAGGATAGGATGTGAGAAAGCTGTTGTATACACAGGACAGGGTGAGGAGAAGACAGGAGTGTGTGCACAGGATAGGATGTGAGAGAGCTGGGGTATACATAGGACAGGATGTGAGAGAGCTGGGGTATACACAGGACAGGGTGAGGAGAGGACAGGGGTGTGTGCACAGGATAGGATGTGAGAGAGCTGGGGTATACACACGGTGAGGAGAGGACAGGGGTGTGTGCACAGGACAGGATGTGAGAGAGCTGGGAGTATACACAGGACAAGATGTGAGAGAGCTGGGGTATACATAGGACTGGGTGAGGAGAGGACAGGGGTGTGTGTACAGGATAGGATGTGAGAGAGCTGGGGTATACACAGGACAGGGTGAGGAGAGGACAGGAGTGTGTGCACAGGATAGGATGTGAGAGAGCTGGGGTATACACAGGACAGGGTGAGGAGAGGATAGGGGTGTGTGCACAGGAAAGGATGTGAGAGAGCTGGGGTATACACAGGACAGGGTGAGGAGAGGACAGGAGTGTGTGTACAGGATAGGATGTGAGAGAGCTGGGGTATACACAGGACAGGGTGAGGAGAGGATAGGAGTGTGTGCACAGGATAGGATGTGAGAGAGCTGGGGTATACACAGGACAGGGTGAGGAGAGGATAGGGGTGTGTGCACAGGATAGGATGTGAGAAAGCTGGGGTATACACACGGTGAGGAGAGGACAGGGGTGTGTGCACAGGACAGGATGTGAGAGAGCTGGGGTATACACAGGACAGGGCGAGGAGAGGACAGGGGTGTGTGCACAGGATAGGATGTGAGAGAGCTGGGGGTATACACAGGACAGGGTGAGGAGAGGACAGGGGTGTGTGCACAGGATAGGATGTGAGAGAGCTAGGTATACACACGGTGAGGAGAGGACAGGAGTGTGGGCACAGTACAGGATGTGAGAGAGCTGGGGTATACACAGGACAGGGTGAGGAGAGAACAGGAGTGTGTGCACAGGACAGGATGTGAGAGAGAGCTGGGGTATACACAGAACAGTGTGAGGAGAGGACAGGGGTGTGTGCACAGGACAGGATGTGAGAGAGCTGGGGGTATACACAGGACAGGGTGAGGAGAGGGCAGGGGTGTGCACAGGACAGGATGTGAGAGAGCTGGGGGTATACACAGGACAGGGTGAGGAGAGGACAGGGGTGTGTGCACAGGACAGGATGTGAGAGAGCTGGGGTATACACAGGACAGGGTGAGGAGAGGACAGGGGTGTGTGCACAGGATAGGATGTGAGAGAGCTGGGGGTATACACAGGACAGGGGTGTGTGCACAGGATAGGATGTGAGAGAGCTGGGGTATACACACGGTGAGGAGAGGACAGGGGTGTGTGCACAGGAAAGGATGTGAGAGAGCTGGGGGTATACACAGGACAAGATGTGAGAGAGCTGGGGTATACATAGGACAGTATGTGAGAGAGCTGGGGTATACACAGGACAGGGTGAGGAGAGGACAGGAGTGTGTGCACAGGACAGGATGTGAGAGATCTAGGTGTATACACAGGACAGGGTGAGGAGAGGACAGGAGTGTGTGCACAGGATAGGATGTGACAGAGCTGGGGTATACACAGGACAGGGTGAGGAGAGGACAGGGGTGTGTGCACAGGACAGGATGTGAGAGAACTGGGGTATACACAGGACAGGGTGAGGAGAGGACAGGAGTGTGTGCACAGGACAGGATGTGAGATAGCTGGGGGGGAAAACACAGGACAGGGTGATAAGAGGACAGGGGTATGTGCACAGGACAAGGTGAGGAGAGGACAGGTGTGTGTGCACAGGACATGATGTGAGAGAGCTGGGGTTTACACAGGACAGGGTGAGGAGAGAACAGGAGTGTATGCACAGGACAGGATGTGAGAGAGCTAGGTGTATACACAGGACAGGGTGAGGAGAGGACAGGGGTGTGTGCACAGGATAGGATGTGAGAGAGCTGGGGGTATACACAGGACAGGGTGAGGAGAGGACAGGAGTGTGTGCACAGGACAGGATGTGAGAGAGCTGGGGTATACACAGGACAGGGTGAGGAGAGAACAGGGGTGTGTGCACAGGACAGGATGTGTGAGAGCTGGGGTATACACAGGACAGGGTTAGGAGAGGACAGGGGTGTGTGCACAGGACAGGATGTGAGAGAGCTGGGAGTATACACAGGACAAGATGTGAGAGAGCTGGGGTATACATAGGACTGGGTGAGGAGAGGACAGGGGTGTGTGCACAGGACAGGATGTGAGAGAGCTGGGGTATACACAGGACAGGGTGAGGAGAGGACAGGAGTGTGTGCACAGGATAGGATGTGAGAGAGCTGGGGTATACACAGGACAGGGTGAGGAGAGGACAGGAGTGTGTGCACAGGATAGGATGTGAGAGAGCTGGGGTATACACAGGACAGGGTGAGGAGACAACAGGAGTGTATGCAGAGGAAAGGATGTGAGAGAGCTAGGTGTATACACAGGACAGGGTGAGGAGAGAACAGGAGTGTGTGCACAGGACAGGATGTGAGAGAGCTAGGTGTATACACAGGACAGGGTGAGGAGAGGACAGGGGTGTGTGCACAGGACAGGATGTGAGATAGCTGGGGTATACATAGGACAAGATGTGAGAGAGCTGGGGTATACACAGGACAGGGTGAGGAGAGGACAGGAGTGTGTGCACAGGATAGGATGTGAGAAAGCTGTTGTATACACAGCACAGGGTGAGGAGAAGACAGGAGTGTGTGCACAGGATAGGATGTGAGAGAGCTGGGGTATACATAGGACAGGATGTGAGAGAGCTGGGGTATACACAGGACAGGGTGAGGAGAGAACAGGGGTGTGTGCACAGGACAGGATGTGAGAGAGCTGGGGTATACACAGGACAGGGTGAGGAGAGGACAGGGGTGTGTGCACAGGATAGGATGTGAGAGAGCTGGGGTATACACACGGTGAGGAGAGGACAGGGGTGTGTGCACAGGACAGGATGTGAGAGAGCTGGGAGTATACACAGGACAAGATGTGAGAGAGCTGGGGTATACATAGGACTGGGTGAGGAGAGGACAGGGGTGTGTGCACAGGACAGGATGTGAGAGAGCTGGGGTATACACAGGACAGGGTGAGGAGAGGACAGGAGTGTGTGTACAGGATAGGATGTGAGAGAGCTGGGGTATACACAGGACAGGGTGAGGAGAGGACAGGAGTGTGTGCACAGGATAGGATGTGAGAGAGCTGGGGTATACACAGGACAGGGTGAGGAGAGGATAGGGGTGTGTGCACAGGATAGGATGTGAGAAAGCTGGGGTATACACACGGTGAGGAGAGGACAGGGGTGTGTGCACAGGACAGGATGTGAGAGAGCTGGGGTATACACAGGACAGGGTGAGGAGAGGACAGGGGTGTGTGCACAGGATAGGATGTGAGAGAGCTGGGGGTATACACAGGACAGGGTGAGGAGAGGACAGGGGTGTGTGCACAGGATAGGATGTGAGAGAGCTGGGGTATACACACGGTGAGGAGAGGACAGGAGTGTGTGCACAGTACAGGATGTGAGAGAGCTGGGGTATACACAGGACAGGGTGAGGAGAGAACAGGAGTGTGTGCACAGGACAGGATGTGAGAGAGCTGGGGTATACACAGAACAGTGTGAGGAGAGGACAGGGGTGTGTGCACAGGACAGGATGTGAGAGAGCTGGGGGTATACACAGGACAAGATGTGAGAGAGCTGGGGTATACATAGGACAGGATGTGAGAGAGCTGGGGTATACACAGGACAGGGTGAGGAGAGGACAGGAGTGTATGCAGAGGACAGGATGTGAGAGAGCTAGGTGTATACACAGGACAGGGTGAGGAGAGGACAGGAGTGTGTGCACAGGACAGGATGTGAGAGAGCTGGGGGTATACACAGGACAGGGTGAGGAGAGGACAGGAGTGTGTGCACAGGACAGGATGTGAGAAAGCTGGGGGTATACACAGGACAGGGTGAGGAGAGGGCAGGGGTGTGTGCACAGGACAGGATGTGAGAGAGCTGGGGGTATACACAGGACAGGGTGAGGAGAGGACAGGGGTGTGTGCACAGGACAGGATGTGAGAGAGCTGGGGTATACACAGGACAGGATGAGGAGAGGACAGGGGTGTGTGCACAGGATAGGATGTGAGAGAGCTGGGGGTATACACAGGACAGGGGTGTGTGCACAGGATAGGATGTGAGAGAGCTGGGGTATACACACGGTGAGGAGAGGACAGGGGTGTGTGCACAGGACAGGATGTGAGAGAGCTGGGAGTATACACAGGACAAGATGTGAGAGAGCTGGGGTATACATAGGACTGGGTGAGGAGAGGACAGGGGTGTGTGCACAGGACAGGATGTGAGAGAGCTGGGGTATACACAGGACAGGGTGAGGAGAGGACAGGGGTGTGTGCACAGGATAGGATGTGAGAGAGCTGGGGGTATACACAGGACAGGGTGAGGAGAGGACAGGAGAGTGTGCACAGGACAGGATGTGAAAGAGCTGGGGTATACACAGGACAGGGTGAGGAGACAACAGGAGTGTATGCAGAGGAAAGGATGTGAGAGAGCTAGGTGTATACACAGGACAGGGTGAGGAGAGAACAGGAGTGTGTGCACAGGACAGGATGTGAGAGAGCTAGGTGTATACACAGGACAGGGTGAGGAGAGGACAGGGGTGTGTGCACAGGACAGGATGTGAGATAGCTGGGGTATACATAGGACAAGATGTGAGAGAGCTGGGGTATACACAGGACAGGGTGAGGAGAGGACAGGAGTGTGTGCACAGGATAGGATGTGAGAAAGCTGTTGTATACACAGCACAGGGTGAGGAGAAGACAGGAGTGTGTGCACAGGATAGGATGTGAGAGAGCTGGGGTATACATAGGACAGGATGTGAGAGAGCTGGGGTATACACAGGACAGGGTGAGGAGAGAACAGGGGTGTGTGCACAGGACAGGATGTGAGAGAGCTGGGGTATACACAGGACAGGGTGAGGAGAGGACAGGGGTGTGTGCACAGGATAGGATGTGAGAGAGCTGGGGTATACACACGGTGAGGAGAGGACAGGGGTGTGTGCACAGGACAGGATGTGAGAGAGCTGGGAGTATACACAGGACAAGATGTGAGCGAGCTGGGGTATACATAGGACTGGGTGAGGAGAGGACAGGGGTGTGTGCACAGGACAGGATGTGAGAGAGCTGGGGTATACACAGGACAGGGTGAGGAGAGGACAGGAGTGTGTGTACAGGATAGGATGTGAGAGAGCTGGGGTATACACAGGACAGGGTGAGGAGAGGACAGGAGTGTGTGCACAGGATAGGATGTGAGAGAGCTGGGGTATACACAGGACAGGGTGAGGAGAGGATAGGGGTGTGTGCACAGGATAGGATGTGAGAAAGCTGGGGTATACACACGGTGAGGAGAGGACAGGAGTGTGTGCACAGGACAGGATGTGAGAGAGCTGGGGTATACACAGGACAGGGTGAGGAGAGGACAGGGGTGTGTGCACAGGATAGGATGTGAGAGAGCTGGGGTATACACAGGACAGGGTGAGGAGAGAACAGGAGTGTGTGCACAGGACAGGATGTGAGAGAGCTGGGGTATACACAGAACAGTGTGAGGAGAGGACAGGGGTGTGTGCACAGGACAGGATGTGAGAGAGCTGGGGGTATACACAGGACAAGATGTGAGAGAGCTGGGGGTATACATAGGACAGGATGTGAGAGAGCTGGGGGTATACACAGGACAGGGTGAGGAGAGGGCAGGGGTGTGTGCACAGGACAGGATGTGAGAGAGCTGGGGGTATACACAGGACAGGGTGAGGAGAGGACAGGGGTGTGTGCACAGGACAGGGTGTGAGAGAGCTGGGGTATACACAGGACACGATGAGCAGAGGACAGGGGTGTGTGCACAGGATAGGATGTGAGAGAGCTGGGGGTATACACAGGACAGGGGTGTGTGCACAGGATAGGATGTGAGAGAGCTGGGGTATACACACGGTGAGGAGAGGACAGGGGTGTGTGCACAGGACAGGATGTGAGAGAGCTGGGGGTATACACAGGACAAGATGTGAGAGAGCTGGGGTATACATAGGACAGGATGTGAGAGAGCTGGGGTATACACAGGACAGGGTGAGGAGAGGACAGGAGTGTGTGCACAGGACAGGATGTGAGAGAGCTAGGTGTATACACAGGACAGGGTGAGGAGAGGACAGGAGTGTATGCAGAGGAAAGGATGTGAGAGAGCTAGGTGTATACACAGGACAGGGTGAGGAGAGGACAGGAGTGTGTGCACAGGACAGGATGTGAGAGAGCTGGGGGTATACACAGGACAGGGTGAGGAGAGGACAGGAGTGTGTGCACAGGACTTGATGTGAGAGAGCTGGGGGTATACACAGGACAGGGTGAGGAGAGGGCAGGGATGTGTGCACAGGACAGGATGTGAGAGAGCTGGGGGTATACACAGGACAGGGTGAGGAGAGGACAGTGGTGTGTGCACAGGACAGGATGTGAGAGAGCTGGGGTATACACAGGACAGAGTGAGGAGAGAACAGGAGTGTATGCACAGGACAGGATGTGAGAGAGCTAGGTGTATACACAGGGCAGGGTGAGGAGAGGACAGGAGAGTGTGCACAGGACAGGATGTGAGAGAGCTGGGGTATACACAGGACAGGGTGAGGAGAGAACAGGAGTGTATGCACAGGATAGGATGTCAGAGAGCTGGGGGTATACACAGGACAGGGTGAGGAGAGGACAGGGGTGTGTGCACAGGACAGGATGTGAGATAGCTGGGGGTATACACAGGACAGGGTGAGGAGAGGACAGGGGTGTGTGCACAGGACAAGGTGAGGAGAGGACAGGAGTGTGTGCACAGGATAGGATGTGAGAGAGCTGGGGGTATACACAGGACAGGGTGAGGAGAGGACAGGGGTGTGTGCACAGGACAGGATGTGAGATAGCTGGGGTATACATAGGACAAGATGTGAGAGAGCTGAGGTATACACAGGACAGGGTGAGGAGAGGACAGGAGTGTGTGCACAGGATAGGATGTGAGAAAGCTGGGGTACACACAGGACAGGGTGAGGAGAATACAGGAGTGTGTGCACAGGATAGGATGTGAGAGAGCTGGGGTATACATAGGACAGGATGTGAGAGAGCTGGGGTATACACAGGACAGGGTGAGGAGAGGACAGGGGTGTGTGCACAGGATAGGATGTAAGAGAGCTGGGGGTATACACAGGACAGGGTGAGGAGAGGACAGGGGTGTGTGCAGAGGACAGGATGTGAGAGAGCTGGGGGTATACACAGGACAGGGTGAGGAGAGGACAGGGGTGTGTGCACAGGACAAGGTGATTAGAGGACAGGAGTGTGTGCACAGGATAGGATGTGAGAGAGCTGGGGGTATACACACAGTGAGGAGAGGACAGGGGTGTGTGCACAGGACAGGATGTGAGAGAGCTGGGGGTATACACAGGACAGGATGTGAGAGAGCTTGGGTATACACAGGACAGGGTGAGGAGAGGACAGGAGTGTGTGCACAGGACAGGATGTGAGAGAGCTGGGGGTATACACAGGACAGGGTGAGGAGAGGACAAGGGTGTGTGCACAGGACAGGATGTGAGAGAGCTGGGGGTATACACAGGACAGTGTGAGGAGAGGACAGGAGTGTGTGCACAGGACAGGATGTGAGAGAAAGCTGGGAGTATACACAAGACAGGGTGAGGAGAGGACAGGAGTGTGTGCACAGGACAGGATGTGAGAGAGCTGGGGTATACACAGGACAGGGTGAGGAGAGGACAGGGGTGTGTGCACAGGACAGGATGTGAGAGAGCTGGGGTATACAAAGGACAGGGTGAGGAGAGGACAGGAGTGTGTGCAGAGGACAGGATGTGAGAGAACTGGGCTATACACAGGACAGGGTGAGGAGAGGACAGGAGTGTGTGCACAGGACAGGATGTGAGAGAGCTGGGGTATACACAGGACAGGGTGAGGAGAGGACAGGGGTGTGTGCACAGGACAGGATGTGAGAGAGCTGGGAGTATACACAGGACAGGGTGAGGAGAAGACAGGGGTGTGTGCACAGGACAGGATGTGAGAGAACTGGGGTATACACAGGACAGGGTGAGGAGAGAACAGGAGTGTGTGCACAGGACAGGATGTGAGAGAGCTGGGCTATACACAGGACAGGGTGAGGAGAGGACAGGGGTGTGTGCACAAGACAGGATGAGAGAGAGCTGGGGGTATACACAGGACAGGGTGAGGAGAGGACAGGGTTGTGTGCACAGGACAGGATGTGAGAGAGCTGGGGGTATACACAGGACAGGGTGAGGAGAGGACAGGGGTGTGTGCACAGTATAGGATGTGAGAGAGCTGGGGGTATACACAGGACAGGGTGAGGAGAGGACAGGAGTGTGTGCACAGGACAGGATGTGAGAGAGCTGGGGTATACACAGGACAGGGTGAGGAGAGAATAGGGGTGTGTGCACAGGACAGGATGTGAGAGAGCTGGGGTATACACAGGACAGGGTGAGGAGAGGACAGGGGTGTGTGCACAGGATAGGATGTGAGAGAGCTGGGGTATACACACGGTGAGGAGAGGACAGGGGTGTGTGCACAGGATAGGATGTGAGAGAGCTGGGGGTATACACAGGACAGGGTGAGGAGAGGACAGGAGTGTGTGCACAGGACAGGATGTGAGAGAGCTGGGGTATACACAGGACAGGGTGAGGAGAGAATAGGGGTGTGTGCACAGGACAGGATGTGAGAGAGCTGGGGTATATACACGGTGAGGAGAGGACAGGGGTGTGTGCACAGAACAGGATGTGAGAGAGCTGGAAGTATACACAGGAGAAGATGTGAGAGAGCTGGGGTGTACATAGGACTGGGTGAGGGAGGACAGGGGTGTGTGCACAGGACAGGATGTGAGAGAGCTGGGGTATACACAGGAAAGGGTGAGGAGAGGACAGGGGTGTGTGCACAGGACAGGATGTGAGAGAGCTGGGGGTATACACAGGACAGGGTGAGGAGAGGACAGGGGTGTGTGCACAGGACAGGATGTGAGAGAGCTGGGGTATACACAGGACAGGGTGAGGAGAGAACAGGAGTGTATGCACAGGACAGGATGTGAGAGAGCTAGGTGTATACACAGGACAGGGTGAGGAGAGGACAGGAGAGTGTGCACAGGACAGGATGTGAGAGAGCTGGGGTATACACAGGACAGGTTGAGGAGAGAACAGGAGTGTATGCACAGGACAGGATGTGAGAGAGCTGGGGTATACACAGGACAGGGTGAGGAGAGGAAAGGGGTGTGTGCACAGGACAGGATGTGAGATAGCTGGGTTATACATAGGACAAGATGTGAGAGAGCTGGGGTATACACAGGACAGGGTGAGGAGAGGACAGGAGTGTGTTCACAGGATAGGATGTGATTGAGCTGGGGTATACACAGGACAGGGTGAGGAGAGGACAGGAGTGTGTGAGAGGATAGGATGTGAGAGAGCTGGGGGTATACACAGGACAGGGTGAGGAGAGGACAGGGGTGTGTGCACAGGATAGGATGTGAGAGAGCTGGGGGGTATACACAGGACAGGGTGAGGAGAGGACAGGGGTGTGTGCACAGGACAAGGTGAGGAGAGGACAGGAGTGTGTGCACAGGATAGGATGTGAGAGAGCTGGGGGTATACACAGGACAGGATGTGAGAGACCTGGGGTATACACAGGACAGGGTGAGGAGAGGACAGGAGTGTGTGCACAGGACAGGATGTGAGAGAGCTGGGGTATACACAGGACAGGGTGAGGAGAGGACAGGGGTGTGTGCACAGGACAGGATGTGAGATAGTTGGGTTTTACATAGGACAAGATGTGAGAGAGCTGGGGTATACACAGGACAGGGTGAGGAGAGGACAGGAGTGTGTGCACAGGATAGGATGTGAGAGAGCTGGGGTATACACAGGACAGGGTGAGGAGAGGACAGGAGTGTGTGAGAGGATAGGATGTGAGAGAGCTGGGGTATACATAGGACAGGATGTGAGAGAGCTGGGGGTATACACAGGACAGGGTGAGGAGAGGACAGGGGTGTGTGCACAGGATAGGATGTGAGAGAGCTGGGGGTATACACAGGACAGGGTGAGGAGAGGACAGGAGTGTTTGCACAGGACAGGATGTGAGAGAGCTGGGGTATACACAGGACAGGGTGAGGTGAGGACAGGGGTGTGTGCACAGGACAGGATGTGAGATAGCTGGGGTATACACAGGACAGGGTGAGGAGAGGACAGGAGTGTGTGCACAGGACAGGATGTGAGAGAGCTGGGAGTATACAAAGGACAGTTGGAGGAGAGGATAGGGGTGTGTGCGCAGGACAGGATGCGAGAGAGCTGGGAGTATACACAGGACAGGGTGAGGAGAGGACAGGGGTGTGTGCACACGACAGGATGTGAGAGAGCTGGGGTATACACAGGAAAGGGTGAGGAGAGGTCAGGAGTGTGTGCACAGGACAGGATGTGAGAGAGCTGGGAGTATACACAGGACAAGGTGAGGAGAGGACAGGGGTGTGTGCACAGGACAGGATGTGAGAGAACTGGGGTATACACAGGACAGGGTGAGGAGAGAACAGGAGTGTGTGCACAGGACAGGATGTGAGAGAGCTGGGGTATACACAGGACAGGGTGAGGAGAGGACAGGGGTGTGTGCACAGGACAGGATGTGAGAGAGCTGGGGGTATACACAGGACAGGGTGAGGAGAGGACAGGAGTGTGTGCACAGGATAGGATGTGAGAGAGCTCGGGTATACACAGGACAGGGTGAGGAGAGGACAGGAGTGTGTGCAGAGAACAGGATGTGAGAGAGCTAGGGGTATACACAGGACAGGGTGAGGAGAGGACAGGGGTGTGTGCACAGGACAGGATGTGAGAGAGCTGGGGTATACACAGGACAGGGTGAGGAGAGGACAGGGGTGTGTGCACAGGACAGGATGTGAGAGAGCTGGGGGTATACACAGGACAGGGTGAGGAGAGGACAGGAGTGTGTGCACAGGACAGGATGTGAAAGAGATGGGGGTATACACACGGTGAGGAGAGGACAGGGGTGTGTGCACAGGACAGGATGTGAGAGAAAGCTGGGAGTATACATAGGACTGGGTGAGGAGAGGACAGGGGTGTGTGCACAGGACAGGATATGAGAGAGCTGGGGTATACACAGGACAGTGTGAGGAGAGGACAGGAGTGTGTGCACAGGATAGGATGTGAGAGAGCTGGGGTATAAACAGGACAGGGTGAGGAGAGGACAGGAGTGTGTGCACAGAACAGGATGTGAGAGAGCTAGGGGTATACACAGGACAGGGTGAGGAGAGGACAGGAGTGTGTGCACAGGACAGCATGTTAGAGAGCTGGGGTATACACAGGACAGGGTGAGGAGAGGACAGGAGTGTGTGCACAGGACATGATGTGAGAGAGCTGGGGTATACACAGGACAGGGTGAGGAGAGGACAGGGGTGTGTGCACAGGACAGGATGTGAGAGAGCTGGGGTATACAAAGGACAGGGTGAGGAGAGGACAGGAGTGTGTACATAGGACAGGATGTGAGAGAACTGGGGTATACACAGGACAGGGTGAGGAGAGAACAGGAGTGTGTGCACAGGACAGGATGTGAGAGAGCTGGGGTATACACAGGACAGGGTGAGGAGAGGACAGGAGTGTGTGAGAGGATAGGATGTGAGAGAGCTGGGGTATACATAGGACAGGATGTGAGAGAGCTGGGGGTATACACAGGACAGGGTGAGGAGAGGACAGGGGTGTGTGCACAGGATAGGATGTGAGAGAGCTGGGGGTATACACAGGACAGGGTGAGGAGAGGACAGGAGTGTTTGCACAGGACAGGATGTGAGAGAGCTGGGGTATACACAGGACAGGGTGAGGAGAGGACAGGGGTGTGTGCACAGGACAGGATGTGAGATAGCTGGGGTATACACAGGACAGGGTGAGGAGAGGACAGGAGTGTGTGCACAGGACAGGATGTGAGAGAGCTGGGAGTATACAAAGGACAGTTGGAGGAGAGGATAGGGGTGTGTGCGCAGGACAGGATGCGAGAGAGCTGGGAGTATACACAGGACAGGGTGAGGAGAGGACAGGGGTGTGTGCACAGGACAGGATGTGAGAGAGCTGGGGTATACACAGGAAAGGGTGAGGAGAGGTCAGGAGTGTGTGCACAGGACAGGATGTGAGAGAGCTGGGAGTATACACAGGACAGGGTGAGGAGAGGACAGGGGTGTGTGCACAGGACAGGATGTGAGAGAACTGGGGTATACACAGGACAGGGTGAGGAGAGAACAGGAGTGTGTGCACAGGACAGGATGTGAGAGAGCTGGGGTATACACAGGACAGGGTGAGGAGAGGACAGGGGTGTGTGCACAGGACAGGATGTGAGAGAGCTGGGGGTATACACAGGACAGGGTGAGGAGAGGACAGGAGTGTGTGCACAGGATAGGATGTGAGAGAGCTGGGGTATACACAGGACAGGGTGAGGAGAGGACAGGAGTGTGTGCAGAGAACAGGATGTGAGAGAGCTAGGGGTATACACAGGACAGGGTGAGGAGAGGACAGGGGTGTGTGCACAGGACAGGATGTGAGAGAGCTGGGGTATACACAGGACAGGGTGAGGAGAGGACAGGGGTGTGTGCACAGGACAGGATGTGAGAGAGCTGGGGGTATACACAGGACAGGGTGAGGAGAGGACAGGAGTGTGTGCACAGGACAGGATGTGAAAGAGATGGGGGTATACACACGGTGAGGAGAGGACAGGGGTGTGTGCACAGGACAGGATGTGAGAGAAAGCTGGGAGTATACATAGGACTGGGTGAGGAGAGGACAGGGGTGTGTGCACAGGACAGGATATGAGAGAGCTGGGGTATACACAGGACAGGGTGAGGAGAGGACAGGAGTGTGTGCACAGGATAGGATGTGAGAGAGCTGGGGTATAAACAGGACAGGGTGAGGAGAGGACAGGAGTGTGTGCACAGAACAGGATGTGAGAGAGCTAGGGGTATACACAGGACAGGGTGAGGAGAGGACAGGAGTGTGTGCACAGGACAGCATGTTAGAGAGCTGGGGTATACACAGGACAGGGTGAGGAGAGGACAGGAGTGTGTGCACAGGACATGATGTGAGAGAGCTGGGGTATACACAGGACAGGGTGAGGAGAGGACAGGGGTGTGTGCACAGGACAGGATGTGAGAGAGCTGGGGTATACAAAGGACAGGGTGAGGAGAGGACAGGAGTGTGTACATAGGACAGGATGTGAGAGAACTGGGGTATACACAGGACAGGGTGAGGAGAGAACAGGAGTGTGTGCACAGGACAGGATGTGAGAGAGCTGGGTATACACAGGACAGGGTGAGGAGAGGACAGGGGTGTGTGCACAGGACAGGATGTGAGAGAAAGCTGGGAGTATACACAAGACAGGGTGAGGAGAGGACAGGAGTGTGTGCACAGGACAGGATGTGAGAGAGCTGGGGTATACACAGGACAGGGTGAGGAGAGGACAGGAGTGTGTGCACAGGACAGGATGTGAGAGAGCTGGGGCATACACAGGACAGGGTGAGGAGAGGACAGGGGTGTGTGCACAGGACAGGATGTGAGAGAGCTGGGGTATACAAAGGAAAGGGTGAGGAGAGGACAGGAGTGTGTGCACAGGACAGGATGTGAGAGAGCTGGGGTATACACAGGACAGGGTGAGGAGAGGACAGGAGTGTGTGCACAGGATAGGATGTGAGAGAGCTGGGGTATACACAGGACAGGGTAAGGAGAGGACAGGAGTGTGTGCACAGGATAGGATGTGAGAGAGCTGGGGTATACACAGGACAGGGTGAGGAGAGGACAGGAGTGTGTGCAGAGAACAGGATGTGAGAGAGCTAGGGGTATACACAGGACAGGGTGAGGAGAGGACAGGGGTGTGTGCACAGGACAGGATGTGAGAGAGCTGGGGTATACACAGGACAGGGTGAGGAGAGGACAGGGGTGTGTGCACAGGACAGGATGTGAGAGAGCTGGGGGTATACACAGGACAGGGTGAGGAGAGGACAGGAGTGTGTGCACAGGACAGGATGTGAAAGAGATGGGGGTATACACACGGTGAGAAGAGGACAGGGGTGTGTGCACAGGACAGGATGTGAGAGAAAGCTGGGAGTATACAGAAGACAGGGTGAGGAGACGACAGGAGTGTGTGCACAGGACAGGATGTGAGAGAGCTGGGGTATACACAGGACAGGGTGAGGAGAGAACAGGAGTGTGTGCACAGGACAGGATGTGAGAGAGCTGGGTATACACAGGACAGGGTGAGGAGAGGACAGGGGTGTGTGCACAGGATAGGATGTGAGAGAGCTGGGGTATATACACGGTGAGGAGAGGACAGGGGTGTGTGCACAGAACAGGATGTGAGAGAGCTGGGAGTATACACAGGACAAGATGTGAGAGAGCTGGGGTATACATAGGACTGGGTGAGGAGAGGACAGGGGTGTGTGCACAGGACAGGATGTGAGAGAGCTGAGGTATACACAGGACAGGGTGAGGAGAGGACAGGAGTGTGTGCACAGGATAGGATGTGAGAGAGCTGGGGTATACACAGGACAGGGTGAGGAGAGGACAGGAGTGTGTGCACAGAACAGGATGTGAGAGAGCTAGAGGTATACACAGGACAGGATGAGGAGAGGACAGGAGTGTGTGCACAGGACAGCATGTTAGAGAGCTGGGGTATACACAGGACAGGGTGAGGAGAGGACAGGAGTGTGTGCACAGGACATGATGTGAGAGAGCTGGGGTATACACAGGACAGGGTGAGGAGAGGACAGGGGTGTGTGCACAGGACAGGATGTGAAAGAGCTGGGGTTATACACAGGACAGGGTGAGGAGAGGACAGGAGTGTGTGCACAGGACAGGATGTGAGAGAGCTGGGGTATACACAGGACAGGATGTGAAAGAGCTGGGGTATACAAAGGACAGGGTGAGGAGAGGACAGGAGTGTGTGCACAGGATAGGATGTGAGAGAGCTGGGGTATACACAGGACAGGGTGAGGAGAGGACAGGAGTGTGTGCACAGAACAGGATGTGAGAGAGCTAGAGGTATACACAGGACAGGATGAGGAGAGGACAGGAGTGTGTGCACAGGACAGCATGTTAGAGAGCTGGGGTATACACAGGACAGGGTGAGGAGAGAACAGAAGTGTGTGCACAGGACAGGATGTGAGAGAACTGGGGTATACACAGGACAGGGTGAGGAGAGGACAGGGGTGTGTGCACAGGACAGGATGTGAGAGAGCTGGGAGTATACACAGGACAGGGTGAGGAGAGGACAGGGGTGTGTGCACAGGACAGGATGTGAGAGAACTGGGGTATACACAGGACAGGGTGAGGAGAGAACAGGAGTGTGTGCACAGGACAGGATGTGAGGGAGCTGGGGGTATACACAGGACAGGGTGAGGAGAGGACAGGGGTGTGTGCACAGGATAGGATGTGAGAGAGCTGGGGGTATACACAGGACAGGGTGAGGAGAGGACAGGGGTGTTTGCACAGGATAGGATGTGAGAGAGCTGGGGGTATACACAGGACAGGGTGAGGAGAGGACAGGAGTGTGTGCACAGGACAGGATTTGAGAGAGCTGGGCTATACACAGGACAGGGTGAGGACAGAACAGGAGTGTGTGCACAGGACAGGATGTGAGAGAGCTGGGGTATACACAGGACAAGGTGAGGAGAGAACAGGGGTGTGTGCACAGGACAGGATGTGAGAGAGCTGGGATATACAAAGGACAGGGTGAGGAGAGGACAGGAGTGTGTGCAGAGGACAGGATGTGAGAGAACTGGGGTATACACAGGATAGGGTGAGGAGAGAACAGGAGTGTGTGCACAGGACAGGATGTGAGAGAGCTGGGCTATACACAGGACAGGGTGAGGAGAGGACAGGGGTGTGTGCACAAGACAGGATGTGAGAGAGCTGGGGGTATACACAGGACAGGGTGAGGAGAGGACAGGGGTGTGTGCACAGGATAGGATGTGGGGGAGCTGGGGGTATACACAGGACAGGGTGAGGAGAGGACAGGGGTGTGTGCACAGGATAGGATGTGAGAGAGCTGGGGGTATACACAGGACAGGGTGAGGAGAGGACAGGAGTGTGTACACAGGACAGGATGTGAGAGAGCTGGGGTATACACAGGACAGGGTGAGGAGAGAATAGGGGTGTGTGCACAGGACAGGATGTGAGAGAGCTGGGGTATACACAGGACAGGGTGAGGAGAGGACAGGGGTGTGTGCACAGGATAGGATGTGAGAGAGCTGGGGTATACACACGGTGAGGAGAGGACTGGGGTGTGTGCACAGGATAGGATGTGAGAGAGCTGGGGGTATACACAGGACAGGGTGAGGAAAGGACAGGAGTGTGTGCACAGGACAGGATGTGAGAGAGCTGGGGTATACACAGGACAGGGTGAGGAGAGAATAGGGGTGTGTGCACAGGACAGGATGTGAGAGAGCTGGGGTATACACAGGACAGGGTGAGGAGAGGACAGGGGTGTGTGCACAGGATAGGATGTGAGAGAGCTGGGGTATACACACGGTGAGGAGAGGACAGGGGTGTGTGCACAGGACAGGATGTGAGAGAGCTGGAAGTATACACAGGACAAGATGTGAGAGAGCTGGGGTGTACATAGGACTGGGTGAGGAGAGGACAGGGTGTGTGCACAGGACAGGATGTGAGAGAGCTGTGGTATACACAGGAAAGGGTGAGGAGAGGACAGGGGTGTGTGCACAGGACAGGATGTGAGAGAGCTGGGGGTATACACAGGACAGGGTGAGGAGAGGACAGGGGTGTGTGCACAGGACAGGATGTGAGAGAGCTGGGGTATACACAGGACAGGGTGAGGAGAGAACAGGAGTGTATGCACAGGACAGGATGTGAGAGAGCTAGGTGTATACACAGGACAGGGTGAGGAGAGGACAGGAGAGTGTGCACAGGACAGGATGTGAGAGAGCTGGGGTATACACAGGACAGGTTGAGGAGAGAACAGGAGTGTATGCACAGGACAGGATGTGAGAGAGCTGGGGTATACACAGGACAGGGTGAGGAGAGGAAAGGGGTGTGTGCACAGGACAGGATGTGAGATAGTTGGGTTTTACATAGGACAAGATGTGAGAGAGCTGGGGTATACACAGGACAGGGTGAGGAGAGGACAGGAGTGTGTGCACAGGATAGGATGTGAGAGAGCTGGGGTATACACAGGAGAGGGTGAGGAGAGGACAGGAGTGTGTGAGAGGATAGGATGTGAGAGAGCTGGGGTATACATAGGACAGGATGTGAGAGAGCTGGGGGTATACACAGGACAGGGTGAGGAGAGGATAGGGGTGTGTGCACAGGATAGGATGTGAGAGAGCTGGGGGTATACACAGGACAGTGTGAGGAGAGGACAGGGGTGTGTGCACAGGACAAGGTGAGGAGAGGACAGGAGTGTGTGCACAGGATAGGATGTGAGAGAGCTGGGGGTATACACACGGTGATGAGAGGACAGGGGTGTGTGCACAGGACAGGATGTGAGAGAGCTGGGGGTATACACAGGACATGATGTGAGAGAGCTGGGGTATACACAGGACAGGGTGAGGAGAGGACAGGAGTGTGTGCACAGGACAGCATGTTAGAGACCTGGGGTATACACAGGACAGGGTGAGGAGAGGACAGGAGTGTGTGCACAGGACAGGATGTGAGAGAGCTGGGGTATACACAGGACAGGGTGAGGAGAGGACAGGGGTGTGTGCACAGGACAGGATGTGAGAGAGCTGGGGTATACACAGGACAGGGTGAGGAGAGGACAGGAGTGTGTGCACAGGACAGGATGTGAGAGAGCTGGGGTATACACAGGACAGGGTGAGGAGAGGACAGGAGTGTGTGCACAGGATAGGATGTGAGAGAGCTGGGGTATACACAGGACAGGGTGAGGAGAGGACAGGAGTGTGTGCACAGGACAGGATGTGAAAGAGATGGGGGTATACACACGGTGAGGAGAGGACAGGGGTGTGTGCACAGGACAGGATGTGAGAGAAAGCTGGGAGTATACACAAGACAGGGTGAGGAGAGGACAGGAGTGTGTGCACAAGACAGGATGTGAGAGAGCTGGGGTATACACAGGACAGGGTGAGGAGAGGACAGGAGTGTTTGCACAGGACAGGATGTGAGAGAGCTGGGGTATACACAGGACAGGGTGAGGTGAGGACAGGGGTGTGTGCACAGGACAGGATGTGAGATAGCTGGGGTATACACAGGACAGGGTGAGGAGAGGACAGGAGTGTGTGCACAGGACAGGATGTGAGAGAGCTGGGAGTATACAAAGGACAGTTGGAGGAGAGGATAGGGGTGTGTGCGCAGGACAGGATGCGAGAGAGCTGGGAGTATACACAGGACAGGGTGAGGAGAGGACAGGGGTGTGTGCACAGGACAGGATGTGAGAGAGCTGGGGTATACACAGGAAAGGGTGAGGAGAGGTCAGGAGTGTGTGCACAGGACAGGATGTGAGAGAGCTGGGAGTATACACAGGACAAGGTGAGGAGAGGACAGGGGTGTGTGCACAGGACAGGATGTGAGAGAACTGGGGTATACACAGGACAGGGTGACGAGAGAACAGGAGTGTGTGCACAGGACAGGATGTGAGAGAGCTGGGGTATACACAGGACAGGGTGAGGAGAGGACAGGGGTGTGTGCACAGGACAGGATGTGAGAGAGCTGGGGGTATACACAGGACAGGGTGAGGAGAGGACAGGGGTGTGTGCACAGGATAGGATGTGAGAGAGCTGGGGGTATACACAGGACAGGGTGAGGAGAGGACAGGGGTGTGTGCACAGGACAGGATATGAGAGAGCTGGTTTATACACAGGACAGGGTGAGGAAAGAACAGGAGTGTGTGCACAGGACAGGATGTGAGAGAGCTGGGGTATACACAGGACAGGGTGAGGAGAGGACAGGGGTGTGTGCACAGGATAGGATGTGAGAGAGCTGGGGTATATACACGGTGAGTAGAGGACAGGGGTGTGTGCACAGAACAGTATGTGAGAGATCTGGGAGTATACACAGGACAAGATGTGAGAGAGCTGGGGTATACACAGGACA
>CM050166.1:446116939-446260429 GCA_027410445.1 Discoglossus pictus | reverse complement strand
TAACTGGACTGGGTGAGGAGAGGACAGGTGTGTGTGCACAGGACAGGATGTGAAAGAGCTGGGGTATACACAGGACAGGGTGAGGAGAGGACAGGAGTGTGTGCACAGGACAGGATGTGAGAGAACTGGGGTATACACAGGACAGGGTGAGGAGAGAACAAGAGTGTGTGCACAGGAAAGGATTTGAGAAAGCTGGGGTATACACAGGACAGGGTGAGGAGAGGACAGGGGTGTGTGCACAGGACAGGATGTGAGAGAGCTGGGGTATACACAGGACAGGGTGAGGAGAGGACAGGAGTGTGTGCACAGGATAGGATGTGACAGAGCTGGGGTATACACAGGACAGGGTGAGGAGAGGACAGGAGTGTGTGCAAAGGACAGGATGTGACAGAGCTGGGGGTATACACAGGACAGGGTGAGGAGAGGACAGTGGTGTGTGCACAGGATAGGATGTGAGAGAGCTGGGGTATACACACGGTGAGGAGAGGACAGGGGTGTGTGCACAGGACAGGATGTTAGAGAGCTGGGGGTATACACAGGACAGGGTGAGAAGAGGACAGGAGTGTGTGCACAGGACAGGATGTGAGATAGCTGGGGGTATACACAGGACAGGGTGAGAAGAGGACAGGGGTGTGTGCACAGGACAAGGTGAGGAGAGGACAGGAGTGTGTGCACAGGATAGGATGTGAGAGAGCGGGGGGTATACACAGGACAGGGTGAGGAGAGGACAGGGGTGTGTGCACAGGACAGGATGTGAGAGAGCTGGGGTATACACAGGACAGGGTGAGGAGAGGACAGGAGTGTGTGCACAGGACAGGATGTGAGAGAACTGGGGTATACACAGGACAGGGTGAGGAGAGAACAAGAGTGTGTGCACAGGAAAGGATTTGAGAAAGCTGGGGTATACACAGGACAGGGTGAGGAGAGGACAGGGGTGTGTGCACAGGACAGGATGTGAGAGAGCTGGGGTATACACAGGACAGGGTGAGGAGAGGACAGGAGTGTGTGCACAGGATAGGATGTGACAGAGCTGGGGTATACACAGGACAGGGTGAGGAGAGGACAGGGGTGTGTGCACAGGACAAGGTGAGGAGAGGACAGGAGTGTGTGCACAGGATAGGATGTGAGAGAGCTGGGGGTATACACAGGACAGGGTGAGGAGAGGACAGGGGTGTGTGCACAGGACACGATGTGAGAGAGCTGGGGTATACACAGGACAGGGTGAGGAGAGGACAGGGGTGTGTGCACAGGACAGGATGTGAGAGAGCTGGGGTATACAAAGGAAAGGTTGAGGAGAGGACAGGTGTGTGTGCACAGGACAGGATGTGAGAGAGAGCTGGGGTATAAACAGGACAGGGTGAGGAGAGGACAGGGGTGTGTGCACAGGACAGGGTGTGAGAGAGCTGGGGGTATACACAGGACAGGGTGAGGAGAGGACAGGAGTGTATGCACAGGACAGAATGTGAGAGAGCTGGGGTATACACAGGACAGGGTGAGGAGAGGACAGGGGTGTGTGCACAGGACAGGATGTGAGAGAGCTGGGGTATACACACGGTGAGGAGAGGACAGGGGTGTGTGCACAGGACAGGATGTGAGAGAGCTGGGGGTATACACAGGACAAGATGTGAGAGAGCTGGGGTATACACAGGACAGGGTGAGGAGAGGACAGGAGTGTGTGCACAGGACAGGATGTGAGAGAGCTGGGGGTATACACAGGACAGGGTGAGGAGAGGTCAGGAGTGTGTGCACAGGACAGGATATGATAGAGCTGGGGTATACACATGACAGGATGAGTAGAAAACAGGAGTGTGTGCACAGGACAGGATATTAGAGAGTCGGGGATATACACAGGACAGGGTGAGGAGAGGACAGGAGTGTGTGCACAGGACAGGATGTGAGAGAGCTGGGTATACACGGGACAGGGGTGTGTGCACAGGACAGGATGTGAGAGAGCTAGGTGTATACACAGGACAGGTCGAGGAGAGGACAGGGGTGTGTGCACAGGATAGGATGTGAGAGAGCTGGGGTATACACACGGTGAGGAGAGGACAGGGGTGTGTGCACAGGACAGGATGTTAGAGAGCTGGGGGTATACACAGGACAGGGTGAGAAGAGGACAGGAGTGTGTGCACAGGACAGGATGTGAGATAGCTGGGGGTATACACAGGACAGGGTGAGAAGAGGACAGGGGTGTGTGCACAGGACAAGGTGAGGAGAGGACAGGAGTGTGTGCACAGGATAGGATGTGAGAGAGCGGGGGGTATACACAGGACAGGGTGAGGAGAGGACAGGTGTGTGTGCACAGGACAGGATGTGAGAGAGCTGGGGTATACACAGGACAGGGTGAGGAGAGGACAGGAGTGTGTGCACAGGACAGGATGTGAGAGAACTGGGGTATACACAGGACAGGGTGAGGAGAGAACAAGAGTGTGTGCACAGGAAAGGATTTGAGAAAGCTGGGGTATACACAGGACAGGGTGAGGAGAGGACAGGGGTGTGTGCACAGGACAGGATGTTAGAGAGCTGGGGGTATACACAGGACAGGGTGAGAAGAGGACAGGAGTGTGTGCACAGGACAGGATGTGAGATAGCTGGGGGTATACACAGGACAGGGTGAGAAGAGGACAGGGGTGTGTGCACAGGACAAGGTGAGGAGAGGACAGGAGTGTGTGCACAGGATAGGATATGAGAGAGCTGGGGTATACACAGGACAGGGTGAGGAGAGGACAGGTGTGTGTGCACAGGACAGGATGTGAGAGAGCTGGGGTATACACAGGACAGGGTGAGGAGAGGACAGGAGTGTGTGCACAGGACAGGATGTGAGAGAACTGGGGTATACACAGGACAGGGTGAGGAGAGAACAGGAGTGTGTGCACAGGAAAGGATTTGAGAAAGCTGGGGTATACACAGGACAGGGTGAGGAGAGGACAGGGGTGTGTGCACAGGACAGGATGTGAGAGAGCTGGGGTATACACAGGACAGGGTGAGGAGAGGACAGGAGTGTGTGCACAGGATAGGATGTGACAGAGCTGGGGTATACACAGGACAGGGTGAGGAGAGGACAGGAGTGTGTGCACAGGACAGGATGTGAGAGAGCTGGGGGTATACACAGGACAGGGTGAGGAGAGTACAGGAGTGTGTGCACAGGACAGGATGTGAGAGAGCTGGGGTATACACAGGACAGGGTGAGGAGAGAACAGGGGTGTATGCACAGGACAGGATGTGAGAGAGCTAGGTGTATACAAAGGACAGGGTGAGGAGAGGACAGGAGTGTGTGCACAGGACAGGATGTGAGAGAGCTGGGGGTATACACATGACAGGGTGAGGAGAGGACAGGAGTGTGTGCACAGGACAGGATGTGAGAGAGCTGGCCGTATACACATGACAGGGTGAGGAGAGGACAGGAGTGTGTGCACAGGACAGAATGTGAGAGAGCTGGGGTATACACAGGACAGGGTGAGGAGAGGACAGGAGTGTGTGCACAGGACAGGATGTGAGAGAGCTGGGGGTATACACAGGACAGGGTGAGGAGAGGACAGGAGTGTGTGCACAGGACAGGATGTGTGAGAGCTGGGGGTATACACAGGACAGGGTGAGGAGAGGTCAGGAGTGTGTGCACAGGACAGGATATGATAGAGCTGGGGTATACACATGACAGGATGAGTAGAAAACAGGAGTGTGTGCACAGGACAGGATATTAGAGAGTCGGGGATATACACAGGACAGGGTGAGGAGAGGACAGGAGTGTGTGCACAGGACAGGATGTGAGAGAGCTGGGTATACACAGGACAGGGGTGTGTGCACAGGACAGGATATTAGAGAGTCGGGGATATACACAGGACAGGGTGAGGAGAGGACAGGAGTGTGTGCACAGGACAGGATGTGAGAGAGCTGGGGTATACACAGGACAGGGGTGTGTGCACAGGACAGGATATTAGAGAGTCGGGGATATACACAGGACAGGGTGAGGAGAGGACAGGGGTGTGTGCACAGGACAGGATGTGAGAGAGCTAGGTGTATACACAGGACAGGTCGAGGAGAGGACAGGGGTGTGTGCACAGGATAGGATGTGAGAGAGCTGGGGTATACACACGGTGAGGAGAGGACAGGGGTGTGTGCACAGGACAGGATGTTAGAGAGCTGGGGGTATACACAGGACAGGGTGAGAAGAGGACAGGAGTGTGTGCACAGGACAGGATGTGAGATAGCTGGGGGTATACACAGGACAGGGTGAGAAGAGGACAGGGGTGTGTGCACAGGACAAGGTGAGGAGAGGACAGGAGTGTGTGCACAGGATAGGATATGAGAGAGCGGGGGGTATACACAGGACAGGGTGAGGAGAGGACAGGTGTGTGTGCACAGGACAGGATGTGAAAGAGCTGGGGTATACACAGGACAGGGTGAGGAGAGGACAGGAGTGTGTGCACAGGACAGGATGTGAGAGAACTGGGGTATACACAGGACAGGGTGAGGAGAGAACAAGAGTGTGTGCACAGGAAAGGATTTGAGAAAGCTGGGGTATACACAGGACAGGGTGAGGAGAGGACAGGGGTGTGTGCACAGGACAGGATGTGAGAGAGCTGGGGTATACACAGGACAGGGTGAGGAGAGGACAGGAGTGTGTGCACAGGATAGGATGTGACAGAGCTGGGGTATACACAGGACAGGGTGAGGAGAGGACAGGAGTGTGTGCACAGGACAGGATGTGAGAGAGCTGGGGGTATACACAGGACAGGGTGAGGAGAGTACAGGAGTGTGTGCACAGGACAGGATGTGAGAGAGCTGGGGTATACACAGGACATGGTGAGGAGAGAACAGGGGTGTATGCACAGGACAGGATGTGAGAGAGCTAGGTGTATACAAAGGACAGGGTGAGGAGAGGACAGGAGTGTGTGCACAGGACAGGATGTGAGAGAGCTGGGGGTATACACATGACAGGGTGAGGAGAGGACAGGAGTGTGTGCACAGGACAGGATGTGAGAGAGCTGGCCGTATACACATGACAGGGTGAGGAGAGGACAGGAGTGTGTGCACAGGACAGAATGTGAGAGAGCTGGGGGTATACAAAGGACAGGGTGAGGAGAGGAGAGGGGTGTGTGCACAGAACAGGATGTGAGAGAGCAGGGGTATACACAGGACAGGGTGAGGAGTGGACAGGGGTGTGTGCACAGGACAGGATGTGAGAGAGCTGGGGGTATACACAGGACAGGGTGCGGAGAGGAGCGGTGTGTGTGCACAGGACAGGATGTGAGAGAGCTGGGGTATACACAGGACAGGGTGAGGAGAGGACAGGGGTGTGTGCACAGGAAAGGATGTGAGAGAGCTGGGGGTATACACAGGATAGGGTGAGGAGAGGACAGGAGTGTGTGCACAGGACAGGATGTGAGAGAGCTGGGGTATACACAGGACAGGGTGAGGAGAGGACAGGGGTGTGTGCACAGGACAGGATGTGAGAGAGCTGGGGGTATACACAGGACAAGATGTGAGAGAGCTGGGGTATACACAGGACAGGGTGAGGAGAGGACAGGAGTGTGTGCACAGGACAGGATGTGAGAGAGCTGGGGGTATACACAGGACAGGGTGAGGAGAGGACAGGAGTGTGTGCACAGGACAGGATGTGTGAGAGCTGGGGGTATACACAGGACAGGGTGAGGAGAGGTCAGGAGTGTGTGCACAGGACAGGATATGATAGAGCTGGGGTATACACATGACAGGATGAGTAGAAAACAGTAGTGTGTGCACAGGACAGGATATGAGAGAGTCGGGGATATACACAGGACAGGGTGAGGAGAGGACAGGAGTGTGTGCACAGGACAGGATGTGAGAGAGCTGGGTATACACAGGACAGGGGTGTGTGCACAGGACAGGATGTGAGAGAGCTAGGTGTATACACAGGACAGGGTGAGGAGAGGACAGGAGTGTGTGCACAGGACAGGATGTGACAGAGCTGGGGGTATACACAGGACAGGGTGAGGAGAGGACAGGAGTGTGTGCACAGGACAGGATGTGAGAGAGCTGGAGGTATACACACGGCGAGGAGAGGACCGGGGTGTGTGCACAGGATAGGATGTGAGAGAGAGCTGGGAGTATACACAGGACAGGGTGAGGAGAGGACAGAGGTGTGTGAACAGGACAGGATGTGAGAGAGCTGGGGGTATACACAGGACAGGGTGAGGAGAGGACAGGGGTGTGTGCACAGGATAGGATGTTAGAGAGCTGGGGTATACACAGGACAGGGTGAGGAGAGGACAGGAGTGTGTGCACAGGACAGGATGTGAGAGAGTTGGGGGTATCCAAAGGACAGGGTGAGGAGAGGACAGGGGTGTGTGCACAGGACAGGATGTGAGAGAGCTAGGTGTATACACAGGACAGGGTGAGGAGAGGACAGAGGTGTGTGCACAGGACAGGATGTGAGAGAGTTGGGGTATCCACAGGACAGGGTGAGGAGGGGACAGTGGTGTGTGCACAGGATAGGATGTGAGAGAGCTGGGGTATACACACGGTGAGGAGAGGACAGGGGTGTGTGCACAGGACAGGATGTTAGAGAGCTGGGGGTATACACAGGACAGGGTGAGAAGAGGACAGGAGTGTGTGCACAGGACAGGATGTGAGATAGCTGGGGGTATACACAGGACAGGGTGAGAAGAGGACAGGGGTGTGTGCACAGGACAAGGTGAGGAGAGGACAGGAGTGTGTGCACAGGATAAGATGTGAGAGAGCGGGGGGTATACACAGGACAGGGTGAGGAGAGGACAGGGGTGTGTGCACAGGACAGGATGTGAGAGAGCTGGGGTATACACAGGACAGGGTGAGGAGAGGACAGGAGTGTGTGCACAGGACAGGATGTTAGAGAACTGGGGTATACACAGGACAGGGTGAGGAGAGAACAAGAGTGTGTGCACAGGAAAGGATTTGAGAAAGCTGGGGTATACACAGGACAGGGTGAGGAGAGGACAGGGGTGTGTGCACAGGACAGAATGTGAGAGAGCTGGGGTATACACAGGACAGGGTGAGGAGAGGACAGGAGTGTGTGCACAGGATAGGATGTGACAGAGCTGGGGTATACACAGGACAGGGTGAGGAGAGGACAGGGGTATGTGCACAGGACAAGGTGAGGAGAGGACAGGAGTGTGTGCACAGGATAGGATGTGAGAGAGCTGGGGGTATACACAGGACAGGGTGAGGAGAGGACAGGGGTGTGTGCACAGGACACGATGTGAGAGAGCTGGGGTATACACAGGACAGGGTGAGGAGAGGACAGGGGTGTGTGCACAGGATAGGATGTGACAGAGCTGGGGTATACACAGGACAGGGTGAGGAGAGGACAGGGGTGTGTGCACAGGACAGGATGTGAGATAGCTGGGGTATACACACGGTGAGGAGAGGACAGGGGTGTGTGCACAGGACAGGATGTGAGATAGCTGGGGTATACACACGGTGAGGAGAGGTCAGGAGTGTGTGCACAGGACAGGATATGAGAGATTCGGGGGTATACACAGGACAGGGTGAGGAGAGGACAGGAGTGTGTGCACAGGACAGGATGTGAGAGAGCTGGGGGTATACATAGGACAGGGTGAGGAGAGGACAGGGGGTTTCTGCACAGGATAGGATGTGAGAGAGCTGGGGTATACACAGGACAGGGTGAGGAGAGGACACGGGTGTGTGCACAGGACAGGATGTGAGAGAGCTGGGGGTATACACAGGACAGGATGTGAGAGAGCTGTGGGTATACACAGGACTAGGTGAGGAGAGAACAGGAGTGTATGCACAGGACAGGATGTGAGAGATCTGGGGGTATACACAGGACAGGGTGAGGAGAGAACAGGAGTGTGTGCACAGGACAGGATGTGAGAGAACTGGGGGTATACACAGGACAGGATGAGGAGAGAACAGGAGTGTGTGCACAGGAAAGGATGTGAGAAAGCTGGGGTGTACACAGGACAGGGTGAGGAGAGGACAGGGGTGTTTGCACAGGACAGGATGTGAGAGAGCTGGGGGTATACACAGGACAGGGTGAGGAGAGGACAGGGGTGTGTGCACAGGACAAGGTGAGGAGAGGACAGGAGTGTGTGCACAGGACAGGATGTGAGAGAGCTGGGGGTATACACAGGACAGGGTGAGGAGAGGACAGGGGTGTGTGCACAGGACAGGATGTGAGAGAGCTGGGGTATACACACGGTGAGGAGAGGACAGGGGTGTGTGCACAGGACAGGATGTGAGAGAGCTGGGGTTATACACAGGACAAGATGTGAGAGAGCTGAGGTATACACAGGACAGGGTAAGGAGAGGACAGGAGTGTGTGCACAGGACAGGATGTGAGAGAGCTGGGGGTATACACAGGACAGGGTGAGGAGAGGTCAGGAGTGTGTGCACAGGACAGGATATGAGAGAGCTGGGGGTATACACAGGACAGGGTGAGTAGAGAACAGGAGTGTGTGCACAGGACAGGATATGAGAGAGTCGGGGGTATACACAGGACAGGGTGAGGAGAGGACAGGAGTGTGTGCACAGGACAGGATGTGAGAGAGCTTGGGTATACACAGGACAGTGGTGTGTGCACAGGACAGGGTGTGAGAGAGCTATGTGTATACACAGGACAGTGTGAGGAGAGGACAGGGGTGTGCACAGGATATGATGTGCGAGAGCTGGGGTATACACACGGTGAGGAGAGGACAGGTGTGTGTGCACAGGACAGGATGTGAGAGAGCTGGGAGTATACACAGGACAAGATGTGAGAGAGCTGGGGTATACATAGGACAGGATGTGAGAGAGCTGGGGTATACACAGGACAGGGTGAGGAGAGGACAGGAGTGTGTGAACAGGATAGGATGTGAGAGAGCTGGGGTATACATAGGACAGGATGTGAGAGAGCTGGGGGTATACACAGGACAGGGTGAGGAGAGGACAGGGGTGTGTGCACAGGATAGGATGTGAGAGAGCTGGGGGTATACACAGGACAGGGTGAGGAGAGGACAGGAGTGTGTGCACAGGACAGGATGTGAGAGATCTGGGGGTATACACAGGACAGGGTGAGGAGAGAACAGGAGAGTGTGCACAGGACAGCATGTGAGATAGCTGGGGTATACACAGGACAGGGTGAGGAGAGGACAGGAGTGTGTGCACAGGACAGGATGTGAGAGAGTTGGGGGTATACACAGGACAGAGTGAGGAGAGGACAGGAGTGTGTGCACAGGACAGGATGTAAAAGAGCTGGGGGTATACACAAGGCGAGGAGAGGACAGGGGTGTGTGCACAGGACAGGATGTGAGAGAGCTGGGAGTATACACAGGACAGGGTGAGGAGAGGACAGGTGTGTGTGCACAGGACAGGATGTGAGAGAGCTGAGGTATACACAGGACAGGGTGAGGAGAGGTCAGGAGTGTGTGCACAGGACAGGATGTGAGATAGCTGGGGGTATACGCAGGACAGGATGAGGAGAGGTCAGGAGTGTGTGCACAGGACAGGATATGAGAGAGCTGGGGTATACACAGGACAGGGTGAGGAGAGGACAGGAGTGTGTGCACAGGACAGGATGTGAGAGAGCTGGGGGTATACACAGGACAGGATGAGGAGAGGTCAGGAGTGTGTGCACAGGACAGGATATGAGAGAGCTGGGGGTATACACAGGACAGGGTGAGTAGAGAACAGGAGTGTGTGCACAGGACAGGATATGAGAGAGTCGGGGGTATACACAGGACAGGGTGAGGAGAGGACAGGAGTGTGTGCACAGGACAGGATGTGAGAGAGCTGGGGTATACACAGGACAGGGGTGTGTGCACAGGACAGGATGTGAGAGAGCTAGGTGTATACACAGGACAGGGTGAGGAGAGGAGAGGAGTGTGTGCACAGGACAGGATGTGAGAGAGTTGGGGGTATACACAGGACAGGGTGAGGAGAGGACAGGAGTGTGTGCACAGGACAGGATGTGAGAGAGCTGGGGGTATACACAGAATAGGGTGAGGAGAGGACAGGAGTGTGTGCACAGGACAGGATGTGAGAGAGCTGGGGTATACACAGGACATGGTGAGGAGAGAACAGGGGTGTATGCACAGGACAGGATGTGAGAGAGCTAGGTGTATACAAAGGACAGGGTGAGGAGAGGACAGGAGTGTGTGCACAGGACAGGATGTGAGAGAGCTGGGGGTATACACATGACAGGGTGAGGAGAGGACAGGAGTGTGTGCACAGGACAGGATAAGAGAGAGAGCTGGCGGTATACACATGACAGGGTGAGGAGAGGACAGGAGTGTGTGCACAGGACAGAATGTGAGAGAGCTGGGGGTATACAAAGGACAGGGTGAGGACAGGAGTGTGTGCACAGGACAGGATGTGAGAGAGCTGGGGGTATACAAAGGAAAGGGTGAGGAGAGGACAGGAGTGTGTACACAGGACAGGATGTGAGATAGCTGGGGGTATACACAGGACAGGGTGAGGAGAGGACAGGTGTGTGTGCACAGGACAGGATGTGAGAGAGCTGGGGTATACACAGGGCAGGGTGAGGAGAGAACAGTGGTGTGTGCACAGGACAGGATGTGAGAGAGCTGGGGTATACAAAGGAAAGGGTGAGGAGAGGACAGGTGTGTGTGCACAGGACAGGATGTGAGAGAGAGCTGGGGTATAAACAGGACAGGGTGAGGAGAGGACAGGGGTGTGTGCACAGGACAGGGTGTGAGAGAGCTGGGGGTATACACAGGACAGGGTGAGGAGAGGACAGGAGTGTATGCACAGGACAGGATGTGAGAGAGCTGGGGTATACACAGGACAGGGTGAGGAGAGGACAGGGGTGTGTGCACAGGACAGGATGTGAGAGAGCTGGGGTATACACACGGTGAGGAGAGCACAGGGGTGTGTGCACAGGACAGGATGTGAGAGAGCTGGGGGTATACACAGGACAAGATGTGAGAGAGCTGGGGTATACACAGGACAGGGTGAGGAGAGGACAGGAGTGTGTGCACAGGACAGGATGTGAGAGAGCTGGGGGTATACACAGGACAGGGTGAGGAGAGGACAGGAGTGTGTGCACAGGACAGGATGTGTGAGAGCTGGGGGTATACACAGGACAGGGTGAGGAGAGGTCAGGAGTGTGTGCACAGGACAGGATATGAGAGAGCTGGGGTATACACATGACAGGATGAGTAGAGAACAGGAGTGTGTGCACAGGACAGGATATGAGAAAGTCGGGGATATACACAGGACAGGGTGAGGAGAGGACAGGAGTGTGTGCACAGGACAGGATGTGAGAGAGCTGGGTATACACAGGACAGGGGTGTGTGCACAGGACAGGATGTGAGAGAGCTAGGTGTATACACAGGACAGGGTGAGGAGAGGACAGGGATGTGTGCACAGGACAGGATGTGAGAGAGTTGGGGGTATCCACAGTTCAGGGTGAGGAGAGGACAGGAGTGTGTGCACAGGACAGGATGTGACAGAGCTGGGGGTATACACAGGACAGGGTGAGGAGAGGACAGGAATGTGTGCACAGGACAGGATGTGAGAGAGCTGGAGGTATACACACGGCGAGGAGAGGACCGGGGTGTGTGCACAGGATAGGATGTGAGAGAGAGCTGGGAGTATACACAGGACAGGGTGAGGAGAGGACAGGGGTGTGTGCACAGGACAGGATGTGAGAGAGCTGGGGGTATACACAGGACAGGGTGAGGAGAGGTCAGGGGTGTGTGCACAGGATAGGATGTTAGAGAGCTGGGGTATACACAGGACAGGGTGAGGAGATGACAGGAGTGTGTGCACAGGACAGGATGTGAGAGAGCTGGGAGTATACAAAGGACAGGGTGAGGAGAGGACAGGGGTGTGTGCACAGGACAGGATGTGAGAGAGTTGGGGGTATCCAAAGGACATGGTGAGGAGAGGACAGGGGTGTGTGCACAGGACAGGATGTGAGAGAGCTAGGTGTATACACAGGACAGGTTGAGGAAAGAACAGGGGTGTGTGCACAGGACAGGATGTGAGAGAGTTGGGGTATCCACAGGACAGGGTGAGGAGAGGACAGGAGTGTGTGCACAGGACAGGATGTGACAGAGCTGGGGGTATACACAGGACAGGGTGAGGAGAGGACAGGGGTGTGTGCACAGGATAGGATGTGAGAGAGCTGGGGTATACACAGGACACGGTGAGGAGAGGACAGGAGTGTGTGCACAGGATAGGATGTGAGAGAGCTGGGGTATACATAGGACAGGATGTGAGAGAGCTGGGGGTATACACAGGACAGAGTGAGGAGAGGACAGGGGTGTGTGCACAGGATAGGATGTGAGAGACCTGGGGTATACACACGGTGAGGAGAGGACAGGGGTGTGTGCACAGGACAAGGTGAGGAGAGGACAGGAGTGTGTGCACAGGATAGGATGTGAGAGAGCTGGGGGTATACACAGGACAGGGTGAGGAGAGGACAGGGGTGTGTGCACAGGACACGATGTGAGAGAGCTGGGGTATACACAGGACAGGGTGAGGAGAGGACAGGGGTGTGTGCACAGGACAGGATGTGAGAGAGCTGGGGGTATACACAGGACAGGGTGAGGAGAGGACAGGGGTGTGTGCACAGGATAGGATGTGACAGAGCTGGGGTATACACAGGACAGGGTGAGGAGAGGACAGGGGTGTGTGCACAGGACAGGATGTGAGATAGCTGGGGTATACACACGGTGAGGAGAGGACAGGGGTGTGTGCACAGGACAGGATGTGAGATAGCTGGGGTATACACACGGTGAGGAGAGGTCAGGAGTGTGTGCACAGGACAGGATATGAGAGATTCGGGGGTATACACAGGACAGGGTGAGGAGAGGACAGGAGTGTGTGCACAGGACAGGATGTGAGAGAGCTGGGGGTATACATAGGACAGGGTGAGGAGAGGACAGGGGTTTCTGCACAGGATAGGATGTGAGAGAGCTGGGGTATACACAGGACAGGGTGAGGAGAGGACACGGGTGTGTGCACAGGACAGGATGTGAGAGAGCTGGGGGTATACACAGGACAGGATGTGAGAGAGCTGTGGGTATACACAGGACAAGATGTGAGAGAGCTGGGGGTATACACAGGACTAGGTGAGGAGAGAACAGGAGTGTATGCACAGGACAGGATGTGAGAGATCTGCGGGTATACACAGGACAGGGTGAGGAGAGAACAGGAGTGTGTGCACAGGACAGGATGTGAGAGAACTGGGGGTATACACAGGACAGGATGAGGAGAGAACAGGAGTGTGTGCACAGGAAAGGATGTGAGAAAGCTGGGGTGTACACAGGACAGGGTGAGGAGAGGACAGGGGTGTTTGCACAGGACAGGATGTGAGAGAGCTGGGGGTATACACAGGACAGGGTGAGGAGAGGACAGGGGTGTGTGCACAGGACAAGGTGAGGAGAGGACAGGAGTGTGTGCACAGGATAGGATGTGAGAGAGCTGGGGGTATACACAGGACAGGGTGAGGAGAGGACAGGGGTGTGTGCACAGGACAGGATGTGAGAGAGCTGGGGTATACACACGGTGAGGAGAGGACAGGGGTGTGTGCACAGGACAGGATGTGAGAGAGCTGGGGTTATACACAGGACAAGATGTGAGAGAGCTGGGGTATACACAGGACAGGGTAAGGAGAGGACAGGAGTGTGTGCACAGGACAGGATGTGAGAGAGCTGGGGGTATACACAGGACAGGGTGAGGAGAGGTCAGGAGTGTGTGCACAGGACAGGATATGAGAGAGCTGGGGGTATACACAGGACAGGGTGAGTAGAGAACAGGAGTGTGTGCACAGGACAGGATATGAGAGAGTCGGGGGTATACACAGGACAGGGTGAGGAGAGGACAGGAGTGTGTGCACAGGACAGGATGTGAGAGAGCTTGGGTATACACAGGACAGTGGTGTGTGCACAGGACAGGGTGTGATAGAGCTATGTGTATACACAGGACAGTGTGAGGAGAGGACAGGGGTGTGCACAGGATATGATGTGCGAGAGCTGGGGTATACACACGGTGAGGAGAGGACAGGTGTGTGTGCACAGGACAGGATGTGAGAGAGCTGGGAGTATACACAGGACAAGATGTGAGAGAGCTGGGGTATACACAGGACAGGGTGAGGAGAGGACAGGAGTGTGTGAACAGGATAGGATGTGAGAGAGCTGGGGTATACATAGGACAGGATGTGAGAGAGCTGGGGGTATACACAGGACAGGGTGAGGAGAGGACAGGGGTGTGTGCACAGGATAGGATGTGAGAGAGCTGGGGTATACACAGGACAGGGTGAGGAGAGGAAAGGGGTGTTTGCACAGGATAGGATGTGAGAGAGCTGGGGGTATGCACAGGACAGGGTGAGGAGAGGACAGGAGTGTGTGCACAGGACAGGATGTGAGAGATCTGGGGGTATACACAGGACAGGGTGAGGAGAGAACAGGAGAGTGTGCACAGGACAGCATGTGAGATAGCTGGGGTATACACAGGACAGGGTGAGGAGAGGACAGGAGTGTGTGCACAGGACAGGATGTGAGAGAGTTGGGGGTATACACAGGACAGAGTGAGGAGAGGACAGGAGTGTGTGCACAGGACAGGATGTAAAAGAGCTGGGGGTATACACAAGGCGAGGAGAGGACAGGGGTGTGTGCACAGAATAGGATGTGAGAGAGAGCTGGGAGTATACACAGGACAGGGTGAGGAGAGGACAGGGGTGTGTGCACAGGACAGGATGTGAGAGAGCTGGGAGTATACACAGGACAGGGTGAGGAGAGGACAGGTGTGTTTGCACAGGACAGGATGTGAGAGAGCTGGGGTATACACAGGACAGGGTGAGGAGAGGTCAGGAGTGTGTGCACAGGACAGGATGTGAGATAGCTGGGGGTATACACAGGACAGGATGAGGAGAGGTCAGGAGTGTGTGCACAGGACAGGATATGAGAGAGCTGGGGTATACACAGGACAGGGTGAGGAGAGGACAGGAGTGTGTGCACAGGACAGGATGTGAGAGAGCTGGGGGTATACACAGGACAGGATGAGGAGAGCTCAGGAGTGTGTGCACAGGACAGGATATGAGAGAGCTGGGGGTATACACAGGACAGGGTGAGTAGAGAACAGGAGTGTGTGCACAGGACAGGATATGAGAGAGTCGGGGGTATACACAGGACAGGGTGAGGAGAGGACAGGAGTGTGTGCACAGGACAGGATGTGAGAGAGCTGGGGTATACACAGGACAGGGGTGTGTGCACAGGACAGGATGTGAGAGAGCTAGGTGTATACACAGGACAGGGTGAGGAGAGGAGAGGGGTGTGTGCACAGGACAGGATGTGAGAGAGTTGGGGGTATACACAGGACAGGGTGAGGAGAGGACAGGAGTGTGTGCACAGGACAGGATGTGAGAGAGCTGGGGGAATACACAGGATAGGGTGAGGAGAGGACAGGAGTGTTTGCACAGGACAAGATGTGAGAGAGCTGGGGTATACACAGGACATGGTGAGGAGAGAACAGGGGTGTATGCACAGGACAGGATGTGAGAGAGCTAGGTGTATACAAAGGACAGGGTGAGGAGAGGACAGGAGTGTGTGCACAGGACAGGATGTGAGAGAGCAGGGGGTATACACATGACAGGGTGAGGAGAGGACAGGAGTGTGTGCACAGGACAGGATAAGAGAGAGAGCTGGCGGTATACACATGACAGGGTGAGGAGAGGACAGGAGTGTGTGCACAGGACAGAATGTGAGAGAGCTGGGGGTATACAAAGGACAGGGTGAGGAGAGGGGTGTGTGCACAGAACAGGATGTGAGAGAGCAGGGGTATACACAGGACAGCGTGAGGAGAGGACAGGGGTGTGTGCACAGGACAGGATGTGAGAGAGCTGAGGGTATACACAGGACAGGGTGAGGAGAGGACAGGGGTGTGTGCACAGGACAGGATGTGAGAGAGCTGGGGTATACACAGGACAGGGTGAGGAGAGGACAGGGGTGTGTGCACAGGAAAGGATGTGAGAGATCTGGGGGTATACACAGGATAGGGTGAGGAGAGGACAGGAGTGTGTGCACAGGACAGGATGTGAGAGAGCTGGGGGTATACAAAGGACAGGGTGAGGAGAGGACAGGAGTGTGTGCACAGGACAGGATGTGAGATAGCTGGGGGTATACACAGGACAGGGTGAGGAGAGGACAGGTGTGTGTGCACAGGACAGGATGTGAGAGAGCTGGGGTATACACAGGGCAGGGTGAGGAGAGAACAGTGGTGTTTGCACAGGACAGGATGTGAGAGAGCTGGGGTATACAAAGGAAAGGGTGAGGAGAGGACAGGTGTGTGTGCACAGGACAGGATGTGAGAGAGAGCTGGGGTATAAACAGGACAGGGTGAGGAGAGGACAGGGGTGTGTGCACAGGACAGGGTGTGAGAGAGCTGGGGGTATACACAGGACAGGGTGAGGAGAGGACAGGAGTGTATGCACAGGACAGGATGTGAGAGAGCTGGGGTATACACAGGACAGGGTGAGGAGAGGACAGGGGTGTGTGCACAGGACAGGATGTGAGAGAGCTGGGGTATACACACGGTGAGGAGAGGACAGGGGTGTGTGCACAGGACAGGATGTGAGAGAACTGGGGTATACACAGGACAGGGTGAGGAGAGGACAGGAGTGTGTGCACAGGACAGGATGTGAGAGAGCTGGGGGTATACACAGGACAGGGTGAGGAGAGGACAGGAGTGTGTGCACAGGACAGGATGTGTGAGAGCTGGGGGTATACACAGGACAGGGTGAGGAGAGGTCAGGAGTGTGTGCACAGGACAGGATATGAGAGAGCTGGGGTATACACATGACAGGATGAGTAGAGAACAGGAGTGTGTGCACAGGACAGGATATGAGAAAGTCGGGGATATACACAGGACAGGGTGAGGAGAGGACAGGAGTGTGTGCACAGGACAGGATGTGAGAGAGCTGGGTATACACAGGACAGGGGTGTGTGCACAGGACAGGATGTGAGAGAGCTAGGTGTATACACAGGACAGGGTGAGGAGAGGACAGGAGTGTGTGCACAGGACAGGATGTGACAGAGCTGGGGGTATACACAGGACAGGGTGAGGAGAGGACAGGAATGTGTGCACAGGACAGGATGTGAGAGAGCTGGAGGTATACACAGGACAGGGTGAGGAGAGGACAGGGGTGTGTGCACAGGACAGGATGTGAGAGAGCTGGGGGTATACACAGGACAGGGTGAGGAGAGGACAGGGGTGTGTGCACAGGATAGGATGTTAGAGAGCTGGGGTATACACAGGACAGGGTGAGGAGAGGACAGGATGTGAGAGAGCTGGGAGTATACAAAGGACAGGGTGAGGAGAGGACAGGGGTGTGTGCACAGGACAGGATGTGAGAGAGTTGGGGGTATCCAAAGGACAGGGTGAGGAGAGGACAGGGGTGTGTGCACAGGACAGGATGTGAGAGAGCTAGGTGTATACACAGGACAGGTTGAGGAAAGAACAGGGGTGTGTGCACAGGACAGGATGTGAGAGAGTTGGGGTATACACAGGACAGGGTGAGGAGAGGACAGGAGTGTGTGCACAGGACAGGATGTGACAGAGCTGGGGGTATACACAGGACAGGGTGAGGAGAGGACAGGGGTGTGTGCACAGGATAGGATGTGAGAGAGCTGGGGTATACACAGGACAGGGTGAGGAGAGGACAGGAGTGTGTGCACAGGATAGGATGTGAGAGAGCTGGGGTATACATAGGACAGGATGTGAGAGAGCTGGGGGTATACACAGGACAGAGTGAGGAGAGGACAGGGGTGTGTGCACAGGATAGGATGTGAGAGACCTGGGGTATACACACGGTGAGGAGAGGACAGGGGTGTGTGCACAGGACAGGATGTTAGAGAGCTGGGGGTATACACAGGACAGGGTGAGAAGAGGACAGGAGTGTGTGCACAGGACAGGATGTGAGATAGCTGGGGGTATACACAGGACAGGGTGAGAAGAGGACAGGGGTGTGTGCACAGGACAAGGTGAGGAGAGGACAGGAGTGTGTGCACAGGATAGGATGTGAGAGAGCGGGGGGGTATACACAGGACAGGGTGAGGAGAGGACAGGGGTGTGTGCACAGGACAGGATGTGAGAGAGCTGGGGTATACACAGGACAGGGTGAGGAGAGGACAGGAGTGTGTGCACAGGAAAGGATTTGAGAAAGCTGGGGTATACACAGGACAGGGTGAGGAGAGGACAGGAGTGTGTGCACAGGACAGGATGTGAGAGAGCTGGGGTATACACAGGACAGGGTGAGGAGAGGACAGGAGTGTGTGCACAGGATAGGATGTGACAGAGCTGGGGTATACACAGGACAGGGTGAGGAGAGGACAGGGGTGTGTGCACAGGACAAGGTGAGGAGAGGACAGGAGTGTGTGCACAGGATAGGATGTGAGAGAGCTGGGGGTATACACAGGACAGGGTGAGGAGAGGACAGGAGTGTGTGCACAGGATAGGATGTGAGAGAGCTGGGGGGATACACAGGACAGGGTGAGGAGAGGACAGGGTTGTGTGCACAGGACAGGATGTGAGAGAGCTGGGGTATACACAGGACAGGGTGAGGAGAGGACAGGAGTGTGTGCACAGTGCAGGATGTGAGAGAGCTGGGGTATACACAGGAAAGGTGAGGAGAGAACAGGAGTGTGTGCACAGGACAGGATGTGAGAGAGCTGGGGTTTACACAAAACAGTGTGAGGAGAGGACAGGGGTGTGTGCACAGGACAGGATGTGAGAGAGCTGGGGGTGTGCACAGGACAAGGTGAGGAGAGGACAGGAGTGTGTGCACAGGATAGGATGTGAGAGAGCTGGGGGGATACACAGGACAGGGTGAGGAGAGGACAGGGGTGTGTGCACAGGACAGGATGTGAGAGAGCTGGGGTATACACAGGACAGGGTGAGGAGAGGACAGGAGTGTGTGCACAGTGCAGGATGTGAGAGAGCTGGGGTATACACAGGACAGGGTGAGGAGAGAACAGGAGTGTGTGCACAGGACAGGATGTGAGAGAGCTGGGGTATACACAGAACAGTGTGAGGAGAGGACAGGGGTGTGTGCACAGGACAGGATGTGAGAGAGCTGGGGGTATACACAGGACAGGGTGAGGAGAGGACAGGGGTGTGTGCACAGGATAGGATGTGACAGAGCTGGGGTATACACAGGACAGGGTGAGGAGAGGACAGGGGTGTGTGCACAGGACAGGATGTGAGATAGCTGGGGTATACACACGGTGAGGAGAGGTCAGGAGTGTGTGCACAGGACAGCATATGAGAGATTCGGAGGTATACACAGGAAAGGGTGAGGAGAGGACAGGAGTGTGTGCACAGGCCAGGATGTGAGATAGCTGGGGGTATACATAGGACAGGGTGAGGAGAGGACAGGGGTTTCTGCACAGGATAGGATGTAACAGAGCTGGGGGTATACACAGGACAGGATGTGAGAGAGCTGGGGGTATACACAGGACAAGATGTGAGAGAGCTGGGGGTATACACAGGACTAGGTGAGGAGAGAACAGGAGTGTATGCACAGGACAGGATGTGAGAGATCTGGGGGTATACACAGGACAGGGTGATGAGAGGACAGGGGTGTGTGCACAGGACAAGGTGAGGAGAGGACAGGAGTGTGTGCACAGGATAGGATGTGAGAGAGCTGGGGGTATACACAGGACAGGGTGAGGAGAGGACAGGGGTGTGTGCACAGGACAGGATGTGAGAGAGCTGGGGTATACACACGGTGAGGAGAGGACAGGGGTGTGTGCACAGGACAGGATGTGAGAGAGCTGGGGGTATACACAGGACAAGATGTGAGAGAGCTGGGGTATACACAGGACAGGGTGAGGAGAGGACAGGAGTGTGTGCACAGGACAGGATGTGAGAGAGCTGGGGGTATACACAGGACAGGGTGAGGAGAGGTCAGGAGTGTGTGCACAGGACAGGATATGAGAGAGCTGGGGGTATACACAGGACAGGGTGAGTAGAGAACAGGAGTGTGTGCACAGGACAGGATATGAGAGAGTCGGGGGTATACACAGGACAGGGTGAGGAGAGGACAGGAAAGTGTGCAAAGGACAGGATGTGAGAGAGCTGGGGTATACACATGACAGGGTGAGGAGAGAACAGGAGTGTGCACAGGACAGGATGTGAGAGAGCTGGGGTATACACATGACAGGGTGAGGAGAGGACAGGAGTGTGCACAGGACAGGATGTGAGAGAGCTGGGGTATACACAGGACAGGGTGAGGAGAGGACAGGAGTGTGTGCACAGGATAGGATGTGAGAGAGCTGGGGTATAAACAGGACAGGGTGAGGAGAGGACAGGGGTGTGTGCACAGGATAGGATGTGAGAGAGCTGGGGTATACACAGGACAGGGTGAGGAGAGGACAGGAGTGTGTGCACATGACAGGATGTGAGAGAGCTGGGGGTATACACAGGACAGGGTGAGGAGAGGACAGGAGTGTGTGCACAGGACAGGATGTGAGAGAGCTGGGGTATACACAGGACAGGGGTGTGTGCACAGGACAGGATGTGAGAGAGCTAGGTGTATACACAGGACAGGGTGAGGAGAGGAGAGGGGTGTGTGCACAGGACAGGATGTGAGAGAGTTGGGGGTATAAACAGGACAGGGTGAGGAGAGGACAGGAGTGTGTGCACAGGACAGGATGTGAGAGAGCTGGGGGTATACAAAGGACAGGGTGAGGAGAGGACAGGAGTGTGTGCACAGGACAGGATGTGAGATAGCTGGGGGTATACACAGGACAGGGTGAGGAGAGGACAGGTGTGTGTGCACAGGACAGGATGTGAGAGAGCTGGGGTATACACAGGGCAGGGTGAGGAGAGAAAAGTGGTGTGTGCACAGGACAGGATGTGAGAGAGCTGGGGTATACAAAGGAAAGGGTGAGGAGAGGACAGGTGTGTGTGCACAGGACAGGATGTGAGAGAGAGCTGGGGTATAAACAGGACAGGGTGAGGAGAGGACAGGGGTTTGTGCACAGGACAGGGTGTGAGAGAGCTGGGGGTATACACAGGACAGGGTGAGGAGAGGACAGGATGTGAGAGAGCTGGGGTATACACAGGACAGGGTGAGGAGAGGACAGGGGTGTGTGCACAGGACAGGATGTGAGAGAACTGGGGTATACACACGGTGAGGAGAGGACAGGGGTGTGTGCACAGGACAGGATGTGAGAGAGCTGGGGGTATACACAGGACAAGATGTGAGAGAGCTGGGGTATACACAGGACAGGGTGAGGAGAGGACAGGAGTGTGTGCACAGGACAGGATGTGAGAGAGCTGGGGGTATACACAGGACAGGGTGAGGAGAGGACAGGAGTGTGTGCACAGGACAGGATGTGTGAGAGCTGGGGGTATACACAGGACAGGGTGAGGAGAGGTCAGGAGTGTGTGCACAGGACAGGATATGATAGAGCTGGGGTATACACATGACAGGATGAGTAGAGAACAGGAGTGTGTGCACAGGACAGGATATGAGAGAGTCGGGGATATACACAGGACAGGGTGAGGAGAGGACAGGGGTGTGTGCACAGGACAGGATGTGAGAGAGCTGGGTATACACAGGACAGGGGTGTGTGCATAGGACAGGATGTGAGAGAGCTAGGTGTATACACAGGACAGGGTGAGGAGAGGACAGGGGTGTGTGCACAGGACAGGATGTGAGAGAGTTGGGGGTATCCACAGGACAGGGTGAGGAGAGGACAGGAGTGTGTGCACAGGACAGGATGTGACAGAGCTGGGGGTATACACAGGACAGGGTGAGGAGAGGACAGGAGTGTGTGCACAGGACAGGATGTGAGAGAGCTGGAGGTATACACACGGCGAGGAGAGGACCGGGGTGTGTGCACAGGATAGGATGTGAGAGAGAGCTGGGAGTATACACAGGACAGGGTGAGGAGAGGACAGGGGTGTGTGCACAGGACAGGATGTGAGAGAGCTGGGGATATACACAGGACAGGGTGAGGAGAGGACAGGGGTGTGTGCACAGGATAGGATGTTAGAGAGCTGGGGTATACACAGGACAGGGTGAGGAGAGGACAGGAGTGTGTGCACAGGACAGGATGTGAGAGAGCTGGGAGTATACAAAGGACAGGGTGAGGAGAGGACAGGGGTGTGTACACAGGACAGGATGTGAGAGAGTTGGGGGTATCCAAAGGACAGGGTGAGGAGAGGACAGGGGTGTGTGCACAGGATAGGATGTGAGAGAGCTGGGGTATACACACGGTGAGGAGAGGACAGGGGTGTGTGCACAGGACAGGATGTTAGAGAGCTGGGGGTATACACAGGACAGGGTGAGAAGAGGACAGGAGTGTGTGCACAGGACAGGATGTGAGATAGCTGGGGGTAGACACAGGACAGGGTGAGGAGAGGTCAGGAGTGTGTGCACAGGACAGGATATGAGAGAGCTGGGGGTATACACAGGACAGGGTGAGTAGAGAACAGGAGTGTGTGCACAGGATAGGATGTGAGAGAGCTGGGGTATACACAGGACAGGGTGAGAAGAGGACAGGAGTGTGTGCACAGGACAGGATGTGAGATAGCTGGGGGTATACACAGGACAGGGTGAGGAGAGGTCAGGAGTGTGTGCACAGGACAGGATATGAGAGAGCTGGGGGTATACACAGGACAGGGTGAGGAGAGGTCAGGAGTGTGTGCACTGCACAGGATGTGAGAGAGCTGGGGTATACACAGGACAGGGTGAGGAGAGGACAGGAGTGTGTGCACAGGACAGGATGTGAGAGAACTTGGGTATACACAGGACAGTGGTGTGTGCACAGGACAGGATGTGAGAGAGCTATGTGTATACACAGGACAGTGTGAGGAGAGGACAGGGGTGTGCACAGGATATGATGTGCGAGAGCTGGGGTATACACAAAGTGAGGAGAGGACAGGGGTGTGTGCACAGGACAGGATGTGAGAGAGCTGGGAGTATACACAGGACAAGATGTGAGAGAGCTGGGGTATACATAGGACAGGGTGAGGAGAGGACAGGAGTGTGTGAACAGGATAGGATGGGAGAGAGCTGGGGGTATACACAGGACAAGATGTGAGAGAGCTGGGGTATACACAGGACAGGGTGAGGAGAGGACAGGAGTGTGTGCACAGGACAGGATGTGAGAGAGCTGGGGTATACACACAGTGAGGAGAGGACAGGGGTGTGTGCACAGGACAGGATGTGAGAGAGCTGGGGGTATACACAGGACAGGGTGAGGAGAGGACAGGAGTGTGTGCACAGGACAGGATGTGAGAGAGCTGGGGTATACACACGGTGAGGAGAGGACAGGGGTGTGTGCACAGGACAGGATGTGAGAGAGCTGGGGGTATACACAGGACAAGATGTGAGAGAGCTGGGGTATACACACGGTGAGGAGAGGACAGGAGTGTGTGCACAGGACAGGATGTGAGAGAGCTAGGTGTATACACAGGACAGGGTGAGGAGAGGAGAGGGGTGTGTGCACAGGACAGGATGTGAGAGAGTTGGGGGTATACACAGGACAGGGTGAGGAGAGGACAGGAGTGTGTGCACAGGACAGGATGTGAGAGAGCTGGGGGTATACACAGGATAGGGTGAGGAGAGGACAGGAGTGTGTGCACAGGACAGGATGTGAGAGAGCTGGGGTATACACAGGACATGGTGAGGAGAGAACAGGGGTGTATGCACAGGACAGGATGTGAGAGAGCTAGGTGTATACAAAGGACAGGGTGAGGAGAGGACAGGAGTGTGTGCACAGGACAGGATGTGAGAGAGCTGGGGGTATACACTTGACAGGGTGAGGAGAGGACAGGAGTGTGTGCACAGGACAGGATAAGAAAGAGAGCTGGCGGTATACACATGACAGGGTGAGGAGAGGACAGGACAGAATGTGAGAGAGCTGGGGGTATACAAAGGACAGGGTGAGGAGAGGACAGGGGTGTGTGCACAGAACAGGATGTGAGAGAGCAGGGGTATACACAGGACAGGGTGAGGAGAGGACACGGGTGTGTGCACAGGACAGGATGTGAGAGAGCTGAGGGTATACACAGGACAGGGTGAGGAGAGGTCAGGGGTGTGTGCACAGGACAGGATGTGAGAGAGCTGGGGTATACACAGGACAGGGTGAGGAGAGGACAGGGGTGTGTGCACAGGAAAGGATGTGAGAGAGCTGGGGTATACACAGGATAGGGTGAGGAGAGGACAGGAGTGTGTGCACAGGACAGGATGTGAGAGAGCTGGGGGTATACAAAGGACAGGGTGAGGAGAGGACAGGAGTGTGTGCACAGGACAGGATGTGAGATAGCTGGGGGTATACACAGGACAGGGTGAGGAGAGGACAGGTGTGTGTGCACAGGACAGGATGTGAGAGAGCTGGGGTATACACAGGGCAGGGTGAGGAGAGAACAGTGGTGTGTGCACAGGACAGGGTGTGAGAGAGCTGGGGGTATACACAGGACAGGGTGAGGAGAGGACAGGAGTGTATGCACAGGACAGGATGTGAGAGAGCTGGGGGTATACACAGGACAAGATGTGAGAGAGCTGGGGTATACACAGGACAGGGTGAGGAGAGGACAGGAGTGTGTGCAAAGGACAGGATGTGTGAGAGCTGGGGGTATACACAGGACAGGGTAAAGAGAGGTCAGGAGTGTGTGCACAGGACAGGATATGAGAGAGCTGGGGTATACACATGACAGGATGAGTAGAGAACAGGAGTGTGTGCACAGGACAGGATATGAGAAAGTCGGGGATATACACAGGACAGGGTGAGGAGAGGACAGGAGTGTGTGCACAGGACAGGATGTGAGAGAGCTGGGTATACACAGGACAGGGGTGTGTGCACAGGACAGGATGTGAGAGAGCTGGGGGTATACACAGGACAGGGTGAGGAGAGGACAGGAGTGTGTGCAAAGGACAGGATGTGTGAGAGCTGGGGGTATACACAGGACAGGGTAAAGAGAGGTCAGGAGTGTGTGCACAGGACAGGATATGAGAGAGCTGGGGTATACACATGACAGGATGAGTAGAGAACAGGAGTGTGTGCACAGGACAGGATATGAGAAAGTCGGGGATATACACAGGACAGGGTGAGGAGAGGACAGGAGTGTGTGCACAGGACAGGATGTGAGAGAGCTGGGTATACACAGGACAGGGGTGTGTGCACAGGACAGGATGTGAGAGAGCTAGGTGTATACACAGGACAGGGTGAGGAGAGGACAGGAATGTGTGCACAGGACAGGATGTGAGAGAGAGCTGGGAGTATACACAGGACAGGGTGAGGAGAGGACAGGGGTGTGTGTACAGGACAGGATGTGAGAGAGCTGGGGGTATACACAGGACAGGGTGAGGAGAGGACAGGGGTGTGTGCACAGGATAGGATGTTAGAGAGCTGGGGTATACACAGGACAGGGTGAGGAGAGGACAGGAGTGTGTGCACAGGACAGGATGTGAGAGAGCTGGGAGTATACAAAGGACAGGGTGAGGAGAGGACAGGGGTGTGTGCACAGGACAGGATGTGAGAGAGTTTGGGGTATCCAAAGGACAGGGTGAGGAGAGGACAGGGGTGTGTGCACAGGACAGGATGTGAGAGAGCTAGGTGTATACACAGGACAGGGTGAGGAGAGGACAGGAGTGTGTGCACAGGACAGGATGTGAGAGAGCTGGGGGTATACACAGGACAGGGTGAGGAGAGGACAGGAGTGTATGCACAGGACAGGATGTGTGAGAGCTGGGGGTATACACAGGACAGGGTGAGGAGAGGTCAGGAGTGTGTGCACAGGACAGGATATGAGAGAGCTGGGGTATACACATGACAGGATGAGTAGAGAACAGGAGTGTGTGCACAGGACAGGATATGAGAAAGTCGGGGATATACACAGGACAGGGTGAGGAGAGGACAGGAGTGTGTGCACAGGACAGGAGGTGAGAGAGCTGGGTGTATACACAGGACAGGGTGAGGAGAGGACAGGAATGTGTGCACAGGACAGGATGTGAGAGAGCTGGAGGTATACACACGGCGAGGAGAGGACCGGGGTGTGTGCACAGGATAGGATGTGAGAGAGAGCTGGGAGTATACATAGGACAGGGTGAGGAGAGGACAGGGGTGTGTGCACAGGACAGGATGTGAGAGAGCTGGGGGTATACACAGGACAGGGTGAGGAGAGGACAGGGGTGTGTGCAAAGGATAGGATGTTAGAGAGCTGGGGGTATTCACAGGACAGGGTGAGAAGAGGACAGGAGTGTGTGCACAGGACAGGATGTGAGATAGCTGGGGGTATACACAGGACAGGGTGAGAAGAGGACAGGGGTGTGTGCACAGGACAAGGTGAGGAGAGGACAGGAGTGTGTGCACAGGATAGGATGTGAGAGAGCGGGGGGTATACACAGGACAGGGTGAGGAGAGGACAGGGGTGTGTGCACAGGACAGGATGTGAGAGAGCTGGGGTATACACAGGACAGGGTGAGGAGAGGACAGGAGTGTGTGCACAGGAAAGGATTTGAGAAAGCTGGGGTATACACAGGACAGGGTGAGGAGAGGACAGGAGTGTGTGCACAGGACAGGATGTGAGAGAGCTGGGGTATACACAGGACAGGGTGAGGAGAGGACAGGAGTGTGTGCACAGGATAGGATGTGACAGAGCTGGGGTATACACAGGACAGGGTGAGGAGAGGACAGGGGTGTGTGCACAGGACAAGGTGAGGAGAGGACAGGAGTGTGTGCACAGGATAGGATGTGAGAGAGCTGGGGGTATACACAGGACAGGGTGAGGAGAGGACAGGAGTGTGTGCACAGGATAGGATGTGAGAGAGCTGGGGGTATACACAGGACAGGGTGAGGAGAGGACAGGGGTGTGTGCACAGGACAGGATGTGAGAGAGCTGGGGTATACACAGGACAGGGTGAGGAGAGGACAGGAGTGTGTGCACAGTGCAGGATGTGAGAGAGCTGGGGTATACAAAGGACAGGGTGAGGAGAGAACAGGAGTGTGTGCACAGGACAGGATGTGAGAGAGCTGGGGTTTACACAAAACAGTGTGAGGAGAGGACAGGGGTGTGTGCACAGGACAGGATGTGAGAGAGCTGGGGGTGTGCACAGGACAAGGTGAGGAGAGGACAGGAGTGTGTGCACAGGATAGGATGTGAGAGAGCTGGGGGGATACACAGGACAGGGTGAGGAGAGGACAGGGGTGTGTGCACAGGACAGGATGTGAGAGAGCTGGGGTATACACAGGACAGGGTGAGGAGAGGACAGGAGTGTGTGCACAGTGCAGGATGTGAGAGAGCTGGGGTATACACAGGACAGGGTGAGGAGAGAACAGGAGTGTGTGCACAGGACAGGATGTGAGAGAGCTGGGGAATACACAGAACAGTGTGAGGAGAGGACAGGGGTGTGTGCACAGGACAGGATGTGAGAGAGCTGGGGGTATACACAGGACAGGGTGAGGAGAGGACAGGGGTGTGTGCACAGGATAGGATGTGACAGAGCTGGGGTATACACAGGACAGGGTGAGGAGAGGACAGGGGTGTGTGCACAGGACAGGATGTGAGATAGCTGGGGTATACACACGGTGAGGAGAGGACAGGGGTGTGTGCACAGGACAGGATGTGAGATAGCTGGGGTATACACACGGTGAGGAGAGGTCAGGAGTGTGTGCACAGGACAGCATATGAGAGATTCGGGGGTATACACAGGACAGGGTGAGGAGAGGACAGGGGTTTCTGCACAGGATAGGATGTGACAGAGCTGGGGTATACACAGGACAGGGTGAGGAGAGGACACGGGTGTGTGCACAGGACAGGAAGTGAGAGAGCTGGGGGTATACACAGGACAGGATGTGAGAGAGCTGGGGGTATACACAGGACAAGATGTGAGAGAGCTGGGGGTATACACAGGACTAGGTGAGGAGAGAACAGGAGTGTATGCACAGGACAGGATGTGAGAGATCTGGGGGTATACACAGGACAGGGTGATGAGAGGACAGGGGTGTGTGCACAGGACAAGGTGAGGAGAGGACAGGAGTGTGTGCACAGGATAGGATGTGAGAGAGCTGGGGGTATACACAGGACAGGGTGAGGAGAGGACAGGGGTGTGTGCACAGGACAGGATGTGAGAGAGCTGGGGGTATACACAGGACAAGATGTGAGAGAGCTGGGGTATACACAGGACAGGGTGAGGAGAGAACAGGAGTGTGTGCACAGGACAGGATGTGAGAGAGCTGGGGGTATACACAGGACAGGGTGAGGAGAGGTCAGGAGTGTGTGCACAGGACAGGATATGAGAGAGCTGGGGGTATACACAGGACAGGGTGAGTAGAGAACAGGAGTGTGTGCACAGGACAGGATATGAGAGAGTCGGGGGTATACACAGGACAGGGTGAGGAGAGGACAGGAAAGTGTGCAAAGGACAGGATGTGAGAGAGCTGGGGTATACACATGACAGGGTGAGGAGAGGACAGGAGTGTGCACAGGACAGGATGTGAGAGAGCTGGGGTATACACATGACAGGGTGAGGAGAGGACAGGAGTGTGCACAGGACAGGATGTGAGAGAGCTGGGGTATACACAGGACAGGGTGAGGAGAGGACAGGAGTGTGTGCACAGGATAGGATGTGAGAGAGCTGGGGTATAAACAGGACAGGGTGAGGAGAGGACAGGGGTGTGTGCACAGGATAGGATGTGAGAGAGCTGGGGTATAAACAGGACAGGGTGAGGAGAGGACAGGAGTGTGTGCACATGACAGGATGTGAGAGAGCTGGGGGTATACACAGGACAGGGTGAGGAGAGGACAGGAGTGTGTGCACAGGACAGGATGTGAGAGAGCTGGGGTATACACAGGACAGGGGTGTGTGCACAGGACAGGATGTGAGAGAGCTAGGTGTATACACAGGACAGGGTGAGGAGAGGAGAGGGGTGTGTGCACAGGACAGGATGTGAGAGAGTTGGGGGTATAAACAGGACAGGGTGAGGAGAGGACAGGAGTGTGTGCACAGGACAGGATGTGAGAGAGCTGGGGGTATACAAAGGACAGGGTGAGGAGAGGACAGGAGTGTGTGCACAGGACAGGATGTGAGATAGCTGGGGGTATACACAGGACAGGGTGAGGAGAGGACAGGATGTGAGAGAGCTGGGGTATACACAGGACAGGGTGAGGAGAGGACAGGGGTGTGTGCACAGGACAGGATGTGAGAGAACTGGGGTATACACACGGTGAGGAGAGGACAGGGGTGTGTGCACAGGACAGGATGTGAGAGAGCTGGGGGTATACACAGGACAGGGTGAGGAGAGGACAGGAGTGTGTGCACAGGACAGGATGTGTGAGAGCTGGGGGTATACACAGGACAGGGTGAGGAGAGGACAGGAGTGTGTGCACAGGACAGGATGTGAGAGAGCTGGGGGTATACACAGGATAGGGTGAGGAGAGGACAGGAGTGTGTGCACAGGACAGGATGTGTGAGAGCTGGGGGTATACACAGGACAGGGTGAGGAGAGGTCAGGAGTGTGTGCACAGGACAGGATATGATAGAGCTGGGGTATACACATGACAGGATGAGTAGAGAACAGGAGTGTGTGCACAGGACAGGATATGAGAGAGTCGGGGATATACACAGGACAGGGTGAGGAGAGGACAGGGGTGTGTGCACAGGACAGGATGTGAGAGAGCTGGGTATACACAGGACAGGGGTGTGTGCACAGGACAGGATGTGAGAGAGCTAGGTGTATACACAGGACAGGGTGAGGAGAGGACAGGGGTGTGTGCACAGGACAGGATGTGAGAGAGTTGGGGGTATCCACAGGACAGGGTGAGGAGAGGACAGGAGTGTGTGCACAGGACAGGATGTGACAGAGCTGGGGGTATACACAGGACAGGGTGAGGAGAGGACAGGAGTGTGTGCACAGGACAGGATGTGAGAGAGCTGGAGGTATACACACGGCGAGGAGAGTACCGGGGTGTGTGCACAGGATAGGATGTGAGAGAGAGCTGGGAGTATACACAGGACAGGGTGAGGAGAGGACAGGGGTGTGTGCACAGGACAGGATGTGAGAGAGCTGGGGATATACACAGGACAGGGTGAGGAGAGGACAGGGGTGTGTGCACAGGATAGGATGTTAGAGAGCTGGGGTATACACAGGACAGGGTGAGGAGAGGACAGGAGTGTGTGCACAGGACAGGATGTGAGAGAGCTGGGAGTATACAAAGGACAGGGTGAGGAGAGGACAGGGGTGTGTGCACAGGACAGGATGTGAGAGAGTTGGGGGTATCCAAAGGACAGGGTGAGGAGAGGACAGGGGTGTGTGCACAGGATAGGATGTGAGAGAGCTGGGGTATACACAAAGTGAGGAGAGGACAGGGGTGTGTGCACAAGACACGATGTCAGAGAGCTTGGAGTATACACAGGACAAGATGTGAGAGAGCTGGGGTATACATAGGACAGGGTGAGGAGAGGACAGGAGTGTGTGAACAGGATAGGATGTGAGAGAACTTGGGTATACACAGGACAGTGGTGTGTGCACAGGACAGGATGTGAGAGAGCTATGTGTATACACAGGACAGTGTGAGGAGAGGACAGGGGTGTGCACAGGATATGATGTGCGAGAGCTGGGGTATACACAAAGTGAGGAGAGGACAGGGGTGTGTGCACAAGACAGGATGTGAGAGAGCTGGGAGTATACACAGGACAAGATGTGAGAGAGCTGGGGTATACATAGGACAGGGTGAGGAGAGGACAGGAGTGTGTGAACAGGATAGGATGTGAGAGAGCTGGGGGTATACACAGGACAAGATGTGAGAGAGCTGGGGTATACACAGGACAGGGTGAGGAGAGGACAGGAGTGTGTGCACAGGACAGGATGTGAGAGAGCTGGGGTATACACACAGTGAGGAGAGGACAGGGGTGTGTGCACAGGACAGGATGTGAGAGAGCTGGGGGTATACACAGGACAGGGTGAGGAGAGGACAGGAGTGTGTGCACAGGACAGGATGTGAGAGAGCTGGGGTATACACACGGTGAGGAGAGGACAGGGGTTGTGTGCACAGGACAGGATGTGAGAGAGCTGGGGGTATACACAGGACAAGATGTGAGAGAGCTGGGGTATACACAGGACAGGGTGAGGAGATGACAGGAGTGTGTGCACAGGACAGGATGTGAGAGAGCTGGGGGTATACACTGGACAGGATGAGGAGAGGTCAGGAGTGTGTGCACAGGACAGGATATGAGAGAGCTGGGGGTATACACAGGACAGGGTGAGGAGAGGACAGGAGTGTGTGCACAGGACAGGATATGAGAGAGTCGGGGGTATACACAGGACAGGGTGAGGAGAGGACAGGAGTGTGTGCACAGGACAGGATGTGAGAGAGCTGGGGTATACACAGGACAGGGGTGTGTGCACAGGACAGGATGTGAGAGAGCTAGGTGTATACACAGGACAGGGTGAGGAGATGAGAGGGGTGTGTGCACAGGACAGGATGTGAGAGAGTTGGGGGTATACACAGGACAGGGTGAGGAGAGGACAGGAGTGTGTGCACAGGACAGGATGTGAGAGAGCTGGGGGTATACACAGGATAGGGTGAGGAGAGGACAGGAGTGTGTGCACAGGACAGGATGTGAGAGAGCTGGGGTATACACAGGACATGGTGAGGAGAGAACAGGGGTGTATGCACAGGACAGGATGTGAGAGAGCTTGGTGTATACAAAGGACAGGGTGAGGAGAGGACAGGAGTGTGTGCACAGGACAGGATGTGAGAGAGCTGGGGGTATACACTTGACAGGGTGAGGAGAGGACAGGAGTGTGTGCACAGGACAGGATAAGAAAGAGAGCTGGCGGTATACACATGACAGGGTGAGGAGAGGACAGGACAGAATGTGAGAGAGCTGGGGGTATACAAAGGACAGGGTGAGGAGAGGACAGGGGTGTGTGCACAGAACAGGATGTGAGAGAGCAGGGGTATACACAGGACAGGGTGAGGAGAGGACACGGGTGTGTGCACAGGACAGGATGTGAGAGAGCTGAGGGTATACACAGGACAGGGTGAGGAGAGGTCAGGGGTGTGTGCACAGGACAGGATGTGAGAGAGCTGGGGTATACACAGGACAGGGTGAGGAGAGGACAGGGGTGTGTGCACAGGAAAGGATGTGAGAGAGCTGGGGTATACACAAAGTGAGGAGAGGACAGGGGTGTGTGCACAAGACAGGATGTGAGAGAGCTGGGAGTATACACAGGACAAGATGTGAGAGAGCTGGGGTATACATAGGACAGGGTGAGGAGAGGACAGGAGTGTGTGAACAGGATAGGATGTGAGAGAGCTGGGGGTATACACAGGACAAGATGTGAGAGAGCTGGGGTATACACAGGACAGGGTGAGGAGAGGACAGGAGTGTGTGCACAGGACAGGATGTGAGAGAGCTGGGGTATACACACAGTGAGGAGAGGACAGGGGTGTGTGCACAGGACAGGATGTGAGAGAGCTGGTGGTATACACAGGACAGGGTGAGGAGAGGACAGGAGTGTGTGCACAGGACAGGATGTGAGAGAGCTGGGGTATACACACGGTGAGGAGAGGACAGGGGTGTGTGCACAGGACAGGATGTGAGAGAGCTGGGGGTATACACAGGACAAGATGTGAGAGAGCTGGGGTATACACAGGACAGGGTGAGGAGAGGACAGGAGTGTGTGCACAGGACAGGATGTGAGAGAGCTGGGGGTATACACAGGACAGGATGAGGAGAGGTCAGGAGTGTGTGCACAGGACAGGATATGAGAGAGTTGGGGGTATACACAGGACAGGGTGAGGAGAGGACAGGAGTGTGTGCACAGGACAGGATGTGAGAGAGTCGGGGGTATACACAGGACAGGGTGAGGAGAGGACAGGAGTGTGTGCACAGGACAGGATGTGAGAGAGCTGGGGTATACACAGGACATGGTGAGGAGAGAACAGGGGTGTATGCACAGGACAGGATGTGAGAGAGCTTGGTGTATACAAAGGACAGGGTGAGGAGAGGACAGGAGTGTGTGCACAGGACAGGATGTGAGAGAGCTGGGGGTATACACTTGACAGGGTGAGGAGAGGACAGGAGTGTGTGCACAGGACAGGATAAGAAAGAGAGCTGGCGGTATACACATGACAGGGTGAGGAGAGGACAGGACAGAATGTGAGAGAGCTGGGGGTATACAAAGGACAGGGTGAGGAGAGGACAGGGGTGTGTGCACAGAACAGGATGTGAGAGAGCAGGGGTATACACAGGACAGGGTGAGGAGAGGACACGGGTGTGTGCACAGGACAGGATGTGAGAGAGCTGAGGGTATACACAGGACAGGGTGAGGAGAGGTCAGGGGTGTGTGCACAGGACAGGATGTGAGAGAGCTGGGGTATACACAGGATAGGGTGAGGAGAGGACAGGAGTGTGTGCACAGGACAGGATGTGAGAGAGCTGGGGGTATACAAAGGACAGGGTGAGGAGAGGACAGGAGTGTGTGCACAGGACAGGATGTGAGATAGCTGGGGGTATACACAGGACAGGGTGAGGAGAGGACAGGTGTGTGTGCACAGGACAGGATGTGAGAGAGCTGGGGTATACACAGGGCAGGGTGAGGAGAGAACAGTGGTGTGTGCACAGGACAGGATGTGAGATAGCTGGGGTGTACAAAGGAAAGGGTGAGGAGAGGACAGGTGTGTGTGCACAGGACAGGATGTGAGAGAGAGCTGGGGTATAAACAGGACAGGGTGAGGAGAGGACAGGGGTGTGTGCACAGGACAAGGTGTGAGAGAGCTGGGGGTATACACAGGACAGGGTGAGGAGAGGACAGGAGTGTATGCACAGGACAGGATGTGAGAGAGCTGGGGTATACACAGGACAGGGTGAGGAGAGGACAGGGGTGTGTGCACAGGACAGGATGTGAGAGAGCTGGGGTATACACACGGTGAGGAGAGGACAGGGGTGTGTGCACAGGACAGGATGTGAGAGAGCTGGGGGTATACACAGGACAGGGTGAGGAGAGGACAGGAGTGTGTGCAAAGGACAGGATGTGTGAGAGCTGGGGTATACACAGGACAGGGGTGTGTGCACAGGACAGGATGTGAGAGAGCTAGGTGTATACACAGGACAGGGTGAGGAGAGGACAGGAATGTGTGCACAGGACAGGATATGAGAGAGAGCTGGGAGTATACACAGGACAGGGTGAGGAGAGGACAGGGGTGTGTGTACAGGACAGGATGTGAGAGAGCTGGGGTATACACATGACAGGATGAGTAGAGAACAGGAGTGTGTGCACAGGACAGGATATGAGAAAGTCGGGGATATACACAGGACAGGGTGAGGAGAGGACAGGAGTGTGTGCACAGGACAGGATGTGAGAGAACTGGGTATACACAGGACAGGGGTGTGTGCACAGGACAGGATGTGAGAGAGCTAGGTGTATACACAGGACAGGGTGAGGAGAGGACAGGAATGTGTGCACAGGACAGGATGTGAGAGAGAGCTGGGAGTATACACAGGACAGGGTGAGGAGAGGACAGGGGTGTGTGTACAGGACAGGATGTGAGAGAGCTGGGGGTATACACACGGCGAGGAGAGGACCGGGGTGTGTGCACAGGATAGGATGTGAGAGAGAGCTGGGAGTATACACAGGACAGGGTGAGGAGAGGACAGGGGTGTGTGCACAGGACAGGATGTGAGAGAGCTGGGGGTATACACAGGACAGGGTGAGGAGAGGACAGGGGTGTGTGCACAGGACAGGATGTGAGAGAGCTGGGAGTATACGAAGGACAGGGTGAGGAGAGGACAGGGGTGTGTGCACAGGACAGGATGTGAGAGAGTTGGGGGTATCCAAAGGACAGGGTGAGGAGAGGACAGGGGTGTGTGCACAGAACAGGATGTGAGAGAGCTAGGTGTATATACAGGACAGGGTAAGGAGAGAACAGGGGTGTGTGCACAGGACAGGATGTGAGAGAGTTGGGGTATCCACAAGACAGGGTGAGGAGAGGACAGGAGTGTGTGCACAGGACAGGATGTGACAGAGCTGGGGGTATACACAGGACAGGGTGAGGAGCGGACAGGGGTGTGTGCACAGGATAGGATGTGAGAGAGCTGGGGTATACACAGGACAGGGTGAGGAGAGGACAGGAGTGTGTGCACAGGATAGGATGTGAGAGAGCTGGGGTATACATAGGACAGGATGTGAGAGAGCTGGGGGTATACACAGGACAGGGTGAGGAGAGGACAGGGGTGTGTGCACAGGATAGGATGTGAGAGACCTGGGGTATACACACGGTGAGGAGAGGACAGGGGTGTGTGCACAGGACAGGATGTTAGAGAGCTGGGGGTATACACAGGACAGGGTGAGAAGAGGACAGGAGTGTGTGCACAGGACAGGATGTGAGATAGCTGGGGGTATACACAGGACAGGGTGAGAAGAGGACAGGGGTGTGTGCACAGGACAGGATGTGAGAGAGCTGGGGTATACACAGGACAGGGTGAGGAGAGGACAGGAGTGTGTGCACAGGATAGGATTTGAGAGAGCGGGGGGTATACACAGGACAGCGTGAGGAGAGGACAGGGGTGTGTGCACAGGACAGGATGTGAGAGAGCTGGGGTATACACAGGACAGGGTGAGGAGAGGACAGGAGTGTGTGCACAGGAAAGGATGTGAGAGAACTGGGGTATACACAGGACAGGGTGAGGAGAGAACAAGAGTGTGCGCACAGGAAAGGATTTTAGAAAGCTGGGGTATACACAGGACAGGGTGAGGAGAGGACAGGAGTGTGTGCACAGGACAGGATGTGAGAGAGCTGGGGTATACACAGGACAGGGTCAGGAGAGGACCGGAGTGTGTGTACAGCATAGGATGTGACAGAGCTGGGGTATACACAGGACAGGGTGAGGAGAGGACAGGGGTGTGTGCACAGGACAAGGTGAGGAGAGGACAGGAGTGTGTGCACAGGATAGGATGTGAGAGAGCTGGGGGTATACACAGGACAGGGTGAGGAGAGGACAGGGGTGTGGGCACATGACAAGGTGAGGAGAGGACAGGAGTGTGTGCACAGGATAGGATGTGAGAGAGCTGGGGGGATACACAGGACAGGGTGAGGAGAGGACAGGGGTGTGTGCACAGGACAGGATGGGAGAGAGCTGGGGTATACACAGGACAGGGTGAGGAGAGGACAGGAGTGTGTGCACAGTGCAGGATGTGAGAGAGCTGGGGTATACACAGAACAATGTGAGGAGAGGACAGGGGTGTGTGCACAGGACAGGATGTGAGAGAGCTGGGGGTATACACAGGACAGGGTGAGGAGAGGACAGGAGTGTGTGCACAGGATAGGATGTGACAGAGCTGGGGTATACACAGGACAGGCTGAGGAGAGGACAGGGGTGTGTGCACAGGACAGGATGTGAGATAGCTGGGGTATACACACGGTGAGGAGAGGACAGGGGTGTGTGCACAGGACAGGATGTGAGATAGCTGGGGTATACACACGGTGAGGAGAGGTCAGGAGTGTGTGCAGAGGACAGCATATGAGAGATTCAGGGGTATACACAGGACAGGGTGAGGAGATGACAGGAGTGTGTGCACAGGACAGGATGTGAGATAGCTGGGGGTATACATAGGACAGGGTGAGGAGAGGACAGGGGTTTCTGCACAGGATAGGATGTGACAGAGCTGGGGGTTTACACAGGACAGGGTGAGGAGAGGACAGGAGTGTGTGCACAGGATACGATGTGAGAGAGCTGGGGTATACACAGGACAGGGTGAGGAGAGGACAGGGGTGTGTGCACAGGACAGGATGTGAGAGAGCTGGGGTATACACAGGACAGGGTGAGGAGAGGACAGGAGTGTGTGCACAGGACAGGAAGTTAGAGAGCTGGGGGTATACACAGGACAGGATGTGAGAGAGCTGGGGGTATACACAGGACAAGATGTGAGAGAGCTGGGGGTATACACAGGACAGGGTGAGGAGAGAACAGGAGTGTGTGCACAGGACAGTATGTGAGAGATCTGGGGGTATACACAGGACAGGGTGAGGAGAGAACAGGAGTGTGTGCACAGGACAGGATGTGAGAGAACTGGGGGTATACATAGGACAGGGTGAGGAGAGAACAGGAGTGTGTGAACAGGAAAGGATGTGAGAAAGCTGGGGTGTACACAGGACAGGGTGAGGAGAGGACAGGGGTGTTTGCACAGGACAGGATGTGAGAGAGCTGGGGGTATACACAGGACAGGGTGAGGAGAGGACAGGGGTGTGTGCACAGGACAAGGTGAGGAGAGGACAGGAGTGTGTGCACAGGATAGGATGTGAGAGAGCTGGGGGTATACACAGGACAGGGTGAGGAGAGGACAGGGGTGTGGGCACATGACAAGGTGAGGAGAGGACAGGAGTGTGTGCACAGGATAGGATGTGAGAGAGCTGGGGGGATACACAGGACAGGGTGAGGAGAGGACAGGGGTGTGTGCACAGGACAGGATGTGAGAGAGCTGGGGTATACACAGGACAGGGTGAGGAGAGGACAGGAGTGTGTGCACAGTGCAGGATGTGAGAGAGCTGGGGTATACACAGGACAGGGTGAGGAGAGAACAGGAGTGTGTGCACAGGACAGGATGTGAGAGAGCTGGGGTATACACAGAACAATGTGAGGAGAGGACAGGGGTGTGTGCACAGGACAGGATGTGAGAGAGCTGGGGGTATACACAGGACAGGGTGAGGAGAAGACAGGGGTGTGTGCACAGGATAGGATGTGACAGAGCTGGGGTATACACAGGACAGGGTTAGGAGAGGACAGGGGTGTGTGCACAGGACAGGATGTGAGATAGCTGGGGTATACACACGGTGAGGAGAGGACAGGGGTGTGTGCACAGGACAGGATGTGAGATAGCTGGGGTATACACACGGTGAGGAGAGGTCAGGAGTGTGTGCACAGGACAGCATATGAGAGATTCAGGGGTATACACAGGACAGGGTGAGGAGATGACAGGAGTGTGTGCACAGGACAGGATGTGAGATAGCTGGGGGTATACATAGGACAGGGTGAGGAGAGGACAGGGGTTTCTGCACAGGATAGGATGTGACAGAGCTGGGGTATACACAGGACAGGGTGAGGAGAGGACACGGGTGTGTGCACAGGACAGGAAGTTAGAGAGCTGGGGGTATACACAGGACAGGATGTGAGAGAGCTGGGGGTATACACAGGACAAGATGTGAGAGAGCTGGGGGTATACACAGGACAGGGTGAGGAGAGAACAGGAGTGTGTGCACAGGACAGGATGTGAGAGATCTGGGGGTATACACAGGACAGGGTGAGGAGAGAACAGGAGTGTGTGCACAGGACAGGATGTGAGAGAACTGGGGGTATACATAGGACAGGGTGAGGAGAGAACAGGAGTGTGTGAACAGGAAAGGATGTGAGAAAGCTGGGGTGTACACAGGACAGGGTGAGGAGAGGACAGGGGTGTTTGCACAGGACAGGATGTGAGAGAGCTGGGGGTATACACAGGACAGGGTGAGGAGAGGACAGGGGTGTGTGCACAGGACAAGGTGAGGAGAGGACAGGAGTGTGTGCACAGGATAGGATGTGAGAGAGCTGGGGGTATACACAGGACAGGGTGAGGAGAGGACAGGGGTGTGTGCACAGGAGAGGATGTGAGAGAGCTGGGGTATACACACGGTGAGGAGAGGACAGGGGTGTGTGCACAGGACAGGATGTGAGAGAGCTGGGGGTATACACTGGACAAGATGTGAGAGAGCTGGGGTATACACAGGACAGGGTGAGGAGAGGACAGGAGTGTGTGCACAGGACAGGATGTGAGAGAGCTGGGGGTATACACAGGACAGGGTGAGGAGAGGTCAGGAGTGTGTGCACAGGACAGGATATGAGAGAGCTGGGGGTATACACAGGACAGGGTGAGTAGAGAACAGGAGTGTGTGCACAGGACAGGATATGAGAGAGTCGGGGGTATACACAGGACAGGGTGAGGAGAGGACAGGAGTGTGTGCAAAGGACAGGATGTGAGAGAGCTTGGGTATACACAGGACAGTGGTGTGTGCACAGGACAGGATGTGAGAGAGCTAGGTGTATACACAGGACAGTGTGAGGAGAGGACAGGGGTGTGCACAGGATATGATGTGCGAGAGCTGGGGTATACACACGGTGAGGAGAGGACAGGGGTGTGTGCACAGGACAGGATGTGAGAGAGCTGGGAGTATACACAGGACAAGATGTGAGAGAGCTGGGGTATACATAGGACAGGGTAAAGAGAGGACAGGAGTGTGTGCACAGGACAGGATGTGAGAGAGCTGGGGTATACACAGGACAGGGTGAGGAGAGGACAGGAGTGTGTGCACAGGATAGGATGTGAGAGAGCTGGGGGTATACACAGGACAGGGTGAGGAGAGGACAGGGGTGTGCACAGGATAGGATGTGAGAGAGCTGGGGTATACACAGGACAGGGTGAGGAGAGGACAGGGGTGTTTGCACAGGATAGGATGTGAGAGAGCTGGGGTATACACACGGTGAGGAGAGGACAGGGGTGTGTGCACAGGACAGGATGTGAGAGAGCTGGGGGTATACACAGGACAGGGTGAGGAGAGGACAGGAGTGTGTGCACAGGACAGGATGTGAGAGATCTGGGGGTATACACAGGACAGAGTGAGGAGAGGACAGGAGTGTGTGCACAGGACAGGATGTGAGAGAGTTGGGGGTATACACAGGACAGAGTGAGGAGAGGACAGGAGTGTGTGCACAGGACAGGATGTAAAAGAGCTGGGGGTATACACACGGCGAGGAGAGGACAGGGGTGTGTGCACAGGATAGGATGTGAGAGAGAGCTGGGAGTATACACAGGACAGGGGTGTGTGCACAGGACAGGATGTGAGAGAGCTAGGTGTATACACAGGACAGGGTGAGGAGAGGAGAGGGGTGTGTGCACAGGACAGGATGTGAGAGAGTTGGGGGTATACACAGGACAGGGTGAGGAGAGGACAGGAGTGTGTGCACAGGACAGGATGTGAGAGAGCTGGGGGTATACACAGGACAGGGTGAGGAGAGGACAGGGGTGTGTGCACAGGACAGGATGTGAGAGAGCTGGGGGTATACACAGGACAGGGTGAGGAGAGGACAGGGGTGTGTGCACAGGATAGGATGTTAGAGAGCTGGGGTATACCCAGGAAAGGGTGAGGAGAGGACAGGAGTGTGTGCACAGGACAGGATGTGAGAGAGCTGGGGTATACACAGGACAGGGTGAGGAGAGGACAGGGGTGTGTGCACAGGACAGGATGTGAGATAGCTGGGGTAATACACTGGACAGGGTGAGGAGAGGACAGGGGTGTGTGCACAGGACAGGATGTGAGAGAGCTGGGGTATACACAGGACAGGGTGAGGATAGGACAGGGGTGTGTGCACAGGACAGGATGTGAGAGAGCTGGGAGTATACACAGGACAGGGTGAGGAGAGGACAGGGGTGTGTGCACAGGACAGGATGTGAGAGAGCTGGGGTATACACAGGACAGGGTGAGGAGAGGACAGGGGTGTGTGCACAGGACAGGATGTGAGATAGCTGGGGGTATACACTGGACAGGGTGAGGAGAGGACAGGGGTGTGTGCACAGGATAGGATGTTAGAGAGCTGGGGTATACCCAGGAAAGGGTGAGGAGAGGACAGAAGTGTGTGCACAGGACAGGATGTGAGAGAGCTGGGAGTATACACAGGACAGGGTGAGGAGAGGACAGGGGTGTGTGCACAGGACAGGATGTGAGAGAGCTGGGGTATACACAGGACAGGGTGAGGAGAGGACAGGGGTGTGTGCACAGGACAGGATGTGAGATAGCTGGGGGTATACACTGGACAGGGTGAGGAGAGGACAGGGGTGTGTGCACAGGATAGGATGTTAGAGAGCTGGGGTATACCCAGGAAAGGGTGAGGAGAGGACAGGAGTGTGTGCACAGGACAGGATGTGAGAGAGCTGGGGTATACACAGGACAGGGTGAGGAGAGGACAGGAGTGTGTGCACAGGACAGGATGTGAGAGAACTGGGTAATACACAGGACAAGGTGAGGAAAGGACAGGGGTGTGTGCACAGGACAGGATGTGAGAGAGCTGGGGTATACACAGGACAGGGTGAGGAGAGGACAGGAGTGTGTGCACAGGACAGGATGTGAGAGAGCTGGGGTATACACAGGACAGGGTGAGGAGAGGACAGGGGTGTGTGCACAGGACAGGATGTGAGATAGCTGGGGGTATACACAGGACAGGGTGAGGAGAGGACAGGGGTGTGTGCACAGGACAGGATGTGAGAGAGCTGGGGTATACACACGGTGAGGAGAGGACAGGGGTGTGTGCACAGGACAGGATGTGAGAGAGCTGGGGTATACACAGTACAGGATGTGAGAGAGCTACGTGTATACAAAGGACAGGGTGAGGAGAGGACAGGAGTGTGTGCACAGGATAGGATGTGAGAGAGCGGGGGGTATACACAGGACAGGGTGAGGAGAGGACAGTGGGGTGTGCACAGGACAGGATGTGAGAGAGCTGGGGTATACACAGGACAGGGTGAGGAGAGGACAGGAGTGTGTGCACAGGACAGGATGTGAGACAACTGGGGTATACACAGGACAGGGTGAGGAGAGAACAAGAGTGTGTGCACAGGAAAGGATTTGAGAAAGCTGGGGTATACACAGGACAGGGTGAGGAGAGGACAGGAGTGTGTGCACAGGACAGGATGTGAGAGAGCTGGGGTATACACAGTACAGGGTGAGGAGAGGACAGGAGTGTGTGCACAGGATAGGATGTGACAGAGCTGGGGTATACACAGGACAGGGTGAGGAGAGGACAGGGGTGTGTGCACAGGACAAGGTGAGGAGAGGACAGGAGTGTGTGCACAGGATAGGATGTGAGAGTGCTGGGGGTATACACAGGACAGGGTGAGGAGAGGACAGGGGTGTGGGCACAGGACAAGGTGAGGAGAGGACAGGAGTGTGTGTGCACAGGATAGGATGTGAGAGAGCTGGGGGGATACACAGGACAGGGTGAGGAGAGGACAGGGGTGTGGGCACAGGACAGGATGTGAGAGAGCTGGGGTATACACAGGACAGGGTGAGGAGAGAACAGGAGTGTGTGCACAGGACAGGATGTGAGAGAGCTGGGGTATACACAGAACAGTGTGAGGAGAGGGCAGGGGTGTGTGCACAGGACAGGATGTGAGAGAGCTGGGGGTATACACAGGACAGGGTGAGGAGAGGACAGGGGTGTGTGCACAGGATAGGATGTGACAGAGCTGGGGTATACACAGGACAGGGTGAGGAGAGGACAGGGGTGTGTGCACAGGACAGGATGTGAGATAGCTGGGGTATACACACGGTGAGGAGAGGTCAGGAGTGTGTGCACAGGACAGGATATGAGAGATTCGGGGGTATACACAGGACAGGGTGAGGAGAGGACAGGAGTGTGTGCACAGGACAGGATGTGAGATAGCTGGGGGTATACATAGGACAGGGTGAGGAGAGGACAGGGGTTTCTGCACAGGATAGGATGTGACAGAGCTGGGGTATACACAGGACAGGGTGAGGAGAGGACACGGGTGTGTGCACAGGACAGGAAGTGGGAGAGCTGGGGGTATACACAGGACAGGATGTGAGAGAGGTGGGGATATACACAGGACAAGATGTGAGAGAGCTGGGGGTATACACAGGACTAGGTGAGGAGAGAACAGGAGTGTATGCACAGGACAGGATGTGAGAGATCTGGGGGTATACACAGGACAGGGTGAGGAGAGAACAGGAGTGTGTGCACAGGACAGGATGTGAGAGAACTGGGGGTATACATAGGACAGGGTGAGGAGAGAACAGGAGTGTGTGCACAGGAAAGGATGTGAGAAAGCTGGGGTGTACACAGGACAGGGTGAGGAGAGGACAGGGGTGTGTGCACAGGACAAGGTGAGGAGAGGACAGGAGTGTGTGCACAGGATAGGATGTGAGAGAGCTGGGGGTATACACAGGACAGGGAGAGGAGAGGACAGGGGTGTGTGCACAGGACAGGATGTGAGAGAGCTGGGGGTATACACAGGACAAGATGTGAGAGAGCTGGGGTATACACAGGACAGGGTGAGGAGAGGACAGGAGTGTGTGCACAGGACAGGATGTGAGAGAGCTGGGGGTATACACAGGACAGGGTGAGGAGAGGTCAGGAGTGTGTGCACAGGACAGGATATGAGAGAGCTGGGGGTATACACAGGACAGGGTGAGTAGAGAACAGGAGTGTGTGCACAGGACAGGATATGAGAGAGTCGGGGGTATACACAGGACAGGGTGAGGAGAGGACAGGAGTGTGTGCACAGGACAGGATGTGAGAGAGCTTGGGTATACACAGGACAGTGTGAGGAGAGGACAGGGGTGTGCACAGGATATGATGTGCGAGAGCTGGGGTATACACACGGTGAGGAGAGGAAAGGGGAGTGTGCACAGGACAGGGTGTGAGAGAGCTGGGAGTATACACAGGACAAGATGTGAGAGAGCTGGGGTATACATAGGACAGGGTAAAGAGAGGACAGGAGTGTGTGCACAGGACAGGATGTGAGAGAGCTGGGGTATACACAGGACAGGGTGAGGAGAGGACAGGAGTGTGTGCACAGGATAGGATGTGAGAGAGCTGGGGGTATACACAGGACAGGGTGAGGAGAGGACAGGAGTGTGTGCACAGGACAGAATGTGAGAGATCTGGGGGTATACACAGGACAGGGTAAGGAGAGGACAGGAGTGTGTGCACAGGACAGGATGTGAGAGAGTTGGGGGTATACACAGGACAGAGTGATGAGAGGACAGGAGTGTGTGCACAGGACAGGATGTAAAAGAGCTGGGGGTATACACACGGTGAGGAGAGGACAGGGGTGTGTGCACAGGACAGCATGTGAGAGAGCTGGGGGTATACACAGGACAGGGTGAGGAGAGGACAGGGGTGTGTGCACAGGATAGGATGTTAGAGAGCTGGGGTATACCCAGGAAAGGGTGAGGAGAGGACAGGAGTGTGTGCACAGGACAGGATGTGAGAGAGCTGGGAGTATACACAGGACAGGGTGAGGAGAGGACAGGGGTGTGTGCACAGGACAGGATGTGAGAGAGCTGGGGTATACACAGGACAGGGTGAGGAGAGGACAGGAGTGTGTGCACAGGACAGGATGTGAGAGAACTGGGGAATACACAGGACAGGGTGAGGAAAGGACAGGGGTGTGTGCACAGGACAGGATGTGAGAGAGCTGGGGTATACACAGGACAGGGTGAGGAGAGGACAGGAGTGTGTGCACAGGACAGGATGTGAGAGAGCTGGGGTATACACTGGACAGGGTGAGGAGAGGACAGGGGTGTGTGCACAGGACAGGATGTGAGAGAGCTGGGGTATACACACGGTGAGGAGAGGACAGGGGTGTGTGCACAGGACAGGATGTGAGAGAGCTGGGGGTATACACAGGACAAGATGTGAGAGAGCTGGGGTATACACAGGACAGGGTGAGGAGAGGACAGGAGTGTGTGCACAGGACAGGATGTGAGAGAGCTGGGGGTATACACAGGACAGGGTGATGAGAGGTCAGGAGTGTGTGCACAGGACAGGATATGAGAGAGCTGGGGGAATACACAGGACAGGGTGAGTAGAGAACAGGAGTGTGTGCACAGGACAGGATATGAGAGAGTCGGGGGTATACACATGACAGGGTGAGGAGAGGACAGGAGTGTGCACAGGACAGGATGTGAGAGAGCTGGGGTATACACATGACAGGGTGAGGAGAGGACAGGAGTGTGCACAGGACAGGATGTGAGAGAGCTGGGGTATACACAGGACAGGGTGAGGAGAGGACAGGAGTGTGTGCACAGGATAGGATGTGAGAGAGCTGGGGTATAAACAGGACAGGGTGAGGAGAGGACAGGGGTGTGTGCACAGGATAGGATGTGAGAGAGCTGGGGTATAAACAGGACAGGGTGAGGAGAGGACAGGAGTGTGTGCACATGACAGGATGTGAGAGAGCTGGGGGTATACACAGGACAGGGTGAGGAGAGGACAGGAGTGTGTGCACAGGATAGGATGTGAGAGAGCTGGGGTATAAACAGGACAGGGTGAGGAGAGGACAGGGGTGTGTGCACAGGATAGGATGTGAGAGAGCTGGGGTATAAACAGGACAGGGTGAGGAGAGGACAGGAGTGTGTGCACATGACAGGATGTGAGAGAGCTGGGGGTATACACAGGACAGGGTGAGGAGAGGACAGGAGTGTGTGCACAGGATAGGATGTGAGAGAGCTGGGGTATACACAGGACATGGTGAGGAGAGAACCGGGGTGTATGCACAGGACAGGATGTGAGAGAGCTAGGTGTATACAAAGGACAGGGTGAGGAGAGGACAGGAGTGTGTGCACAGGACAGGATGTGAGAGAGCTGGGGGTATACACAGGACAGGGTGAGGAGAGGACAGGAGTGTGTGCACAGGACAGGATGTGAGAGAGCTGGCGGTATACACATGACAGGGTGAGGAGAGGAGAGGGGTGTGTGCACAGAACAGGATGTGAGAGAGCAGGGGTATACACAGGACAGGGTGAGGAGAGGACAGGGGTGTGTGCACAGGACAGGATGTGAGAGAGCTGGGGGTATACACAGGACAGGGTGAGGAGAGGACAGGGGTGTGTGCACAGGACAGGATGTGAGAGAGCTGGGGTATACACAGGACAGGGTGAGGAGAGGACAGGGGTGTGTGCACAGGAAAGGATGTGAGAGAGCTGGGGGTATACACAGGATAGGGTGAGGAGAGGACAGGAGTGTGTGCACAGGACAGGATGTGAGAGAGCTGGGGGTATACAAAGGACAGGGTGAGGAGAGGACAGGAGTGTGTGCACAGGACAGGATGTGAGAGAGCTGGGGGTATACAAAGGACAGGGTGAGGAGAGGAGAGGGGTGTGTGCACAGAACAGGATGTGAGAGAGCAGGGGTATACACAGGACAGGGTGAGGAGAGGAGAGGGGTGTGTGCACAGAACAGGATGTGAGAGAGCAGGGGTATACACAGGACAGGGTGAGGAGAGGACAGGGGTGTGTGCACAGGACAGGATGTGAGAGAGCTGGGGGTATACACAGGACAGGGTGAGGAGAGGACAGGGGTGTGTGCACAGGACAGGATGTGAGAGAGCTGGGGTATACACAGGACAGGGTGAGGAGAGGACAGGGGTGTGTGCACAGGAAAGGATGTGAGAGAGCTGGGGGTATACACAGGATAGGGTGAGGAGAGGACAGGAGTGTGTGCACAGGACAGGATGTGAGAGAGCTGGGGGTATACAAAGGACAGGGTGAGGAGAGGACAGGAGTGTGTGCACAGGACAGGATGTGAGAGAGCTGAGGTATACACAGGACAGGGTGAGGAGAGGACAGGGGTGTGTGCACAGGACAGAATGTGAGAGAGCTGGGGTATACACAGGGCAGGGTGAGGAGAGAACAGTGGTGTGTGCACAGGACAGGATGTGAGAGAGCTGGGGTATACACAGGACAGGGTGAGGAGAGGACAGGAGAGTGTGCACAGGATAGGATGTGAGAGAGCTGGGGTATACATAGGACAGGATGTGAGAGAGCTGGGGTATACACAGGACAGGGTGAGGAGAGGACAGGGGTGTGTGCACAGGATAGGATGTGAGAGAGCTGGGGTATAGACAGGAAAGGGTGAGGAGAGGACAGGGGTGTGTGCACAGGACAGGATGTGAGAGAGCTGGGGGTATACACAGGACAGGGTGAGGAGAGGACAGGAGTGTGTGCACAGGACAGGATGTGAGAGATCTGGGGGTATACACAGGACAGGGTGAGGAGAGGACAGGAGTGTGTGCACAGGACAGGATGTGAGAGAGTTGGGGGTATACACACGGCGAGGAGAGGACAGGGGTGTGTGCACAGGATAGGATGTGAGAGAGAGCTGGGAGTATACACAGGACAGGGTGAGGAGAGGACAGGGGTGTGTGCACAGGACAGGATGTGAGAGAGCTGGGGGTATACACAGGACAGGGTGAGGAGAGGACAGGGGTGTGTGCACAGGATAGGATGTTAGAGAGCTGGGGTATACCCAGGAAAGGGTGAGGAGAGGACAGGAGTGTGTGCACAGGACAGGATGTAAAAGAGCTGGGGGTATACACACGGTGAGGAGAGGACAGGGGTGTGTACACAGGATAGGATGTGAGAGAGAGCTGGGAGTATACACAGGACAGGGTGAGGAGAGGACAGGGGTGTGTGCACAGGACAGGATGTGAGAGAGCTGGGGGTATACACAGGACAGGGTGAGGAGAGGACAGGGGTGTGTGCACAGGATAGGATGTTAGAGAGCTGGGGTATACCCAGGAAAGGGTGAGGAGAGGACAGGAGTGTGTGCACAGGACAGGATGTGAGAGAGCTGGGAGTATACACAGGACAGGGTGAGGAGAGGACAGGGGTGTGTGCACAGGACAGGATGTGAGAGAGCTGGGGTATACACAGGATAGGGTGAGGAGAGGACAGGAGTGTGTGCACAGGACAGGATGTGAGAGAACTGGGGAATACACAGGACAGGGTGAGGAAAGGACAGGGGTGTGTGCACAGGACAGGATGTGAGAGAGCTGGGGTATACACAGGACAGGGTGAGGAGAGGACAGGAGTGTGTGCACAGGACAGGATGTGAGAGAGCTGGGGTATACACAGGACAGGGTGAGGAGAGGACAGGGGTGTGCGCACAGGACAGGATGTGAGATAGCTGGGGGTATACACTGGACAGGGTGAGGAGAGGACAGGGGTGTGTGCACAGGACAGGATGTGAGAGAGCTGGGGTATACACACGGTGAGGAGAGGACAGGGGTGTGTGCACAGGACAGGATGTGAGAGAGCTGGGGGTATACACAGGACAAGATGTGAGAGAGCTGGGGTATACACAGGACAGGGTGAGGAGAGGACAGGAGTGTGTGCACAGGACAGGATGTGAGAGAGCTGGGGTATAAACAGGACAGGGTGAGGAGAGGACAGGGGTGTGTGCACAGGATAGGATGTGAGAGAGCTGGGGTATAAACAGGACAGGGTGAGGAGAGGACAGGAGTGTATGCACAGGATAGGATGTGAGAGAGCTGGGGGTATACACAGGACAGGGTGAGGAGAGGACAGGAGTGTGTGCACAGGACAGGATGTGAGAGAGCTGGGGGTATACACAGGACAGGGTGAGGAGAGGACAGGAGTGTGTGCACAGGACAGGATGTGAGAGAGCTGGGGTATACACAGGACATGGTGAGGAGAGAACAGGGGTGTATGCACAGGACAGGATGTGAGAGAGCTAGGTGTATACAAAGGACAGGGTGAGGAGAGGACAGGAGTGTGTGCACAGGACAGGATGTGAGAGAGCTGGGGGTATACACATGACAGGGTGAGGAGAGGACAGGAGTGTGTGCACAGGACAGGATGTGAGAGAGCTGGCGGTATACACATGACAGGGTGAGGAGAGGACAGGAGTGTGTGCACAGGACAGAATGTGAGAGAGCTGGGGGTATACAAAGGACAGGGTGAGGAGAGGAGAGGGGTGTGTGCACAGAACAGGATGTGAGAGAGCAGGGGTATACACAGGACAGGGTGAGGAGAGGTCAGGAGTGTGTGCACAGGACAGGATATGAGAGAGCTGGGGGAATACACAGGACAGGGTGAGTAGAGAATAGGAGTGTGTGCACAGGACAGGATATGAGAGATTCGGGGGTATACACAGGACAGGGTGAGGAGAGGACAGGAAAGTGTGCACAGGATAGGATGTGAGAGAGCTGGGGTATAAACAGGACAGGGTGAGGAGAGGACAGGGGTGTGTGCACAGGATAGGATGTGAGAGAGCTGGGGTATAGACAGGAAAGGGTGAGGAGAGGACAGGAGTGTGTGCACGTGACAGGATGTGAGAGAGCTGGGGGTATACACAGGACAGGGTGAGGAGAGGACAGGAGTGTGTGCACAGGAAAGGATGTGAGAGAGCTGGGGGTATACACAGGACAGGGTGAGGAGAGGACAGGAGTGTGTGCACAGGACAGGATGTGAGAGAGCTGGGGTATACACAGGACATGTGAGGAGAGAACAGGGGTGTATGCACAGGACAGGATGTGAGAGAGCTAGGTGTATACAAAGGACAGGGTGAGGAGAGGACAGGAGTGTGTGCATAGGACAGGATGTGAGAGAGCTGGGGGTATAAACAGGACAGGGTGAGGAGAGGACAGGGGTGTGTGCACAGGATAGGATGTGAGAGAGCTGGGGTATAAACAGGACAGGGTGAGGAGAGGACAGGAGTGTGTGCACATGACAGGATGTGAGAGAGCTGGGGGTATACACAGGACAGGGTGAGGAGAGGACAGGAGTGTGCACAGGACAGGATGTGAGAGAGCTGGCGGTATACACAGGACAGGGTGAGGAGAGGACAGGAGTGTGTGCACAGGACAGGATGTGAGAGATCTGGGGGTATACACAGGACAGGGTGAGGAGCGGACAGGAGTGTGTGCACAGGACAGGATGTGAGAGAGTTGGGGGTATACACAGGACAGAGTGAGGAGAGGACAGGAGTGTGTGCACAGGACAGGATGTAAAAGAGCTGGGGGTATACACACGGCGAGGAGAGGACAGGTGTGTGTGCACAGGATAGGATGTGAGAGAGAGCTGGGAGTATACACAGGACAGGGTGAGGAGAGGACAGGGGTGTGTGCACAGGACAGGATGTGAGAGAGCTGGGGGTATACACAGGACAGGGTGAGGAGAGGACAGGGGTGTGTGCACAGTATAGGATGTTAGAGAGCTGGGGTATACCCAGGAAAGGGTGAGGAGAGGACAGGGGTGTGTGCACAGGACAGGATGTGAGAGAGCTGGGGTATACACAGGACAGGGTGAGGAGAGGACAGGAGTGTGTGCACAGGACAGGATGTGAGAGAACTGGGGAATACACAGGACAGGGTGAGGAAAGGACAGGGGTGTGTGCACAGGACAGGATGTGAGAGAGCTGGGGTATACACAGGACAGGGTGAGGAGAGGTCAGGAGTGTGTGCACAGGACAGGATATGAGAGAGCTGGGGGAATACACAGGACAGGGTGAGTAGAGAACAGGAGTGTGTGCACAGGACAGGATATGAGAGAGTCGGGGGTATACACAGGACAGGGTGAGGAGAGGACAGGAGTGTGTGCACAGGACAGGATGTGAGAGATCTGGGGGTATACACAGGACAGGGTGAGGAGAGGACAGGAGTGTGTGCACAGGACAGGATGTGAGAGAGTTGGGGGTATACACAGGACAGAGTGAGGAGAGGACAGGAGTGTGTGCACAGGACAGGATGTAAAAGAGCTGGGGGTATACACACGGCGAGGAGAGGACAGGGGTGTGTGCACAGGATAGGATGTGAGAGAGAGCTGGGAGTATACACAGGACAGGGTGAGGAGAGGACAGGGGTGTGTGCACAGGACAGGATGTGAGAGAGCTGGAGGTATACACAGGACAGGGTGAGGAGAGGACAGGGGTGTGTGCACATGATAGGATGTAAGAGAGCTGGGGTATACCCAGGAAAGGGTGAGGAGAGGACAGGAGTGTGTGCACAGGACAGGATGTGAGAGAGAGCTGGGAGTATACACAGGACAGGGTGAGGAGAGGACAGGGGTGTGTGCACAGGACAGGATGTGAGAGAGCTGGGGTATACACAGGACAGGGTGAGGAGAGGACAGGAGTGTGTGCACAGGACAGGATGTGAGAGAACTGGGGTATACACAGGACAGGGTGAGGAAAGGACAGGGGTGTGTGCACAGGACAGGATGTGAGAGAGCTGGGGGTATACACAGGACAGGGTGAGTAGAGAACAGGAGTGTGTGCACAGGACAGGATATGAGAGAGTCGGGGGTATACACAGGACAGGGTGAGGAGAGGACAGGAAAGTGTGCACAGGATAGGATGTGAGAGAGCTGGGGTATAAACAGGACAGGGTGAGGAGAGGACAGGGTGTGTGCACAGGATAGGATGTGAGAGAGCTGGGGTATAAACAGGACAGGGTGAGGAGAGGACAGGAGTGTGTGCACATGACAGGATGTGAGAGAGCTGGGGGTATACACAGGACAGGGTGAGGAGAGGACAGGAGTGTGTGCACAGGACAGGATGTGAGAGAGCTGGGGTATACACAGGACATGGTGAGGAGAGAACAGGGGTGTATGCACAGGACAGGATGTGAGAGAGCTAGGTGTATACAAAGGACAGGGTGAGGAGAGGACAGGAGTGTGTGCACAGGACAGGATGTGAGAGAGCTGGGGTATACACAGGACAGGGTGAGGATAGAACAGTAGTGTATGCACAGGACAGGATGTGAGAGAGCTGGGGGTATAAACAGGACAGGGTGAGGAGAGGACAGGGGTGTGTGCACAGGACAGGATGTGAGAGAGCTGGGGGTATACACAGGACAGGGTGAGGAGAGGACAGGAGTGTGTGCACAGGACAGGATGTGAGAGAGCTGGGGTATACACAGGACAGGGTGAGGAGAGGACAGGAGTGTGTGCACAGGACAGGATGTGAGAGAGCTGGGGTATACACAGGACAGGGTGAGGAGAGGACAGGAGTGTGTGCACAGGACAGGATGTGAGAGATCTGGGGGTATACACAGGACAGGGTGAGGAGAGGACAGGAGTGTGTGCACAGGACAGGATGTGAGAGAGTTGGGGGTATACACAGGACAGAGTGAGGAGAGGACAGGAGTGTGTGCACAGGACAGGATGTAAAAGAGCTGGGGGTATACACACGGCGAGGAGAGGACAGGGGTGTGTGCACAGGATAGGATGTGAGAGAGAGCTGGGAGTATACACAGGACAGGGTGAGGAGAGGACAGGGGTGTGTGCACAGGACAGGATGTGAGAGAGCTGGAGGTATACACAGGACAGGGTGAGGAGAGGACAGGGGTGTGTGCACATGATAGGATGTAAGAGAGCTGGGGTATACCCAGGAAAGGGTGAGGAGAGGACAGGAGTGTGTGCACAGGACAGGATGTGAGAGAGAGCTGGGAGTATACACAGGACAGGGTGAGGAGAGGACAGGAGTGTGTGCACAGGACAGGATGTGAGAGAGCTGGGGTATACACAGGACAGGGTGAGGAGAGGACAGGAGTGTGTGCACAGGACAGGATGTGAGAGAACTGGGGTATACACAGGACAGGGTGAGGAAAGGACAGGGGTGTGTGCACAGGACAGGATGTGAGAGAGCTGGGGGAATACACAGGACAGGGTGAGTAGAGAACAGGAGTGTGTGCACAGGACAGGATATGAGAGAGTCGGGGGTATACACAGGACAGGGTGAGGAGAGGACAGGAAAGTGTGCACAGGATAGGATGTGAGAGAGCTGGGGTATAAACAGGACAGGGTGAGGAGAGGACAGGGGTGTGTGCACAGGATAGGATGTGAGAGAGCTGGGGTATAAACAGGACAGGGTGAGGAGAGGACAGGAGTGTGTGCACATGACAGGATGTGAGAGAGCTGGGGGTATACACAGGACAGGGTGAGGAGAGGACAGGAGTGTGTGCACAGGACAGGATGTGAGAGAGCTGGGGTATACACAGGACATGGTGAGGAGAGAACAGGGGTGTATGCACAGGACAGGATGTGAGAGAGCTAGGTGTATACAAAGGACAGGGTGAGGAGAGGACAGGAGTGTGTGCACAGGACAGGATGTGAGAGAGCTGGGGTATACACAGGACAGGGTGAGGATAGAACAGTAGTGTATGCACAGGACAGGATGTGAGAGAGCTGGGGGTATAAACAGGACAGGGTGAGGAGAGGACAGGGGTGTGTGCACAGGACAGGATGTGAGAGAGCTGGGGGTATACACAGGACAGGGTGAGGAGAGGACAGGAGTGTGTGCACAGGACAGGATGTGAGAGAGCTGGGGTATACACAGGACAGGGTGAGGAGAGGACAGGAGTTTGTGCACAGGACAGGATGTGAGAGAGCTGGGGTATACACAGGACAGGGTGAGGAGAGGACAGGAGTGTGTGCACAGGACAGGATGTGAGAGAGCTGAGGTATACACAGGACAGGGTGAGGAGAGGACAGGGGTGTGTGCACAGGACATGATGTGAGAGAGCTGAGGTATACACAGGACAGGGTGAGGAGAGGACAGGAGTGTGTGCACAGGACAGGATGTGAGAGAGCTGAGGTATACACAGGACAGGGTGAGGAGAGGACAGGGGTGTGTGCACAGGACATGATGTGAGAGAGCTGAGGTATACACAGGACAGGGTGAGGAGAGGACAGGAGTGTGTGCACAGGACAGGATGTGAGAGAGCTGAGGTATACACAGGACAGGGTGAGGAGAGGACAGGAGTGTGTGCACAGGACAGGATGTGAGAGAGCTGAGGTATACACAGGACAGGGTGAGGAGAGGACAGGGGTGTGTGCACAGGTTAGTTTTGTTACAAGAGATACAAAAAAGAGAAAAACACAGGTGGCTTCAGGTACCCTAAGATTCCAGGATGTAGTCTAGGGGTGCTACTATAGGATATAATTAACTTAGGACAAAAAAATAGAAAACAGAACAAGTATCCTTTAGACTGTATTTGCACACCCTCTGCCCAGTTTGACAATATAGGGTAGACAGAAAGATAATATAAAACTTAACATTTATTGATATAATTAAAAGCTGTTGTTAAAATATTGAAATTCTGACGAGATACAATTGGTAGGGGAATGAGAAATAGTTTATATAGGCTTCCTTATAAATTCAGTACATAGGAATGAGTTATATATCCTCATTATTAGAGTGATAATAAATAGTGAAAAGTAAAGTGCATATAGTGCAGGGAAATACAAATGAGTAGCAGAAACATAGGTCCAAAGTCTAAGGCCTATGTGTTTGTACTAATATATATAACATAGATCACACGCCGACGCATAGGCGACACGCGGGCAGTTGTTTGGAGCTGAGACGCTCTGCTATAATATAGACTCACCATCTACAATAAACGTTGCAATAATAGTATCCACACCAAACTATAATCGAATAATATATTAAAAAACGAGTACTAAGAGTGTGGAAGAAACTAGGCTACTCAGCTCCATAGATTGTGTGGGGGCACAAACAATCAATATTACAATCATAATACATGGCTTTACCTTCCAACATAGGACCTATACAATATACCTATATCCTCAGCAAGCACTAGTGTAACGGCTACCCCGGTAGTGAGAGGGTACCAGCCGTTGGAGACGTCCTTTTCTGAAGCAAGGTGCTGTGCAGTAATGAAATATTTATTCCCATCCACGATATCCCATTGTATAATCCAGGAGTGCTGTAAAATGCGGCAGAGTAACGGTACCATAAATCCCCCCAAAGAACGAGACGATGCTACGTTTTGAAGGGTCAAGTAGAACTCTCTTTTAATGACAGGGAATCTCCTTTTATGCAATGGTGCCCTCTGAAGGGCTACACCCACATAATTATCACAACAGCCAATTATCTGCATGGTTCAACCCCCACGTCTCCTCCCCTCAGATAACAGGTAACACAATTAAAACAGACACAATTTTAACCACATTCTGGATGTACCCCAAATACAGGGGGTACACCTTTAAGTCCAGCACCGTTCAATATCTCTCACCCAGGGGAACAACATATACAAAAATGGCATGAATCAGACCAGGGGTTCAAAAGTTAGTAAAAGTATGTTTTTACACATAACACACAGACATTGCACATATCCCCCACACAATACACATATAGGACAATAGGTGAGTCACACCTCCCTGGCAACTTGGATACAATCAGACATTAATTAGATCATTCTTTGTTCTTATCAGAGAATGAAAACACTTTGGAAAATGCAAGGATCCTTTACAACTTTCTTATCTCTTGAATCTCTGTAACAGGATTATCTATTAGCCTAGGTCTGCAAAAGTCTGGCTTATATTCTGAGCCAATATATTCTGTAGAACATCAACCAATATATATATAGTAGGATCATATTTTAACCATAATAATCATAAAACAGGGTAAAACAGTGATGGGTTCCGTTACAACTAGCACTTTATTTATTGTATTTATCCAACAGCTCATTTATTTATCCAACTATACTGGCACTTATCACTTTAGATAGCAATAATAAAAAGGTGCAATATTGACAAGTGCAATTATCAATATTTTTTACAAGCACTAGACACTTTTCTTAAAAAGTGCAATATATATTAGTACAAACACATAGGCCTTAGACTTTGGACCTATGTTTCTGCTACTCATTTGTATTTCCCTGCACTATATGCACTTTACTTTTCACTATTTATTATCACTCTAATAATGAGGATATATAACTCATTCCTATGTACTGAATTTATAAGGAAGCCTATATAAACTATTTCTCATTCCCCTACCAATTGTATCTCGTCAGAATTTCAATATTTTAACAACAGCTTTTAATTATATCAATAAATGTTAAGTTTTATATTATCTTTCTGTCTACCCTATATTGTCAAACTGGGCAGAGGGTGTGCAAATACAGTCTAAAGGATACTTGTTCTGTTTTCTATTTTTTTGTCCTAGTTTTGTTACAATACAGAGCTTTTAATGCTTAAAATATGTTGAAAATAACAACAAATAATTTACGCACCTAAACTGGAGTTTTACCCATATATATATATATACACACAGGCAGTGACATACATATATATATATAGTGCTCATTACCCATATTATTTCCTAAGCTCTTTACATGTAGTATATATATAGAGTCAGTATATACGGGCTGTGTCTTTAATTTCTAAGAGAATTGAAAAATAAGACCGCACTATGCACTGCAAGACAAGGCGGGAGATTCTGTTACGGCGCTATGCCTGTGCTGTGATTGGCTGAGCTGGGCTTTGCCCCGCACGTCTCTCTTCTGGTCACGCGGTGACGCTACTGTCTCCTTACATTGATTGGCGGAGCCTTTACTATAGCCCCTCTCCCTCCATGTGACACGGGGACGATGCCGTGCTGTGATTGGCTGAGTTTTACTGTGGACCCTCTCCTGTCCATGTGACACTAGAGCGCTGTGCTGTGATTGGCTAAGCCTAACTGTGGACCCTCCCCTCTCAATGTGACGCGCGAACGCTGTGCTGCGATTGGTTGAGCCTTACTATCGCCCCTCCCCTCTTCTTGTGACATGGGGACGTTGCGGTGCTGTGATTGGCTGAGCCTTACTGTGGACCCTAGCCTCTCTTTCGGAGCATGGTGTGACAGGTGAGGCCGACACTGGATCTCATACAGACACAATAACAGCAGATAAGAGCAGCTCAGTGTAAATCCCCAGCAGTGAGCGGGTCACACACGGGGAGTCCGGCTGGCCCTCAGTTATTATATTATGTGGGTAATGATAAAAGGCTTAAATCTCCTGTCAGGACCTTCATGGAGAACAGGCCCGAAGACAGCAGGTCCTGAAAGGACCACAAATCATACATGGTCATATAAGAACAACATATGTAATACACACACATACTTAGTTATATCTATAGTCTACATAGAATAAGATGTTTGTCTGTGTATATATATATATAATGATTTCAGTAATACAAATGTATAGGTTATACAGGGACAGTATCTGACTGCTGTTCCTTCTATGAACATTTTCATCAGTGTATATTTATGGTCCTTCCAGGGCCTGTATAGCTTGCTAGTGGGACATTGTGACATAAAGAGACTTAGACAGGACCTGGATAGAAAGCTCTGTCTGTGTCATGTGACTCCTCTAATATGTCCTCCAGACAGGACAAGACCTCTGAGGATCCAAGGAAGGAGCTCGGCCATTGCCAGCATGGACCCACGCTTCTTAGGTAATATCTGGGGAGCTTGTGGGTCTACGTGTTACCCCCAGAGAGGAGTCCGGCCATTGCCATAATGGATCCACACTTGTTAGGTAATATCTGGGGAGCTTGTGGTTCTACTTCTTACCCCCAGGATGGAGCCCACCATTGCCAGTATGGATCCACACTTGTTAGGTAATATCTGGGGAGCTTGTGGTTCTACGTGTTACCCCCAGGAAGGAGCCCGGCCATTGCCATAATGGATCCACACTTGTTAGGTAATATCTGGAGAGCTTGTGGTTCTACGTGTTACCCCCAGGAAGGAGCCCGGCCATTGCCAGCATGGACCCACACTTGTTAGGTAATATCTGGGGAGCTTGTGGGTCTACATGTTACCCCCCAGGAACGAGCCCGGCCATTGCCAGCATGGACCCACACTTGTTAGGTAATATCTGGGGAGCTTGTGGGTCTACGTGTTACCCCCAGGAAGGAGCCCGGCCGTTGCCAGCATGGACCCACGCTTGTTAGGTAATATCTGGGGAGCTTGTGGCTCTACGTGTTACCCCCAGGAAGGAGCCCGGCCATTGCCAGCATGGACCCACGCTTGTTAGGTAATATCTGGGGAGCTTGTGGCTCTACGTGTTACCCCCAGGAAGGAGCCCGGCCATTGCCAGCATGGATCCACGATTGTTAGGTAATATCTGGGGAGCTTGTGGCTCTACGTGTTACCCCCAGGAAGGAGCCCGGCCGTTGCCAGCATGGACCCACGCTTGTTGGGTAATATCTGTGGAGCTTGTGGCTCTACGTGTTACCCCCAGGAAGGAGCCCGGCCGTTGCCAGCATGGATCCACGCTTGTTAGGTAATATCTGGGGAGCTTGCGGCTCTACGTGTTACCCCCAGGAAGGAGCCCGGCCGTTGCCAGCATGGACCCACGCTTGTTAGGTAATATCTGTGGAGCTTGTGGCTCTACGTGTTACCCCCAGGAAGGAGCCCGGCCGTTGCCAGCATGGACCCACGCTTGTTAGGTAATATCTGGGAAGCTTGTGGCTCTACGTGTTACCCCCAGGAAGGAGCCCGGCCGTTGCCAGCATGGACCCACGCTTGTTAGGTAATATCTGGGAAGCTTGTGGCTCTACGTGTTACCCCCAGGAAGGAGCCCGGCCGTTGCCAGCATGGATCCACGCTTGTTAGGTAATATCTGGGGAGCTTGTGGCTCTACGTGTTACCCCCAGGAAGGAGCCCGGCCATTGCCAGCATGGATCCGCGATTGTTAGGTAATATCTGGGGAGCTTGTGGCTCTACGTGTTACCCCCAGGAAGGAGCCCAGCCATTGCCAGCATGGACCCACGCTTGTTAGGTAATATCTGTGGAGCTTGTGGCTCTACGTGTTACCCCCAGGAAGGAGCCCGGCCATTGCCAGTATGGGTCCACACTTGTTAGGTAATATCTGGGGAACTTGTGGCTCTACGTGTTACCCCCAGGAAGGAGCCTGCCCATTGCCAGCATGGACCCACACTTGTTAGGTAATATCTAGGGAGCTTGTGGTTCTACGTCTTACCCCCAGTCTCCGGGATCCTGTGATTATGGGACAATGTCCTTCAGTTTTATTAAGATTAGAAAGTAGAAAATTATTTAACAACCGGTGAGGGGGATGTGGGATCCGATCTTTGTCTCACTTGTGCTCGGACGTGAATGATCCTCTAATAAACTTCGCTTTACAATGGCGTGGTGTGGTCCAAGTTGTGCTGGATTCCCTGGATCTTTAAGGGTTAATCACTATGCGGTTCTTGCTGTGGGCAGTCAGTGACACATGTAAACACAGAATTTATTTTATCTGACTTCTCAGGATTTCAAACGTTTCAAAAATTATTTCTACAAACCTGTGATCAAAATTGTGCTGAATAACGTGGCCCCGTCCAGTGGTTACAGTAACCTAGCCTCAGGGTCATCCACTGGACAGGGCTTAAAGAGGCACTGAGGTACCATTATACAGTAACCAAGCCTCAGGGTCATCCACTGGTCAGGGCTTAAAGAGACACTGAGGTCCCATTATACAGTAACCTAGCCTCCGGGTCATCCACTGGTCAGGGCTTAAAAAGACACTGAGGTCCCATTATACAGTAACCTAGCCTCAGGGTCATCCACTGGTCAGGGCTTAAAGAGGCACTGAGGTACCATTATACAGTAACCTAGCCTCAGGGTCATCCACTGGTCAGGGCTTAAAGAGGCAATGAGGTCCCATATTTACAGTAACCTAGCCTCAGGGTCATCCACTGGTCAGGGCTTAAAGAGACACTGAGGCCCCATTATACAGTAACCTAGCCTCCGGGTCATCCACTGGTCAGGGCTTAAAGAGGCACTGAGGCCCCATTATACAGTAACCTAGCCTCAGGGTCATCCACTGGTCAGGGCTTAAAGAGGCACTGAGGCCCCATTATACAGTAACCTAGCCTCAGGGTCATCCACTGGTCAGGGCTTAAAGAGACGCTGAGGTCCCATTATACAGTAACCTAGCCTCCGGGTCATCAACTAGTCAGGGCTTAAAGAGACACTGAGGACCCATTATACAGTAACCTAGCCTCAGGGTCATCCACTGGACAGGCCTTAAAGAGGCACTCCGGTCTCATATTTACAGTAACCTAGCCTTTAAGCCCTGACCAGTGGATGACCCTGAGGCTAGGTTACTGTATAATGGGACCTCAGTGTCTCTTTAAGCCCCGTCCAGTGGATGACCCTGAGGCTAGGTTACTGTATAATGGGACCTCAGTGTCTCTTTAAGCCCTGACCAGTGGATGACCCTGAGGCTAGGTTACTGTATAATGGGACCTCAGTGTCTCTTTAAGCCCTGACCAGTGGATGACCCTGCCTGCCCTAGACTGTTTCTTTTATACTATTTTATCTTTACATTTTAACCCCATCCTGGTATCCAACATCTCCCAACCTAAACTTACTCGTAGAAATGAATGAGGTCCATTCTGGTCAACCAACTTTCAGGACCTACTGGTGACTTCCCTGGCAATTCCTATTAGGACTTGGTTTGGAAACGACCCCAACTGTCTCTCCATTATTGCAGAAGATGTGGGACATGATGTGACTATTTACCTTTATCACCCAATGAACGTGTTATCATTTCTATTGTAAGCTCTTTTTTTGCATGTCTCTGCTCTAATATATATTGTATTGTAAGGAGGAACATTCCTATTAGTTTATGCCTGAATGTTCCTCACATCTAATCTCATCCTGTGCTTTTCCATCTTGTAATTTATTCCTTCCTGACAACCTTACATTACAAGATCTTCCGGCTTTTGCTCAGTAACAGTACTGATGGACTAAGATAAAACTCTTCTGGTGACTTACATGATGGGTTTTCCATTCCAGGTTTTCCAGTGGTTGTACCTGAGAGTCTAGAGGTGAAGTCAGAGAGAGAAGAACCGGACACTGAGGGTCATCTGACCACAATAAAGACTGAGATTGTTACATCTAATGTTAGAGGTGAGTATGCTGTAATTATGTTGTGTACTCAAACCACTGACTACGAGCATCGCAGAGAATTAGTCCTGAGCCATGAATGTTCTATTAGGGTAGTATCTTTGTTGTTGTAGTAGTGTAGTCATCCAGTCAGGTCTGACTATCCTTTACTCTATGGACCGCATCACACTAGACACATCGGTCAGCCACTGTCCCTATGAGCAATATTGATTGGCAATTTGATCTCTTCCCCTGCAGAACCCGGCTTGCCCATCCTGGTCCATATATTGTTGTAGTCGAGCTTGTAGGAGGTTTAGCATTACCTTGCCGGCATGTGAAATTATTGCAATTGTTCGATAATTTGAGCACTCTTGAATAGGTCAACTGGAATTCCATCACCTGCTGTTTATCAGCAGGACATCCTAGGGTCCATCTCACTTCACTCTCCAAGATGTCTGACTCCAGCTCATTGGACAAACTATCAAGGTCCTCGCTGCTATCAATATCCTACCTGTATCGATCTTCGGTGAGAGTTTCTTATTGTGTGGTGCTAGAGAGATCAGTAGGTCTCTAACGTCGGCCTCGTGGGCTTCCCATTCTATCAAAGGAAAACATGTTGAGCTAGAAGTAGTTGGAAAGTATTTGGTTGGATGTGATTCTATTGGCTATGACTTGTGCTCTTGAGAGATTTTTTTATAAATTCATGTTGTTGTTTCTTGTGAAGATATCAGCTTCAACTTTAGTTGTTGAAGGAGGCTTACTCTGGTGATTTAGATGATGTTTCTTTGTAAAGTTGATGTATTAGGTGGTTTCTTAGTCTTTCACTTGTGCAACTCCATATATTGAGTTATGTGTAAATCTTAGTGGATTTTTGATTTTAAGTCCATTTGGTATAATATTCCTTTTATTGCATTGTGACAAAAAATAAATGTCACTGTTAAGTTGTGTTATTTTTGTTGTTATTTTAATTTGTAGCTTCTTGATTCGGCTAAATGCGGTATCTTCCATAGTAATTGAAGAGTGAAACAGCCGTGAATGTCCAGTAATCTAGTAATTTAGTAATTATTAATCTGCTAGCGACTTGCACGTCAAAAATGACGGGGCAATAACATTTTAAGCCATGGCAATGCTGTTTGACACACAATGTAAAGCTTTTTCTACTCTGAGGACCTTCAGTGTTCATTGCGAGCCTCGCACTTAGCGCCTTCGGCCTTCGCATTTCGGCCGTTAACTTCGTATTTTTGCGACCTCATATTTTTTGTTCTAAGTTCTGCGGGTCGTAATTAAAAGTCGTACGTCCATGTCAGTGTTTTGCGCATTTCGGAGTCGTGTAGCCTCGTCTTTCATTTTTTTTCGGCCGCCGTTTTTTTCTCTCGATTTAGCCGATTTTCAAGTGTCGAAACTCCTTAAAATCGACATTGATTTGCGTGCAACCTCACCCCCAGACATCCAGGCTGTCCCCCCGTGCTGTGTGTGATGTTTTTGTTATTTTTTTTCTTGTTCATTTTCATTGTATTTTTGTGACCTTGTATTTTTTGTTTTTCTAAGTCCCGTGGGTTGTATTTTTATTTATACAAGTCCAAGTCCCGCTTTGTGTTTTTTTTTTTTTTTTTTTCTCAAAGTCGCTCTTTTCTGTGTGGGGGGGAGGGGTTACCGGGAGTGAGGCGGCGTAGAGCCTCCACCTCCACAAATGCGGCCCCTCGTCTGCACTGAGCTTTTGGCTCATTGCAGCAGACGTTAGAGCCTCCACCTCCGCAAATGCAGCCAGAACTGCGTCTCTTGCGAGCTCGCAAAGCGTGACGATGACTCGCAGTTTGACAACTATTATATGTGATTATATATATCACATATATAGTTGTGAGCAATACAGGTTGTTGCTAACGCTTTCGCGAGGGCCGCAGTTGCTGGCAAGGAGCGCTGAAGGCGCTTCTTGCGCTGGTGGAGATGAGGGCCATAGTTGCTCATCCCTATGACCTGCGGAACTAAATCTCAATTACACCATTCACAATGCGAGACCCGTAGCAGTTTAAAAAAAAAAGCTTTCAGAACACTTCCAAAAAGGAAAGCGGCACTTAACAAAAAAACAATCTGCGGCACTTAGAAAAATAACAAATACGAGGTCAAAAAAATACGACGTTAACGCCCGAACTGCGCACATACAATAACACCACCAAAATTAACAAAAAATACAAAACAAACACCACTCACAGCCCGGGTTGACAGCTACGACGTCTGGGAGTGAGGTTGCAGGACAATTTAACCACAATTTCCCGAGTTTCCACACACGAAAATCGCCTAAGCGAGGAAAAAAAATGGCGTCCGAAAACCCCCCGAAAACGAGTCTACACATCCCTTAAGCAGGCAAAATTCCGCCAAGCACATAAGACTTTTACACAGGCACATACGAGGTATAAACTACACTAATAGGGAGGATGAAAAATGCTCCACACCTGCGTAACGCATAGACAATCACCGCCATTTTACAACACTAACTTACAACTAATAACATTACCATTCTAAAATGCCCAATTACACATCTAAACAATCGGTTTCCCCTCGCGCACGCAGCCTATTTACACTGCAGACTGGCCACATTGCTGACACTTACACCTCAGGTCTCCAACAGTGCAAATGTACATTGTATGCTGCAGGAAAATCAAAACAGATTGTTAGCTCTTCAGGATATTGATTGCTGGATATATTAATTACAAACAGGTAAAGTATATTCATTTATTATTTCATTAATTAATATGTTTAAAAAAATGTGTGTATATATATATATATATATATATATATATATATTTAAAAAAAAAGTACCAGGGGAGAGGATCGCACAATAAGCGCCGAGGGTGCTCAGAGGACGCTCAGAGGACCAAAAGTACACGAGGGTAGAGGCTTGCAATGAGCGTCAAAGCCAATCAGCGCGCCCCTTGCAATGACTGACAAAGGTGCTCTGACAACTAAAACTACCCGAGCGGAGAGCCTCGCAATGAGCACAGAATGCGCTCATTGCGAGCCACAATCAGCGCACAGGGTACTCGGATGAACCAAAGTCTGCTCAGCACCTCAGCGCGCCCAACAACAGCAGCCCCAAAGCATCCAGCAACCTCTACTGCAACGCCAAAGGATGAGCAGGTTAGGTTGAGGAAATACCCCGGGGCGTGAGTAATTTATAATGAAGAGTCTCCGAACTCGGGAACGGTGAACATGCCGCTATCCCCAAAAATACCTGCAGGTGAATGTAATTTCCTGTCCAAGCCCATGTAATAGCTCATGCTTGAATGTTCCTCACAGCTAAACTCATCCTGTGCTCCTCTATATATTGTAATTTATTCCTCACTGACCACCTTACATTATATTATATCTTTGCTTTTGCTCAGTAACAGAACTGGTGGAGAACAAGCAAACCGCCATATTCCCCTCACTAAGATAAAACTCTTCTGGTGATTTACATGATGGGTTTTCCATTCCAGGTTTTCCAGTGGTTGTACCTGAGAGTCTAGAGGTGAAGTCAGAGCGAGAAGAGCCGGACACTGAGGGTCATCTGACCACAATAAAGACTGAGATTGTTACATCTAATGTTGGAGGTGAGTATCTTGTAATTATGTTGTGTACCCAAAACCTATGACTAAAAGTGATGCAGCGAATAAGTGCTGAGCCATGAATATAATATTAGGGTTGTGGTCTTATAAGAGCTTATATTATTATTATTATATAGCAGCAAATTTAGTCCACATAATGCACAAGGGGCAATAAATACTAAATTCAGGGTGATACTGAAGCCAAAAGTTAAATAACCACTATAGTGATCAGAATATGGGGTTTCATTTGTTTATTTGATAACTGATTAGCAATAACATCAGTATTTGAAGAAAATAATGAGCTTTTGAAAGGTACATGTGAAATTTAGTATTGAGTGTTCCTTCATGTGATCAGGGGTGGGAGGCTGCCTTGAGGTATTTGTTTTCTACTTCCTTCCCTTCATTGGCTACTGAGAAAAAAAAGAGCAGTGAATTGGATGTTTTAGGACATCAGGGCAGATCTGTTCCCATTCTGTGGACATCATATTGGTGGTGAAGTCGATTTGCAGAAACCACCAATAATAAAGTTTGAATAAAAGTTTTAAAATGCAACTGTGGAAATTAGTGCTAAGCAGATATTAAATAAACAAATCTAAAGTCTGGTTACTAGAGAGGTCTTTTTAGCAGATATATAATAGTCTTCTCTGACATGATAGACCTTCAGGCATCTAAAGAAGCTTTGGGAATCCTGGGTAAATTGGGTGCTTCCACTGGGATTTCCTTGTAAATGGTAGTCAGGACCGGTAATGAACAGGTAAATCATAGAGCACTTTCAGCTCATTTTTTGCAGCCTATCAAAGTCTATAAAACATTTTTTTTCTTAAAAGAATTCTTTTTGGTGGAAGTGGAAAGCTGATACTACAAGATTACTATTTTAATAACTTTTTTTCTTCTTCTAGGGATTTGTTTTAATGCTTCACATCCAGACTCCACTCCAGACAGAAGTAGGCGATCTCCCCAAAGCCTGATACTAGTAAAGACTGAAGACTGTAGCCAATCATTGGGTGTATATCAAGATTTATCTGATGATGATGGTGAATTTCCAGACCTTGAGCAGCTCAACGCAACTGAGTGTGAAAAAAACATAAGGTCTAAAGAAAAACTCTCCAGTATAAATGTGCTGGATCCTGGAGAAAAACCATTCACCTGTACAGAATGTGGGAAATGCTTTAAACTAAAAGGGACACTTAAAATTCATGTCAAAATTCACACAGGGCAAAAACCACACGAATGTACAGAGTGTGGGAGAAGGTTTACACTAAAGGGTGATCTTCAACGACACCATGGCGTTCATACAGGGGTTAAACCATTTGCATGTACAAAGTGTGAGAAAAAGTTTATAGCAAAGAGTGATCTTCAAAGACACCTTCGGGTTCATACAGGGGAGAAACCATTTGCATGTACTGAGTGTGAGAAAAGCTTTAGACGAAAGGAAGACCTCTTAAATCATTACAAGATTCACACAGGCAAAAGACCATACACCTGTACAGAGTGTGGGAAAAGCTTTACAAGAAACAGTCTCCTTCGAGAACACCACTGGGTTCATACAGGGGAGAGACCTTTTATATGTATAGAGTGTGGAAATAGCTATACAAGAAAGAGTGCTCTTCTAAATCACCATAGGATTCATACAGGGGAAATACCATACACTTGTACAGAGTGTGGGGCAATGTTCAAGTATAATATTTCTCTGAAACGTCACCTGGTGTCTCACACAGCGAAGAAACCTTTCCCATGTACAGAGTGTGTGAAGAGTTTTAAAGTAAAGAGTGATCTTCTAATACACCAGAGGGTACATACAGGGGAGAAACCTTTTAAATGTACAATGTGTGGGAAAAACTTTGCTGGTATGAGTGAGCTCCGAAATCACCATAGGATTCACACAGGAGAGAAACCTTACACATGTACAGAATGTGGAAAAGGATTTAGACAAGTGGGCCACCTTCTCAGCCACCACAGAGTTCACACAGGAGCGAAACCTTACACATGTACAGATTGTGGGGAAAGCTTTGGAGTAAACAGCACCTTTCGTAGACATCAAATGACTCACACAGGAGAGAAACCTTACACATGTACAGATTGTGGGAAAAGCTTTGAAGTAAACAGCAGCTTACACAGACACCAAAGGTCTCACGCAGGAGAGAAACCTTACACGTGTACGGAGTGTGGGAAAAGCTTTGGAGTAAATAGCAGCTTGCGCAGACACCAAAGGACTCACACCGGGCTGTAACCTTTTAGATGTACAAAGTGGTGGAAACATTTTAGACAATGTGCACATCTCCTTCATCACCTTGTGACTCACAGACGAGAGAGAAACCTTACACATGATCAGAGTGTGGTAAAAGATTTAAAGAATAGAGGACACTTCTAACGCATTCAAAATTGTATTTATGTGAATTTCCTTACATGATCCACACTAAAAGGATCACACGGGTGCAACAAAAACAATGCACACGAGGAAGTACATCATTTTATAGGTGCTAAGGAAGCTTAATAAGAGAAGCATGAATCTGAAAAGTAAAATTACATTTATGTTAACAAAAATATTAAATATAAACCTATTTTCAACAATCATACAACTTAATATGGAACAAACATATAAGTAATTATTTGGTAATATTGTGTTGTTGACTTATATCCATAACTGAGGTTTAATTAAAGGTAAACATATTATTCTGTACATATTTTTTTAAGTTGAAGGAGCTATTTACCTCTGAAAGCATATTTCTCAGATATATTTTTTCATTTAAACTGCTTCCCATTTATCCATAATAAAACCATTTATTTTGTGATTAAATGTGTGTTTATCTATTTCTTCTCTTGTGTACTGTTATGCAATTCCATTCAGAGGTAGAGCACTCATTTCCAGTTTCATTATTTCATGGCTTATTTTCTCATCTGTCCATCTCTATACATGCACATCTCCACCTCTGACACACACAGTCCCCCATCTTTCCTGTACAATCATGTCTTGTATGTAGGCTTAATGTCACCTTGATCCTCACTGATCACTTCTCTTCAGTAACCTTGCTAGGCAGAAAGGGCAATATGGGGCAGGTGGAGAGACGAGGGGGACAAAAGGGAGAGAGAGATAGTTTGGTAGGAGGGAGCGAAGTCAGGAATATGAGAGGGGGATGGGTGAGAGAGTGAAAGAAAGAGGGGGTTTAAAAATGAAGAGAAGGAAGAGACGATAGTAGTAGAGGGAGAGAGATGAAAGTAGTAAAGAAGGGATGGAGAAAGATGATGAATTTGTTTGGGAGACGGGAGGATAGAGAGCATAAAAGAGGTATAGAGGCAATGGTGGAGCTAGTGAATGTAGAGCCCTGGGGCAAAAATAAATTGCACAAATAGATGTGGAGAGACAGAGAAGAGAGGTAGAGAGAAAGGAATGGAGAGATCATAGGGAGACAAAGAGAAGCTGAATTAGCAGTGAAGGAAGATAGAGGAGGGCATGAGAAAAAAAGTGAGAAGACAAAAGGGAGAAGAAGGGGCGATAGAGAAACAAAAAAGGGGAGGATTGAAAGAAGGGTGAGTGGGAAAAGGTTTTGAGAGAAGGGTAAGAGTGAAATAAAATTGGATCAAGAGGAAGGGTGGGAAAAAGGAAAGGAAAAAGTGAGAGATGAGAAAGCAATTTAGGATAAGTAGGGGTTAAGAAAAAGGGAATGAGAAATGGAAGGCAGATGGAAAAGGCAGAGAAAATGGGGAGATAGAAAAACTGGTTTAAGGGAGTAAAGAGAGAAGTGGGAAAGAGAATAGTGGAAGAAAATGGGTGAATGGAATAGAGATAAGAGAGAAATGAGCAAGAGAGGAAGAAGTTTGAAGAGAAATGGAGACAAAAGTAGGAGAGAGAAAGGAGTGATGGGGAGAAGAGGGGGAGAAAATGTGAGGAGGGTAGATAGATTAGAAGGAAAGATAGAGAAGTGTTGGATCCTTTGATTGAGTATTGCTTGTGGGAGAGGCACTAACAATGGAATTTTCCTGAACAGGAAAAAGAGGAAGAGGGGATGAAATTGGGGAGAAATCAGATGTAAGAGAGAAAGGGTAAATAAAGATTTTAAAAAGAAGGGACGAAAGAAAGGGAGGGGAGGTGACAGGGAGTGGCAGATGGCCATGAGATGTCCAGAGGGTCTGTGAAGCCATATGGAAAATGTGGACTAGAGGAGACAATGATGGGGTCAAAGGAAGTCTGAGACCAGAAAACAAGATGTTGTAGGGTCATAGTGGATGACAGGATGACTAGGAAGTGCCAAAGGGGCCAGAACAGGGCTACATGTGAAGTGGAAGTGCCAGATGATCCCCTGGAGGAGAGGGCCCTTGTGCTGCTGCACTGATGGTGGCTTTGCCCCTGTATAGAGGGCATGAGGTGGTAGGGAGAAAGTGTGATCTAGTGAGGGGGAGAGAGAGTGAAGATGGTGAGGGTCAAGTGAAAGGAGGTTTTGAGGAGAAGGGGAATGAAGATAGAGAAAGATGTAGATGGGGAAGACAAGGAGGAATGGGAGATGCGATGTATACAAGGGGTGAAAAAGGGGGATGAGGAGAAACAAAAAGAGAAGAGAGTGGTTGAGATGTGAATGACTATAATGTGACTATCATTATGTGATGTTATATTTACTGGGTCTTTGTTACATACATACACCACCGACTTATCCATATTTGGTGTCTAGTTACCCATTAGATTTGGGGATTTCCTAACTGTGTATCTTACAAAAAGCGTGATTTAGAGCTTTTACTGGAAATTTAAAATTTTTATTTTCTGTTAAGTTTATAAAAACCTTAAATGTAGACAAGAGTTAGATAAATGTCAGTCAAGGCTTTTAAAAAATGTAATAGAAAAAAAAAGAAAATATTTAAATGCCTGAAACTGGTTATCCAAGGGCTGGAAAAATGAGCAACTATGTTACATGAAAACACTTGTGATAAAATCATAAATATCTTCATTTCCTGTCATTTAGACACTGCTTTAAAAGTGCTCAAATGTATAATACACCAAATAATTGTCATATATTGATAATTAGTGATAAGCTTTTGTTACCTTCAAAGTGAAACAAACTTACAATTACAATTTATAAAATATTTAAAACATTTGTATTCAATGATTATCTCAAAAATATACTTTTAGATGTGTATTGAGAACATTTGGGTAACTATAGAAAATGAGAGGCAAATATTTAGGATATATGTTACATAGTTACATAGTAATTAAGGTTGAAAAAAGACTTTCAGACCCTCAAGTTAAACCTTTTAAGATCTTCTCTGATCTGCAATATGCAGATTAAATATTAATTAATTAGTTGTTAATTAATTATTAATCAATTATTTAATTATTTAAAAAAATAAAAATAATTATTAATCCAGAGGAAGGCAAACAGAAAAAAAACAAGTAAGACTTAGCCAGTCGTCTCAAAGAAAAAAAAAAATTCCTTCCTGACCCCAGATACTGGCGATCGGATTTCTCCCTGGATCAATACTGTCTCTCTAATTATCCATGATAACCCTGAATTCCCTTTTAAATTAGAAATAAATCCAGTCCCCTTTTAAAAGTATCTATCAAATCCGCTGTCACCACCTCCTCTGGTAGAGAATTCCACAGATTATGTGCTGCCCTCTGTGTCCCTCTTGTGCCCTCTGTGCCCCTTTCTTGTGTCCTCCCTCTCTCTCCCCTGTGTCTCTTCTCCCCTCTCCCTCCCCTGTGTCTCTCCCCCACTCTCCCTCCCCTGTGTCTCTTCCCCTCCTCTCCCTCCCCTGTGTCTCTTCCCCCTCTCCCTTCCTTGTGTTTCTTCCCCCTCTCCCTTCCCTGTGTCTCTTTCCCTCCCCTCCCTTATCACCCTCCTCAACCCCCCTCCTCATCCTCCCTCCTCAAACCCACTCCTCAACCCCCTCCTCATTCACAACCTCCCTCCTCAAACACACTCCTCAACCCCCTCCTCAGCCCCCCTCCTCATTCTCAACCTCCCTCCTCAACCCCCCTCCTCAACCCCCTTCCACAACCTCTCTCCTCAGCCCCCCCCCTCAACCTCAACCCCCCTCCTCAACCCCCATCCTCATCCTCACCCCCCATCCTCATCCTCAACCCCCCCATCCTCAACCACCCTCCTCATCCTCAACCCCCCTCCTCATCCTCAACCGCCCCATCCTCATCCTCAACCCCATCCTCAATCCCCACATCCTCAACCCCCCTCCTCATCCTAAAACTCCCTCCTCACTTTACCCCTCTAAATACCTCCCCCTCTCCCTTTCCCCTCACTTACCTCCATCTGCAGCTGCTCCTCCGTGCTCCTTCAGGCTGCGTCTTGACCCGGCCAAAGACGTGGCATGCATGTGACGTCACGTCATTGGCATATGCCGGGTCCCGACGCAGATGGAAGGAGCGCGGAGGAGTGGAGGAGCAGCTGCAGATGGAGGTAAGTGAGGGGAAAGGGAGAGGGGGAGGTATTTAGAGGGGTAAAGTGAGGAGGGGGGTTTAGGATGAGGAGGGGGGTTTAGGATGAAGAGGGGGGGTTTAAGATGAGGAGGGGGGTTTAGGATGAGGGACGGGGGTTGAGGATGAGGATGGGGGTTTGATGATGATAAGGGAGGGGGAGGGAAAGAGCCACGGGGGGAAAGAGAGACACGGGGGGGGGCAAGAGTGACTCGAGTATAAGCTGAGGGGGCCCTTTTCAAAAGGGCTGAAAAACTCAGCTTATACTCGAGTATATACAGTAAATGTATTTGTTGTAAATTACTTGAACTGATAATGAACCTCCAATTTGTTATAAAGATTATGAAGAAATGAATGACTTGCACTAAGGGATATAGGGAGGGTTCAGTGTTTCTGATTAAAGGGCACAAAAAGGGAACATTGGGCTGTAACATTATAACATCCTGATGATTGTGTTGGTAGGAATCCCCTTTACATCATCTATTCCTTAATATATATATATCAATATCACTGGAGGGTCGTCACAAGATGAGCCCCAACTGCCAGCTTCACAGAGTCAGAAACTGAGGACCATCTGACCTGTTATAATACTATTATGTGTTATAATAAGTGTGGTCACTTGTATTGAATCAGTGGATGGAAATTATGGGACCATAACCTTATCACATAAATCCACAGGACCACAAGGTCCATACCGCCAAATGTCTCAACCAGGAGAACCCAAAGTCCTGCAGTAAAGATAGGTTAATTGGTAATTGGTTAGTGTCTTTTAAAATATAACTTTTATTAATATTATTGCCTAAAAATAATCTACACCATATCAAGTATACCTACCAGTGTTGTTACATAGTTACATAGTAATTAAGGTTGAAAAAAGACTTTCAGTCCATCAAGTTCAACCTTTTAAGATCTCCTTTGATCTGCAATATGCAGATTAAATATTAATTACTTAGTTAATTTATTATTAATCAATTATTTAATTATTATTATTTTTTAAATTATTAATCCAGAGGAAGGCAAACAGAAAAAAACAAACAAGTAAGACTTAGCCAGTCGTCTCAAAGGGAGAAAAAAATCAAATAAATCCGTCCTGACCCCAGATACTGGCGATCGGATTTCTCCCTGGATCAATACTGCCTCTCAAATTATCCATGATAACCCTGAATTCCCTTTTTAATTAGAAATAAATCCAGTCCCCTTTTAAAGTTATCTATCGAATCCGCTGTCACCACCTCCTCTGGTAGAGAATTCCACAGATTAACCACCCTTACTGTGAAGAACCCTTTTCTTTCTTTAAGGTGGAATATTTTTACTGTTATAGTCTCCAAATCAGGGAGAGCAGTGGGGCCCCCATATAAAATCTCACAATCTCCTGTATGTCACAAATAGTGTATATGTCTTAGCAATTGAGCATTAAGTAAGTGGCTAACAGACCTACAAGTCACATCTTACAAGTATATACTTGTATCAGATACACAAAAGATACTTGTCTTACTTCTTAGTGTAGTGAAAACTCCATGTAAAGCACATATATTACTTACAGATTGTTGATTTGTGTGTAAGTTCAGGGTTCTGTGTCTGAGGACGCGTCTTTCACGTTCACCTACCAGAGCTGTAGTCTCCAAACCGAGGAGGGAGGTCACACACGAACTTACGCATAAATCAGCAATCTGTTGAGGCGTATACACTATTTGTGACATACATGAGATTGTGAGATTTTATATGGGGGCCCAACTGCCCTCCCTGATTCAGAGACAAGGGTAGGTATACTTGATTTGGTGTACGCAATTTTTATGCAATAATATTAAAAAAAGTTATATTTTAAAAGACACTAACCATTTTAACCCAATAGGTGTTAAGCACCAACCAGTTCATGATAATAATGTTTTAATTGGTCGCTGGTCACTCTTCCCTATGGCTGTAATAATGTGGTCTTTTCATTAAATACAATAGAATCATTACTTCTTTAAGAGTTTAGAAGTGACTAAATATGTATCTCCGTAATTCCCAGATGTTGGACCTAAAAGTATAGACAAAGAAGAGACAGCTCATCTAACCACCAGAAAGAGTGAGACAGGTCAGTGTTCTTTACATGGTGAGTAATTAACTTTGTTTTATTTTTTCTGATTTTTTTTTAATAATTATTATTAATTTTAGAGACTTTTAATTTAAATTTTTCAGATTTCTAGAACATAAACTAAAATATCAACCTCCATGCTGCTTGTATTAAAGGGACATAGAAATTATCAAAAGTGTTGTTTTCCATCAGATAAGTAGGCCACATTATCAATAAGATGTTATCATGGCTAGGTATTCACATCTCCTAGGAGAGACAAGCAGCTGCACAATCCAGCAATCTCTTCTCTTCACACATCTCTTGTTAGTTATGATAGGAGGAAGCACAAAGTAGACTTCCTCTATCATATGACAGATTTCCCACATCAACAGAACGCACAGAAATATTTAACCAGATTAAAGCCCAAGAATTCAAAATACTTCAGTACCTATCAAGTACTATTTTTGTAAAGTAATTTTACTATTTTGGATGTAAACTAAGAAGCAGATTAGGTTTTCCTTTCTCTTATTGTAATTTGGGGTATAATCTCCAGGATCGGTGATCGGTCCTTATCATGGCATCTCCTCTTTGCTACCCTGTCCAGATCTGCACTTTCTGGCAGGGGAGGGGGAGCACTGGGTGACACATGACATCATGTGACATCAGATTACTTGTTATAATGGGCTACCTAGCCAACCAGAAGTGCAAATCCAAGTGAGGAAGCAAAAGAGCAGTTGCCATGATGAGGAGCACTTCTAGGGGGTGAGCACTTGTAGGATCACCACTTTGACCTTATACCCAGCAATCTCATCACTACAGGGGCCACCAGTTTAGGTTGATACCCTGGACGAAGTATGGAGCATTAATCAACAATAAAATGGCTGATGAATCCTATAATGTGGTCCATATACATATACTCAATGGGTCTCCATTTGCACGGTTGGCAGTGGTGGGATGGTCCTTTTCATCCCCAACGCAAGTGCTGAATGGAATCCCAGTACGCTAAACTGAAAAGACCCACACTAAAGGATCTCTTGGAAACCAGAGGAAGGAGTGCCAACAACCGACCACGGAGAGAGCTGATAGCTGACCTACTGGAGCTGGACGAGATGGATCGAACCATGGAGGTCGTGGACCAACCTACCCCTGTCAGCGAGGAGGAGGAAATTACAAACCTGGTTCAGCGGAGATTATCCATGTACCCAGCAACATCCGTGGAGCTAATAGATCAGCTGTTCCGGGAAGCGAGAACGGAGATACAAAATAGGAGGGGGCACGAACTTGAACTGGCAAGAGCTAGACAACCCCTGGCACATACAGTTCATACTCCCCCACCCGCTGCTACAGTAAAGAAAATACCCTTCACTGCCTTCAAAGCGTTTGTGGAAAGTGAGGAAGAAATTGATGGATATTTGGCTGACTTCGAGAGGCAGTGCTCACTACACCAGGTACCACCAGACCAATGGGTCACTATTTTGGCTGGAAAGCTATCAGGAAAAGCAAATGAGGCTTTTCGGGCGCTTACTGAGGAAGATATTGCGCAGTATCGCCGGGTGAAGGCTGCACTGCTCACCAGATATGCCGTCACCCCAGAAACTTATCGCCGTCGCTTCAGGGAGTCTAAAAAGAAGTCTGCAGACTCCCACATGGAATGGGCCAGCAATATACAAAGGGTGGCATCACATTGGGTGCGAGGGTGCAATGCCAACACAGGAGAGGAAGTACTACAGCTATTCCTGATGGAACATTTCTTCCAAGATCTGGCAGCAGACATACAGGATTGGGTGAGAGATCGTCGCCCTGCTAACTTAATCGAGGCAGCACGGCTAGCGGACGAATACGCAGAGTCCAGAAAGGTGAGCCAAGGGTCCACACGACCAACCTCTAGAGCAGAGCCACGAACCTCAATGCCCGCTGCAAGCACAGAATTTCGGGCCCCAGTACCCCCAGGACCGCCACAACCTCAGGGGTCTAACCACCAACCCCAGGATTCTTACAAAATGACGTGCAATCGCTGCGGCAACCCGGGGCACATTGCTCGTTATTGCCCCTTGGGATCAGCCAATAACAACTGGAGGCGCCCGACCAATAACCCAGAGATCCCTTTATCACGTACCTCTGCTGCTCACTGCCTGGAAACCAAAGGGAGCCCTGAGGAGTGTTTGGGCATCCTGTACGAGGCAAACCCCATACAAGCTGCATCCCCAGACAACCGCCAGCATCACCGCCAGGAGGTGCGTGTAAATGGACAGGTAGCACAAGGCCTAAGGGATACTGGCGCTACCATCAGGTTGGTGCAGAAACATCATGTGAAACCGGAGCATGTATCTACCCGTACTGTTGCTGTCCGTGTCGCAGGGGGGGCTGTTTTTCGCTTACCCACCGCCCGGGTACACTTGGATTGGGGAGTCGGGTCGGGAAAGACCACAGTAGGCATCATGTACAATTTACCTGCTGAGGTTGTGCTGGGCAACAATATTGGCCCTCTAGCCTCAGCCTTTTTACCCACGACTGCTGCTGCTTGTCCCGTGACCACCCGCTCACAGACCCATACAGAGGACAATCCTACAACAGGTCGGGAGACCCAGGTAAGCCACAAGCAGACACTTAGCACTAATGCCACAGAGAGACCCATAGCATGGGACACCCCTGAAGAGCTTGTGAGGGAAACTAGACAGGACCCCACCCTCCAAAAGTACCGAGCATTAGCCGACGATAGAGGGGATGAGCGGGAATGTTTTATATGGAAAGGGGTTTCTATGGGACAGAGATTGTGGCCCACCTTTTGGACATTGGGATACTGGACTGTTGGGATGGGATCCTGGATTTTTTTGGGTGGGTGTACAGGGGAAGAACAGTGGGCCCTGTGCAATAGCGGCCCGACCACGAGCTGGGGGATGAATGTACTCTACAACTTGGGACGGTTTTGCTAAAGGACTTCAGTTCATTTGGAAGGCTGATGCTTTTCTGCCTAATTATTTAATTGTCTGAAACCAGTTTGTAAAATGTATTTTCCCTCTCCTTGAAATGTTTATTGCAGTAATGCTGATGGGTTGTCAAACTGTAGAAGTGACCAACAAATCGTTTTGTCCGGACGTCCCCAGGCCGATCCGTTGGGATCAGACCGTGTATGCCGGCTTATGGTCACGGGGGAGGTGTGTAACGGAACCCATCACTGTTTTACCCTGTTTTATGGTTATTTAATTCTTGGTTAAAATATGATCACATTGCTATACTGTATGTATGTGGTCTGAGCGCCATTCAGTAATAATGTGTGCTCAGACCTAAGCTATCTGCAGATATGTTCTGGGTTATAAAATGTTGTTATTATATCTGTAAAAATATTGTATTGTGTGGTATGCAGTCACATATCTTTGGTCTCATACACTTGGTCAGGAGTTGCCATCTGCCTCTTAATAGGATTTGCTAAACCAAACAAGAGATAGCAGAACAAAAGTGTTTTAGCAGACAAGATGGCACCATGAACTATGGGGGTAGGGACTCTTGAATAATGAGATGACCTGGGGTTTCCCCATACTCCCAGCAGAGGAATAAGTAAGACTAGTGATGTTACTCTCTCCACCGTCAGAGGGAGAATGAGCAGTTAGCCACGCCTAGTGGGCGGCTCCTGGGGGAGGGGACTCCTGGATCCCACGCATTAACCCTGTCTGATTGGCCAGAGGTAATTAGGGGTTGACCAAAGGTAGTCACTGCCCCTACTGTGTATGTGAAGTGTTTAAAAATGTGTTTTTGTTTTTAATAAAAGAGAGTTCTACTTGACCCTTCAAAACGTAGCATCGTCTCGTTCTTTGGGGGGGATTTATGGTACCGTTACTCTGCCACATTTTACAGCACTCCTGGATTATACAATGGGATATCGTGGATGGGAATAAACATTTCATTACTGCACAGCACCTTGCTTCAGAAAAGGACGTCTCCAACGGCTGGTACCCTCTCACTACCGGGGTAGCCGTTACAATATATATATATATATATGTGTGCGTATAATCCATCTGCAGCACTTAGTGATATTGCTCCACTGGGTATAGCATGGAGGGTGGAGATGCGGCTAGTGAGGGTGTCCAGGGGAGTAGCTGGGTTACAGTTACAAGGGGAAGCAGGGGAACAGGAGGAGGCAGGCCAGTTCTGAGTTGGCACACACCAACAGATTTGCCAGATTGAGTGAAACTGTTGGGTATGTCCATTCAGGAATGGCAATGCCAGATAGAGCTGATCCCTCTAACAGCCGGGAGAACAGTTCTACTGGAGGAGTGGGAGGGCAGAATAGGCAGCGCAAGAGAAAAGTTTTGGTGGTTGGGGACTCTATTACTAGGAGGGTAGACAGGGTAATTTGTCACCCAGATACCAGTAATTGGACCGTTTGCAGTCTCCTGGATGCTCGGGTTCAGCATGTTGTGGATCGAGTAGATACATTATTTGGAGGGGGTGGAAATGAACCAGCGGTCTTTGTACATATTGGTACCAATGACAAAGTTAGTGGAAGATGGAGTGTCCTAAAGAATAATTTTATAGAACTAGGTAATAAGCTGAAGGCAAGTACCTCCATTGTAGTATTTTGATGAGGGAGCTTTTGTGCTAGGGGATAGGATGGTAGAACGGCTGGGTGAGTTTTTAAACTAGTAAGTGGGGGGGGGGGGGAGATAGAAGTAATGGGGAAGTAATGGGGTAGAAAGTGTAGAGGGGGTAAGGAACGAATTAACTAGTCAAGGGGGAGGAGATGGGGGACGGTTAGTACAGTCAATAGGGAGGTATTGTTAAGTAACTCAAGTACAGTGGCAGGCACCTCAAAATTACAAACTCATACCACAAAGTGTATGCTGCTAATGACAGAAGCTTGCCAGGAAAAATGGGAGAGCTAGAATTATTATAAGTTAATGAGACATGAGACTTAATAGGCATTACTGAAACATGGTGGAATGAATCTCATGACTTGACTGTTAATCTGAATGGTTATAACCTATTTAGGAAAGATAGAGGCAATGGGAAAAGAGGAGGAGGGACTTGTCTGTATGTTAAGCCTGAATATAAGCCTATAGTCAGAGAAGATATTTATGGCGGGACTAGCGGTAATGCTGAATGTTTGTGGGTAGAGTTAAATAGCGGAGCTGCAAATTCCAAAAGAATATTAGTAGGAGAATGCTATAAACCCCCAAATATAATTGAAAGTGAGGAAATGCAATTATTGTTACAGATTGGAAATGCAGCTAAGCACGGGCAAGTTCTAATAATGGGAGATTTTAATTACCCTGAAATAAACTGGATAAAGGAGACCAGCAGTTCATCTAAGGGGAGCAGGTTCTTGAATACACTCAGGGATCATTATCTGGCCCAGGTTGTACAAGAGCCTACTAGAAATGAAGCTATCTTAGATTTACTCATCACAAATAATATTGATATAGTATAAAATGTTTGAATAGGGCAACCTTTGGGAAACAGTGATTACAACACAGTCTCATTTGAGATTGAATTAAAAAAACATAACTGTAAGGGGCTAACGAAAAAAATGTAATGTTAATAAAGCCCTGGGTCCTGATGGAATACATCCAAGGGTACTAAGGGAACTGGGTTCTGTAATAGCCAAACCATTATATTGAATTTTCAAGATTCACTCACAGGGTCTCTAACAGATGACTGGAGAAAAGCTGATGTGATACCTATATTTAAAAAGGGAGCAAGAGCAAATCCGGGGAATTATAGACCAGTGAGCCTCACTTCTGTAGTGGGGTAGCTTTTAGAACTGTTAATAAGGGATAATATACAAGAATATGTCTATTAGAACAGGATTATAAGTAGGAGTCAACATGGATTTATGAGGGATAGGTCATATCAAACAAATATAAATTAGTTTCTATGAGGAGGTTAGTAGGAACCTGGATCAAGGCAACTCAGTGGATGTAGTCTTTTGGGATTTTGCAAAGGCTTTTGATACAGCTTGCAAGAAAAAATGGGAGAGTTAGAATTACTAGCAGACAATGAGAAATGGGATTTAATCGGCATTACTGAAACATGGTGGGATGAATCTTATGACTGGACTGTTCAATTTGGATGGTTATAACCTATTTAGGAAAGATAAGGGCAATGGTAAGAGGAGGAGGGATTTGTCTGTTTGTTAAACCTGAATTTAAGTCTATAGTCAGAGAAGATATTTATGGTGGAACTAGCAGTAATGTTGAATGTTTGTGGGTAGAGTTAAATAGCGGTGGAGCAAATTCTAAAAGAATATTAGTAGGAGTATGCTATAAACCCAAAAATATAATTGAAAGCGAGGAAATACAATTATTGTTGCAGATTAGAAATGCACCTAAGCATGGGCAAGTTCTAATAATGGGAGATTTTAATTACCCTGAAATAAACTGGATAAATGAGACCAGCAGTTCAGCTAAGGGGAGCAGGTTCTTGGGGACACTCAGGGATCATTATCTGGCCCAGGTTGTACAAGAACCTACTAGAAATGAGGCTATCTTGGATTTAGTTAGCATATATAATAGCTGTCAAATTACGAAACTTTGTCACAAAGTGAGGAACGCAGTTGCGGAAGTGGAGGCTCCAACGTCGGCTGCAATGAAATGAAGGCTCATTGCAGGCTGCAAATGCGGACCCTCGTTAAGCGAGGGTCCGCATTTGCGGAGGTGGAGGCACTACGGCGCCTCACAAGCAGTTACAAACACCCACAGAAGCGGGAGTGAAAAAAAGTTGCGGGACTTAACGGCCGAACCACGCACAACCAAGAACATTAAAAAACACCAAATACATATAAAAATTAAATAAATACCTTATCCACAGCAAGGGGGGCACCCAGGAGATCTGGAAGTGAGGTTACACCTCCATTTAAGTCCAATTTACTGAGTTTAGACACCCGAAAATCCCCTAAGCAAAAGAAAAAATGGCCGCCGAAAAAAAACGAAGACGAGGCTACATGACTGCTAAAGCCGCAAAACACCACCAAGCACATACGACTTTTCCAAAAAGCCGTACGAGGTACAAGGTACACTATTAACAAGGACGCTAAATCATCCACACCCGCGTACCACATACACATTTGCCGCCATTTTACAACACTTCCTTACACAATGCGGAATTACACAACTACACTAACGGCTTCCCCTCGCGCACGCAGCCTATTTACACTACACACTGCACACATTGCTGACACTTACACCTCAGCTCAACAACACTGCAGACCTACATTGTATGCTGCAGGAACATCAAAACAGATTGTTAGAGCTTCAGCACATTGCTTGCTGCATATATTAATTACAAATAGGTAAAGTATATTAATTTATGATTTAATTAATTAATTAATTATCATGAAAAACTACATATACACACAAAAAAAACCACAGTATCGCAATAAACGGCAAAGCCCTTCACTGCGCGCCTCACAAGGAGCGCCAACGGTGCTCATAGGACACAAAATACACCAGGGGAGAGGCTTGCAATAAGCGCAAAAAGGAAATCAGCACAGACCTTACAATGACAGCAGAAGTGCCTCTGAAGACAACAAAATACACCAACCGAGAGGCACGCAATGAGCGAAGAGATCTCAGACGACCAAAACACTGACTGTCTGTGACAAACAGCATTACCTGCCTAACAATTTTATTGCCGTCATTTTTGACGGGCAAGTCGCTAGTCACAAATAATATTGATATAGTATCAAATGTTGAATTAGGTCAACATTTGGGAAACAGTGATCATAACACAGTCTTATTTGAGATTGAATTAAAAAAACACAACTGTAACTCTCAGACTTTAATGGCAGCAATTAAGGGCAGTGATACAATGTATAGACTGGGACAAAGAACTGATGGGTAAAAATACTGACCATAAATGGACAACGTTAAAATCCTTACTAGATAAACATACTTATCACCATATACCATGTGGAAATAAAAGTAGAAGGAGTAAATCCCATCCAATGTGGCTTAACAATGATTTAAAAATCAAGATACAGAGTAAAAAAACAGGCATTTATATTGTACAAACAAGAGGGGACAGAGACTGCTTTACAGGAATACAAGGAAATCACCAAGGAGGCAAAAGGGCTATTAGACTGGCTAAAATAACATATTTATTAATGACTTAGAGGTAGGATTGGAGTGTGGTGTCTCCATTTTTGCTGATGACACAAAGTTGTGCAAGGTAATTAAATGATATAATGATGTGCTTTCCCTCCAAAGGGATTTACATAAATTAGAGGAATGGGCATCTAAATGGCAGATGAGATTTATAGCCATGCAATTTATAATCTTAATGGAGCAAATCTAGGTGTATCAGATATTAAAAGGGATTTGGGAGTGCTTGTGGACAACCACCTAGGTAACAGTGCTCAAAGCCAAGCAGCAGCTGCAAAGGCTAATAAAATATTAGCATGTATTAAGAAGGGTATAGAAGCCAGGGAAGCAAATATAACTCTGCCACTATACAAATCCATAGTACCCGCTCATTTAGAATATGGAGGACAATTTTGGGCACCACTTCATAAAAAGGACATTTTAGAGCTGGAAAATGTACAGAGAAGGGCAACAAAACTAATAAGGGGAATGGAGGGGCTAAGTTATGAAGAGATACTAACCAAATCAAACTCATTTTCTCTAGATAAAAGGCGTCTAAGAGGAGATATGATTACCTTATATAAATATATCCAGGCCCAATACAAGGCTTTGTCAAGGGAACTTTTTGTGCCAAGAGGTTTTCAACTGACAAAGGGGACATCCTTTAAGATTAGAAGTAAAAAGATTTCACCTTAAAGAAAGAAAAGGGTTCTTCACAGTAAGGGTGGTTAATCTCTGGAATTCTCTAACAAAGGTGGTGGTGACAGCCGATTTGATAGATAATTTTACAAAAGGGATTAAATATATTTTTAAATAATAAGGGCATTCAGGTCTGTCCTGGATAATTAGAGAGGGAGTATTGATCCAGGGAGGAATCCGATCTCCAGTATCTGGGGTCAGAAAGGAATTTAATATGTTTTCCCTTTTGAGACAATTGACAAAGTTTCACAGGTTTTTTTTTTCTGTTTGCCTTCCCCTGGACCAATTAACAATTAATCAGCATATTGCAGATAAGAGGATATCTAAAAAGGTTGAACTTGATGGCTTTTTTCAACCTAAATTACTATTTAACTATGTAATATATTAGTAGGACTGACCCTGTAGACTTCTGTCTATCTCCTCCATTGGCTGTTAGGTGATGTTACTCTGTACAAGGTACTAACACTCCATATGTGCGCAGTGCCCCATATACATATATATTAGTAGGACCGACCCTGTAGACTTCTGTCTATCTCCTCCATTGGCTGTTAGGTGATGTTACTCTGTACAAGGTGCTCACACCCCATACGTGCGCAGTGCCCCATATACCTATATATTAGTAGTATTGACCCTGCAGACTTCTGTCTATCTCCTCCATTGGCTGTTAGGTGATGTTACTCTGTACAAGGTGCTCACACCCCATACGTGCGCAGTGCCCCATATACCTATATATTAGTAGTATTGACCCTGCAGACTTCTGTCTATCTCCTCCATTGGCTGTTAGGTGATGTTACTCTGTACAAGGTGCTCACACTCCATATGTGCGCAGTGCTCCATATACATATATATTAGTAGTAGTGACCCTGTAGACTTCTGTCTATCTCCTCCATTGGCTGTTAGGTGATGTTACTCTGTACAAGGTGCTCACACTACATACATTTGCAGAGCTCCATAAACATATATATTAGTAGGACTGACCCTGTAGACTTCTGCCTATCTCCTCTATTATGGCATATGTCTCTGCCTTACCCTGTATACTATATGTAATGCACCATGTAATATTACTGTGTTCTATGTTATGTTTAAACTTTAACTAAATGGTCATGAAACAGTTAAACAAAATAGGTCTAAAATGTAGAGAGAAACCAGTGATTGTATTGTAATCTGTTTTTCCTATTGTTTGCTGTAACGGATCTCCTGGCATCCCGACCGGTTACCTCCGTTGATAGACGCGTCCTAGTTTGCGCCGAGGCATACAAGCACCGCACCGGACACCTCAACCACCACAGACTCCACAACCGCCGTAGTTTAGCTGGAGCCGCGCCATCTTCCTTCCACCCTGTATGAATCTCCAGCATCCAGGACCGTGTGGGGAAGACCTCTCCTCCAAGGAGGACACATCAGGAACAAGCGTTCAGTAGTTACAGCTCAAGGGAGTATGCAAAAGCATAGCAATCCCCAGTATGATATAGCGATCCCCTCCAATAACGAGATGAGACTACGTTTTGAAGGGTCAAGTAGAACTATTCTTTAATGACAGGGGAATCTCCTTTTATGCAATGGTGCCCTCTGAAGGGCTACACCCACATAATTATCAAAGCCAATTATATACATGGTTCAACCCCCACGTCTACTCCCCTCAGATAACAGGTAACACAATTAAAACAGACACAATTTTAACCACATTCTGGATGTACCCCAAAAACAGGGGGTACACCTTTAAGTCCAGCACCGTTCAATAGCTCTCACCCAGGGGAACAACATATTAAAAAATGGCATGAATCAGACCAGGGGTTCAAAAGTTAGTAAAAGTATCTTTTACCCATAACACACAGACATTTCACAGGCAATCCACATCCCCCATAGTTGGCCACACAAAGAGAACAATAGGTGTGGTCACCCCTCCCTGAGGCTCCTTGATATAATCAGACAATGATTAAATCAGTCGTCTTTGTTCTTATGTTTGAGAATGAATAGACTTGCTTATCTGTAACAGGATTATCTCTCCTGCCAAGGTCTGCACTAGCCTGCGGCCAATATTCTGCAGAGCATAAACCAACAAACATACAGTATATTAATAGGATCATATTTTAACCAAGAATTAAATAACCATAAAAAGGGTAAAACAGTGATGGGTTCCGTTACAGCTGGGATCTGAGCGCACAAAACTACCGAATAGCGCTCAGATCATCTTCACACAGTTCAATTGCCATGTAGCTAAAGTCTTTCCCATAGTCTTTCATTATATGAATGGGCTCCATGGCATAGCTATCTGTGGTATCATGGTTCACACAGGGCAAGTACCGAATGACCCCCCTGTATGTAAAGGGCCAGAATGAGTGACATACACTCTGGTATGGCCGAATACTGTGTTTGAAGGGCAATATGTACCAGGGCCATAGTCGCAGGGCAGGAGGCTGGCGAACAGTCCTCTCCAAGACAAAGTGGCGAAGGGCACTTCGTCACATTTGCCATATAAGTTAATTACATATTTGAAGTGCTAGACAGACAGATATGACATGTGTATTTGGAGGTCGGCCTATTGTTCACAGGTGCCAGACAGAATGATAATGTTGAACCCCATGTGGAATCAATATTCTGTGTTTGTCTGTCACTCCCCTGTCATTGTTGTATTGTATATACCCCTCTGTATCTAACTGCTATAAATATTGCTTACTTTTCAAAAGTAAAACAGTTAACTATTGAGACTTATAGAAACTGTATGGTCTCTTATTTGCTCCTGGTGGCTACAATACTGAACATATCTCCACCCTACAAGAAACATGTTCTGGTCACTACCACAGGAAGGCTACTGAGACTCCTGGAAGTGCTGATTCCTGATGGAGAGACCCTGACCAATACAGAAGACAAATATCAGGGGGCTGGTGCAAAGATTTCCAAGAACCCAATGGTCCTTGTGGGTAGTTAACCTGTAGTCTATAGCAGGTGGCCCTGGGCAGTAAAAGCCCCTACCCCTGGATCGTCACAACTGGTTGGCAATGCTGGGATCTCTGGCAGCAATGACGGGATATGATGATCTATGCAGCTTTGAAGTCCAGTACCTTCAACGCCTTGCTGTGGATGCAGAAACCGATCAGCAATTTTCCCAAACTTTGAAATCCAGATCCAGCACTGGATTGATGAGCTCATGGACCTCATGGAGGCCTGCAGAGCGGAGGCGATAAGGGAGAAAAGGGCCATGATCACCAGTAAGCTGGAGCGCCGACAGCAACAGATTGCCACAGTAGAGGATAAGTGGACAGCACTTATAAATCAGCAGATGGCTTCCCTTAGGCTCCAACCGGGTGAGAAGCTAGCAGAATGGCTTGAGAACCTTGGGTGGTTGGAGCTCGACTTGGAACATCAGTATGTGGACCTAGTGCTTCCAACTCTTGCATCACAATGGCCCTCTTTCTACAGGCTTGGACTTGTGCAAGGACTCCAGGATGTGCTGCAGGGAGATCCAAAGGGTGGCCTTGGAACCTGTAGCGGAGATGCAATATTACACTCAATATCTCTGCTGGTAGTCCCAGAGAAACGCACTGAAGAGAAGCACTGTACAGTCTCATAATCCCGATCTCCCCATACTGGACGATACGCAGTTGGGAGTAAAGAAAACACATCATTTATTTTCTCACACACACACATATATATATATATATATATATATATATATATATATATATATATATATATATATATATATATATATATATATATAAATAAATATATATACATATATATGTCCTGGGAAAACAGGAAATCAACACAGGTAAATAAACACATGCCAATATTTGGCCATACAGTACAGAGAGAGAGAACAATAGTTGCGGTCACATCACACATCTCCCTGTGCCTATCTGGCTACTCTTACACAATAACAGGCATTACCATATAGTACAGAGATTGATAGGATCATCCCTCTCTTTGCTCTATATGTATCCACGAGGTCTACCAGATAGCTACCAAGTAATCCCCCATGACTCTGGCAGGGCAAAGCTTAACCCTTTCCCTGCTGTACCCTCTAGCTCTGTGTATTACACCCTGCTCTCTGTATATTAACACATATCAATAACACAATGTCTTTGTAATAAGACTAGGTGGCTGGATATTGCCACAGAACCGCAGAGCTCTGGGAAATCCTATTGGCATGATGCCAAAAGGATATGGAAAAAGACCCAGGGACAGAAGAAGAAAGGTTGCTCAAACTATTGGTCCATAAAGAAATGGATTTGGAAAAAGAGTATGAGGAACTGCTTGAGGATGTCGGCCCAGGTGGGACCTTGCTCAAGTACTGGAGTTACCTTATGCTTCCCCAGCTGAACTAGCAGAGGATACACTGCCAGAGAAAAAATGGACTGTTGGCTACACCCCTATAAAGTGGAGGAAGGAAACCAGAAGGTACCTGGAGATCTGACCGTTACAGAACAGGCGAGATCAGAGGACTGCTGGGAACTCACAAGGATAGGGAGGCCGGAAGAACAGTTCAGACCCTGGTAAACCGAGCAGCAGTGTTAAGCGGCACCAGCCAGTGGGAGATGGCCAACAACCAGAGAAGTTCCAGCTGCTAACCAAGGACAAGGGGCTGGAGACTGAATAGTTGGCAGTGGAGGGTGCAAGCCCTGATAGTCTGCCCAACTACCCATGGAATGTTACCTGTCCTGAACCACAGACCGCTGATGTCCAATGGGTCAGGAAACAGGTGGAGATGCCAAGGCTGACAGTCATGAGTGTGATGCGAGATCGGAACGTGAGGCTATCAGGAGAGTTGGCATCCCCTGAGACCCTGAAGATCTTCCCCTGCATGGATCAGGTGGATCCAGATAAGTGTGGGAATTAGGTGAGGGCACTGGCCCAGAGACCCTGTGGAAAGAGCAAGTTGAGGCTCCACTTCCAAGCCCTGCAGAGTTGCCGGTAGGGCTGACTGGGATCGCTTCAGTCCTGACAGCCCCAGAGTTATATGTATTGTACTATCCCTGAGATATAGAGCTTCTTGGGTAGTAAGATATACACTGTATTGATATCTTTAAAACATAGTGCAGGCCAGAATATCCCACAGAAGTTCACCTGAATGCAGATTTAAATCAATCTAAGGTAATTTTGGAAGAACAGCTTCTCACGAGATACATATCTACCTCTACAACAGACTATTTAATATTATTAATATCTGTGTTATGATAATCACTGAGATAGATTTTACTGCTATTGTCATGATCTATTGGTTGCTGTTGATTTGTAAACCAGATATGTTGTCTCCACTCATCTCATTTATTTCCCCTATATCTCCACCCACTCAAATAACTCCTTCTCTTCCCTGTCTTAGATATCTATAAAACATGCTGCTGCCCAGAATATCCCACAGAAGTCCACCTGAATGCAATCCCCCCCTATCTGCCCCTCTACTCACCCACCCCTGTTTACACCTAATATATTGTGGCATGATAATTACCTGCACCTGTTCGATCAGCAACATCTGATTATTACCACTAACCGCCCCCTTTAAGAATACACACTTTAACAATGTTTCCTCTTACTTCCCTCTCCCTTATCATCTCCTGCCGGTTTCTCAGGCTCTCCCTAATTTCTCCAATTCAAGTTTCAAACTGTATTACCATCTCACCCTCCCTGCTCTCTTCCATTCTTTGCTCTCATGAGCTCCTCTCCTTTCTCCAGTCTCTATCTTCACCCTCTTCAAAAATCAATAAGCAGAAACATTTCTGTAAGTCCTACTCTCACCTCCTCTCTCTTTCATTGCCCATTTTATTGGCTTCTGGAGATATGTCTCCTGACCCAGGCCCTCATCCATTCCTACCTTCTATCAGTCACGCTCAGCCCACAGGGCAACAAACACCAGAAACTCTCATAACTTAATACCCATCATCTGTCACAACTCCTCCACTTTGCCCTTCTCATGTGCCCTCTGGAATGCTAGGTCTGTTTACAACAAACTCACTTTCACTCATGACCTATTTATCTCCAACACCCTCAACCTTTTAGCTATCACTGAACCCTGGCTCTCTCCCTCTGTGGCACTATCACATTGTGGCTTACATTTCAGTCACACACCTAGACCTGGGAATAAGCACGTTGGAGGCGTGGGCATATTACTTTTCACCTGCTGCTCATTCAATTGCATTCCCCCAGTTCCCTCTCTCCAGTTCTCTTCTTTCGAGGTTCACACTATCCGCCTTTTCCCCCCATCTCTCTGCGAGTTTCTGTCATCTATCGCCCGCCTGGTCCAGCCTCTCAATTTCTGGATCATTTTGCCGCCTGGCTCCCTCATTTTCTCTCTTCCAATGTACCTTCACTCGTTAGCTGTGATTTCAACATTGCCACTGACACTCCCACAGCCACAAAACTACTTGCACTTACCTCTTCCCTCAGCCCTTTCTCAATGGACAGATTCCCCTACCCACCACGATGGGCACTCTCTTTACCTCATGTTCACCAATCACTGCACAATCTCCAATCTTATCATCTCCCCACTGACCACCATCTCCTAACCTACAGCCTAACAACCCCTGCCAATATCTGCACCCAGCTACCAGAACCTACAGAAACCTGCAGGCACTTAACCCACAACATCTTTTCAATTTACTTAGTAAACTTTCCAATTGTTTTGTAAACTTATGTCGTTGGTAGGGAATATAATGCTTGACTATTTACTTAGAGTTAACACTAGCTGATGTAGTTTGTGTTATAATTTAATGCTTGAGTATTAGCTCAAAGTTAACACAGCTTGAATAAAAATAGTAAAATAAAACTTAATTTACATTAAAAATAGAAAAAAAACCCTGCTTTAACAAATTCAGCTGCTAATTGTTTTTTTGTTTTTTTTTAAATAAACATAATTTTTATCTAAAGAGATCAACTAGGGAATCCATTGACCTTAACCATGGGAAGGCATCCTATGTCTCACTCTGACATTGAATTTGTAATACTAGTAACGGATAATATTACACTTTTCTTGTAACCCCCATAGTGCCATATACACCATATACATATACACTGCTTCTTGGTCATATAGGGCTAAGCACGTGTTTGGCACTGCACGCTGATAATGTTCCCATGCTGCACTGGGGCATCATCACACATGATTATTGTTTTTCAATTTATATAATTTTTTAGAACTCAACCCACACCCTTCTTTAAATTTCCCTGATCAACCCATCCACCCATTTCCCATCCAGCTCATCATCATCTCCCCTGGTGTGATGACCCAGGGGAGCAGACGCCTGGTGCACCCCAAAACCTTCCTGCTACAGCTTCGGGGATCCCCTACATTTTTGGGGTTCTGGTGATCTCAGTGCCAAGCGTGCTTTTCCGGGTCAGGAACCAATGCAGAAACCCAGGAAAACAGGACACAGCAGGAACGATCAAGAACAATCAGGAACAAGCAAGAACAAGCAGGGACAAGTAGGCAGATTTAGGTCCCTTTAAGGTAGGACCAGAGAGACAGGTATCAAGATACCCTCAAGTGATTTTAGCTCTGGAAGCCCTTACCCAAGAATGACAGTACACAGTAGTTATGTACAGCCAGGCTGGACTGATTTATTGAGGCCAGATGCACGAATATTTATACAGAATAAACCAGTGTGGGACAACCCACCATAAAATTCACAGATGAGTGACCATGTTTGAATTACCTACCTAGGTGTATGGAAACCAATCAGTAAAGTAGCTACACTAATTAGGTTATCTCTGAACCACTCAGAGGGAACCTGCCCTCTCGGACAGAACCCACCTCCTCTGAAGTGCAATATGAGTCATTTGCTACTTGGGCGGCCATGTGGCTGGTAGCTATCTCTTGGAGAAACAATAGAAGGGGAATGAATGAAAAACCAGCTCAAGCCGATGTACAGTAACAGTCACCATTTTGGGTCACCACATGGTGGGCAGTAAAGCATGGTTTTTGGTGTAGACACATATTAAGACATTCGGGAACAATAATGTCAGTTTGTACACTAATTATGAATTCCAAAATCACATAATTACATGGACATATCTTAGAAACGTATTATTATTATTATAGACATAATACACAGTGGGAAATGACAGTGTATTTTGGGAGCAATAGTATGGTTATGAGTGGGCAACATTATCTTCACAGTATTTATAATTCCTTTAGCACTTAGCTTTAACAACTGCCATTGAGCAGACTTTGTATTGGTCCAAGTTAGTTTATTCCTAGGAGCCTTGGCTCTCTGTATGGGTTAAGGGCTAGGTGTATCAGGGGGGCTAGCATTGGTAGCCCTAGGGCTGACCAAACTACAAGTTTCAACCATCCCTCCAGGAGGGACATATATGGGTACAAAAAGAGGCTTGTTTAAGCACGGCAGGCGTGCTTTTGCCATTTGTAGCAGGGATAACACAGTCTCTTGTATCATTGGCCCGTTAAAGCGTAAACAGCCTGCTGGTTGGCTGAAAGTCATTCCGGTCATGGAAACTGAAGCTCCAGCTTAAAGTCTCTCCTTGCTCCCAAGTGAGCCAATGACAGGAATGCCTACAAGCCCAGGAAATACAAACAGGCCAATCACAGATAGGCCTTGTCTATGGGAAATAACATTGGAAAATACTTCCCATAGACTTTCATTGGAACAGTCCCTGTTAGGATAAAATTATAGATTTTTACTGTAATCATCTTTAGAGTGGCATGCCCCCCCCCCCTCCCTCCAAGGTCTGGGCATGACACCAAACTCTCCTCTCTTTTGGGTTACATTAGGGGTGATATAGCACTCCCTGCCTTGCTGTACCTCTCCTGGTAATCTCTCTCCCATTATGTATATCTCTGTAAATTAATATACAGTGGATATAAAAAGTCTACACACCCCTGTTAAAATGTCAGGTTTCTGTGCTGTAAAAAAATGAGACAAAGATAAATAATTTCAGAACTTTTTCCACCTTTAATGTGACCTATAAACTGTACAACTCAATTGAAAAACAAACTGAAATCTTTTAGGTAGAGGGAAGAAAAAATATAAAAATAAAATAATATGGTTGCATAAGTATGCACACCCTTAAACTAATACTTTGTTGAAGCCCCTTGTGATTTTATTACAGCACTCAGTCTTTTTGGGTATGAGTCTATCAGCATGGCACATTTTGACTTGGCAAGATTTGCCCACTCTTCTTTGCAAAAACACTCCAAATCTGTCAGATTGCGAGGGCATCTCCTGTGCACAGCCCTCTTCAGATCACCCCACAGATTTTCAATCGGATTCAGGTCTGGGCTCTGGCTGGGCCATTCCAAAACTTTAATCTTCTTCTGGTGAAGCCATCCCTTTGTTGATTTGGATGTATGCTTTGGGTCGTTGTCATGCTGAAAGATGAAGTTCCTCTTCATGTTCACCTTACTAGCAGAAGCCTGAAGGTTTTGTGCCAATATTGACTGGTATTTGGAACTGTTCATAATTCCCTCTATCTTAACTAAGGCCCCAGTTCCAGCTGAAGAAAAACAGCCCCAAAGCATGATGCTGCCACCACCATGCTTCACTGTGGGTATGGTGTTCTTTTGGTGATGTGCAGTGTTGTTTTTGCGCCAAACCTATCTTTTGAAATTATTGCCAAAAAGTTCAACCTTGGTTTCATCAGACCATAACACCTTTTCCCACATGCTTTTGGGAGACTTCAGATGTGTTTTTGCAAAATGTAGCCTGGCTTGGATGTTTTTCTTCGTAAGAAAAGGCTTTCGTCTTGCCACTCTACCCCATAGCCCAGACATATGAAGAATACGGGAGATTGTTGTCACATGTACCACACAGCCAATACTTGCCAGATATTTCTGCAGCTCCTTTAATGTTGCTGTAGGCCTCTTGGTAGCCTCGCAGACTTGTTTTCTTCTCATCAATTTTGGAGGGAGCTCCAGTTCTTGGTAATGTCACTGTTGTGTCACTCGCAAACTTCACGTCGTAACGCAAAAAACATACGAGACACGTTACCACACATTACGACCTTGCAAAAATCGCCCGCAACCCACGAACATTAAAAAATTAAAAACACAATAAATACACACAGCACATACATAAAAGGTATAAACTTATACCTTCATTTAACTCAAAATAAAAGAGTTTAGACACAAAAAATTCTCTAAGCGAGAAAAAAAAATGGCCGCCAAACAAAACGAAAACGATGCTACAGCACTCTAAACATGCAAAACACCACAAGAAACTCGCAAAACACCACAAAAGACCTACGGATACTCCGCTAAGACACATACCACACATTTCCTGCCATTTTACGACAATGCGGAAGTACACAGCTACGCTAAAGGTTTGGTCGTGCGCACGCACACTATTACACTGTGTTACGGTACAAAGACCTATATGTCCCAGCATTTGGGTAGTGTGCGCTGGGCAGCCTGGATAGTAAGTCTGACGATCTTTACTACCAGCATGTCCTTTGGTCAATAATACATCTTTACTCAAGTTGTGATGAAAATTAAGAACACTTTATTGAATCGGTTCAGCTTATTTAAAACCTTGCCCAACACATTATAGGGAGTGGCTACCTTTAGCCAAACCCCCATCCCCCCTGGGCCAATGGAGTAACTCTTACAATCAGTTAATTACCTTTGTCTAATCAGACGGGGCTAATCTGTGGGAACTTTTAGTCTCCTCCCCAGGGCCGCCTTTAGGGGCGTCAACCTAATTCATTCTTGCCCAGGTAGGAGAAGGAAGAACATGCATCTCTCTCTCTCTCTGCCCCTGGTTCTGGGGCAGAGAAACCCTGTAGACAGGCCATATAGTTGGTGCCTGTATGTCTGCCCTTCTGCAGTGCATGTTAGATAACCTTTGCCCTCCAACCATCTGGCACCAGTCACTCCCCGCTCATAGATGGGGCTGGTACTAATCTGTAACACATTTTCATATTTGTCCCCATAACTCACCGGTCATGCCACTCACATACCACTCACACATCACATTGACTCTATCACCTGATTCTCATTAATATGAGTATAAACATCATGCATGGGGGGACATTGTAAGGGATTTATCCATGGCTAGGGGTACATACACGTTTAATATTTATACTATGCAGATGGATCTTTCACACACTGCACACATTCATCACGCTTACACAGCACCTCCACACCACTAATGCTGCTGCAACATCAAAACAGATTGCCAGCTCTTCAACACAATGCTTCAAAATAGGTAAAGTATATTCATTTATTAATGTATTATATATTTCATTATTATACACCAAACACCATTAGCTCACTTACAATTTTATTGCCGTCATTTTTTGACGTCCAATTCACTAGTATATATATATATATATATATATATATATATATATATATATATATACTAGCTACTTGCCCGTCAAAAATGATGAGAATAAAATGTTAAGGCTGGCAATTCTGTTTGCCACCCAATGTGAGCACCTTCGGGCCTCTCCCCCTCTCTACTCCCTCCCTTGCGTCTCATTTCCCCCGTCCCCTGTGTTTTTACCCCCCTCTCCCTCCCCAGTGTCTCTTCCCCCCTCCGTCTCTTCCCCCCTCCCCAGTGTCTCTTCCCCCCTCCGTCTCTTCACCCCCTCCCCTGTCTCTTTCCCCCCTCCCCTGTGTCTCTTGCCCTCCTGTGTCTTTCCCCCCTCTCTCTCCCCTGTGTCTCTTCCCCCTCCCTCACCTGTGTCTCTATCCCTCTCCTCTTTGTCTCTCCCCCCCCTCTCCTGTATCTCTACCCCCTCCCCTGGCTCTCTTTCTCTTAGTTCTTGTCTATTTTTACCCCAGTCCCCTCTTTTTTCCCCTGTGACTCCCCCCTTTGTCTCCTTCCCCCTCCCCTGTATCTCTTTTAAGATCCCTCCCTCCAATATCTCTCTTTCACCCTCTCTCCCTCCCATCTCTTTCCCCCATATCACTCTACTGTGTCTCTTAACCACCCTCTTCCTCCCCCTCTTTCCCCCCTTATCCTCATCCTTCCCATCCTTCTCCCTCCTTACCCTCATCCTCCATCCTTCACCCTCATCCTTCTACTCCCTCCTTCCCCTCCTCCTCCCTTTCCCTCATTCTCCTCCTTCCCCCTTCTCCATATGCTAATGACGTAACGTCACATGCGCAGCACGTCATTAGGATATGCTGGTTGGGACACAGCCAGAAGCCGGCGCTGCAGTGAGGAGAGAGCATAAAGGAGCGGTGTGCCTGATAGTAAGGTGAGAGGGGAAAGAGAGGAGAAGGGGGAATGAGGGAGGATGAGGGAAAGGGAGGAGGAGGGAGGAGGAGGATGAGGGGGAAGGAGACACAGCACTGGCAGGAACCAGGTAAAGGGTGTTGCGAGCCCGGGGGGCTTCGCGCGCGAGCAACTCTGGAGCTCATTGCGACCTCCTACTGGCAGGAAACAGGTACTGGGGAGTGATGCGAGGTTGGGGGTCCTCGCGATGAGTGACCCCCCACTGGCAGGAACCAGGTATGTAGTGACAGTGCCTCTGTTCTTGGTCCACAACTATATATGTGATATCTATTTAGATATAGATAAATATATTTCTAGGTGTATCTGAAATTGAGGGAGGGGCGCTATTATACACAACAGTAAGGTTTGCACTCCCCTCTAATTTCCCAAACACTCCTCACCCATCAATCAGTGCTTTTTTTCTCTCTCCCTGGCCCTCTAAGCAGACCAGGAAGTAGGAGAGGGAACCAAACACATACCTATGAAGGAACGGTGTGATGAAGGGTAAAATGGGAAAAGATAGGAGAATTAAGGAGAGGAAAGAGAGATGAGCAGGAGAGAGCAATGGGGATATTGGGGAAATGAGGGGGACGATTAGGTGAAAAAGGGAGAAAATAGTTTAGAGAGTGGGGGATAAGTATGGAGTGGGAGGATGAAGTAGGAGGGAGTGGAAAAATGAGCGGAAAGATGTTGGAAAGAGACAGGGAGGAGGAGATGTTGGGGGAAATGTAGAAGGGAGAGAGGGGAAGAGAGGTGGTGAAAAGAGGGAGAAAGGGTTAGGAGAGAGGGAGGATTAGGAAGAAACGAGGATGAAAGAGAAGGAGTATAGAGACATAATTAATATTTTATATGCACCAACCATTGAATTTACTTAAAATGTTGCACTGGTAAATATGAAATTCTTATATATATTTAATTTATAAAAAATATTGGCTTATCAAAGACTAATGATTGTGTGTTTTTTCTATAGAAAAATTGTTGGGTATTTTTGAATTATCTAAGGTCTAAACTATCAGACAATACATAATTTTATAGGATTATGTTGATGGACACCTCTTCATCTGTGCTGTTCTCATTTTATGATGTGTCTTGGTAGACATTAAGTTAATATTACCCAGGCAAGATCCCAGGCTTTTCTTATAGGACTAGCGAAATTGCCCGTCAAAAATAAGGCAGAAAAATGTTAAGGCTGGCAATGCTGTTTGCCACAAAATGCTAGGCTTTCCCTAACTCTACTTTACAAACCTTGCGAAGAGCGAAGCTCATTGCAAGCCTCTGCAAACCCGCAACTTGCAGGCCCCATTCCAAGCCTCTCCCACTGTCTACTTTACGGTCCTCGCTTTGAGCCGCTCATTGCAGACTTTGTCCAACCTGCCACTTTCGTGCCTCGCGCTGAGTGCCGTTGGTACTCATTGCGTACCTCTGTCCAATCTCTGAACACTGTGTCTGTTTCCCCCTCTCTCACTGTCCTGTTTTTCCCCCTTATTTCCCTCCCCTGTGTCTTTTTTTCCTCCTCTCTCCCCGTTTCTCTTTCCACCCTCTCCATCCCGTGTCTTTCTCCTCTCTGTGTCTGTTCAAGTCTTGCGTGCCTCGCAATGAGCGCCGTTGCTTGTATTTTCAAAGGCTCACGTTGATCGGCTAAGTGTTATGGGCTTCGGCCTCATTTTGAGCCTTTTTTAAAAACATTTACGTCCTTACAGCCACCATTTTTTTCCTCGCTTAGCCGATTCTCAATCACCAAAACATGCCAATTAAGCCTCAAATTAGCTTGCAACCTCACTCACAGACTCCTTACCTCTCCCCCTGTGCTGTGTGTGAGGTAGCAAGTATTTTTTTTTTTATTAATTGGCGTCTTTTAGCTGTCTTCTGACGGCTTTGAGTTACGTGCTGGAAAAAAATCTCAGCCGTTAACGCCGTAATTTTTTCAAAGTCTTGGGTACCTCGTAATCAGCATCAAGATCCTACGGCCTGATCACGGGCATTGCCATGATTGCCTTCAATCTGTTGCCATCCTCCATCGGTTGAGCGTCCTCAGGCAAATAACAACTATGACGGGACAGATGACCCTTAGAGGGTCCCTGAAAGGTCACAATTGCGAGGCCTACAATGAGCGCCAAAATCGCTCATTGCAGCAAATTCGGCGTTTATTACCAACGTGTAAGCCCATAACATCTAACATTCGTAACTTACCACAACTATTATATGTGATAAACTTTTTATTAATAGTATTGGCGTTTGTAAAAGTAGAAAGCACCAAGTGAAAGAAAATAATTTAATTTTTATTCTGAGTTTTGCATACAATTAAAATAACAAATATACCAACATTTAGTGGAACTTCTACTGAAAACAGATCCATAGCAAAACTTTGCAAATGTGTCTGGCCTCCTGGTTCCTGAACCCCTGACACTGAAAATGACTTTTTTTGAGCAATGGATAATTAAATTAAGCAATATCTAAAATATATATATAATAACAGCTAAGTCAATTCTTAATAAAAAAAATAACTTTTGATTAATTTATCAAGATATCTCAACATAACACTGGCTGATATTTTTTTTATTATGTTTAATAACAGTTGCCAAGAAGTCTAATCAACTCATTATGAAGGATCAGCAACTCATCTTAATTTAAACAATCAACAATTGTGGTGTAATATAAGGTGAAATTCTTAACCATCATAGACTCATCAATCAATTTAATTTATTAGAAATATCTATAAAATAAAGACTTTCCATACTATACATAATAGTATCACATACACAGAGTATAAACACATTTATAGACAGCTTATCATAAACAACTCATAAGCTTAATGTCTTGGCTGATGCAACAAAACCCACATAGAACTCAATAAAATAATGGGAGGGTCTAACTAGGATAAAAACAATGTATAAAACATTATTAAAAAATAATATAAACTAGTTTACAGGTTCACAAATTGATCATGAGTGCTCATCAGGATGGTGCATAATTTTAGGGTCACTTGAATCAAAATACAACTGGTAACCAAACATTTTTAAGTCTGAATAGATTTTATGTGCTTGCCAAATGTTTTTGATTAATTTTATATGATCTTAGTAGAATTGCATGATGTGTCATGTAGATATCTAATGGCTGATTGAGATTAAGCATTCCCAATGTCCCAAACATGTATTTGGTCTTTATCTTGTATGAGCTGTCTTGTGTAATTTGAGATCTGATTGCCACACTTCCCACATTCAGAAATTACAAATGGTCTTTATCCTACGTAAGCTTTCCTATGCACATTGTGTTTTGAAATTTAAGGCCCCCAAATTATACTTATATTCTCTGGGGGGAAAAAAGGCATTTAAGAGGAGATATGATTACCTTATATACATACATATATCCATGATCACTATAAGGCTTTATTAAGGGAACTTTTTGAGCCAAGTGGACATCCCTTGAGGTTAAAAGTAAAGATTCCACCTTAAAGAGAGAAAAGGGTTCTTCACAGTAAAGGTGGTTAAACTGTGGAATTCTCTACCAAAGGAGGCAGTGACAGCAGACTCAATAACTTTAAAAAGGGATTGGACATATTTTTGAATAAGCGTGAATAGAGAAAATAGAGTGGGAGAGAGTATTGAATATAGATAGTGAGTATTGATCAAGGGAGAAGTCCAATTGCCAGTATCTGGGGTCAGGAAGGAATTTCATTTTTCCACCTCTTGGGACAATTGGCAAAGTTTCAATGGATTAATCCACATGCGGTAGATCAGAGGAGACCTTAAAAGGTTGAACTTATTGGTCTAGAATTCCTTTTTTAACCTCATTTATTATGTAACTGAAACAATTCCCACATTCAGAACATATAAATTACCTTTCTCCTTTGTGAATTTTTTTATGTTTTTTAAGATTTGTGGCCCGACTGAAACATCTCCCACATTCAGAACATGCAAATGTTTTTTCCCCTGTGTGACTTCTCATATGTTGACTGAGATGTGTGGCCCGACTGAAACATTTCCCACATTCAAAACATGCAAATGGCTGTTCTCCTTTGTGAGTTCTCATATGTTGATTGAGATGTGTGGCCCGACTGAAACATTTCCCACATTCAGAGCATGCAAATGGCTTTTCTCCTGTGTGAGTTTTTACATGTCGAAGGAGACTTGCAGCCAGACTGAAACATTTCCCACATTCAGAACATACAAATGGTTTTTCTCCTGTGTGAGTTCTCATATGCTGATGTAGATTTTCTGCCCGCCCAAAACATTTCCCACATTCAAAACATGCAAATGGCTTTTCTCCTGTATGAGTTTTCAAATGTTCATGGAGACTTGAAGAATGACTGAAACATTTCCCACATTCAGAACATGCAAAAGGTTTTTCTCCTGTATGAGTTTTCATATGTTCATGGAGACTTGAAGCATGACTGAAACTTTTTTCACATTCAGAACATGCAAATGGTTTTTCTCCTGTGTGACATCTCATATGTGTATTGAGATGTGAGGCCTGCGTGAAACTTTTCCCACATTCAGAACATGCAAATGGCTTGTCTCCTGTGTGAGTTCTCATATGTTCATTGAGATATGTCCCCCGACTGAAACATTTCCCACATTCAGAACATGCAAATGGTTTTTCTCCTGTATGAATTCTCATATGTTCATGGAGACTTGAAGCCTGACTGAAACATTTCCCACATTCAGTACATGCAAATAGTTTTTCTCCTGTATGAGTTCTCATATGTCCATGGAGACGTGAGGCCCAAGTGAAACATTTCCCACAATCAGAACACTGAATTTTTTTTTTTCCTGTGTAAGTTGTTGGCTTTGCTTTCAGATAACTACGGGATACACTGGGATCTTCCAATACACAGTCTAGTGAACTAGGAGAAATGTGGTCCTCTTCAAGGGTGTTCCAAATCTTGGATCCTTCTGTTGGAAACAAAAGCACCAGGAGCAAATTATTTTGAAATCTGAAAGTTTTAACATACTTCGAAATGGAAATGACTAATCTAAGTCTGAGATCAATTTTAAGTTAATAAATGGACAATTTGGTTGAATGTCTAAATAGTGTAGAATGATCCTGTGCATCACCAATTACTGTCAATTCTGGGCTTTTGTTTAACTAAATATGATTTTATATTTATTTGAATTGTGTATGTACAATTCAATATGATCAATGGAATTAATTTGTTTGCTGTGCAATAGCATATATTACATTTTATTTGTTTAATAAAGTCCTTCTTTACAGATCTGAGACACCCAGAACTGATTTTAGAATAGATTACAAGACCTAGACTGGATGAGACAGGAAACTGGATAAGAACAGAATGTAGGAACACGCCGACATATCAACTCTGGGAGAGATGGAGAAAATACCTTAAAGTGTTCCCTGATTAGCTCTGAAATTTAGGGCTAATTAACTATCTTTTCTTCTGGTGAAAACAACCCCAGCTAATCTGGATTTTTTTATAAAATTAACTTGTGTGTCTAGTGCAGCCCCAGGAAGATTAACCCCAGAGTGTCTGACTTCAGGCACAGGTCTTTTGCTGCAAAATTGAGACAGAAAACTAATCTCCATGATATGTATTACCAGATTGTACAGATTTTGTAAAAAAGTATGTAGAGGATGATTACTGGGTATCCCCCTGAGGGTGAGTCTTAATAGAGGGATTTAAAAAATTAAATAAATAACTTGCAGCTGACATAATGTTAATGCTACCAGAATTCTGTGGGTCCTGTAATGGGACAGAAATAAGGACATGTAAACCACATTACTCTAGTAAACACATAGAAAAATGAAGTTGTTTCTACAATAATATTACCATGCTGAACTGAAATACGGAATCAGAATTTTGCTATCTCCCACCATTTTTTTGTGATGACGATGGTTTTTATTACTAAATATAAAAGATCAGATCTATTTTATCACAAATTGTGTCAGTCACTTACTCCCAGAAAGAGAAATCTTTCACATAATTTGAATTCGAGGCAAGACATTTAACATGATAGGGATAATCTTAGTTAATATATATATACATATATAAGAACTGTTGTAGCATATATAGGATCTGTTGTTACTGGTCATTTTTCTTACTATTTTTCCAGCTCCAGCCATCTCTAGTTATCTTTATTTTGTTACACCTATACACTCTTTAATAATAAAACCCAGATTTCAGATATAACTCACTTTACTACTAAGATTCAGCCACTACCAAAATACAGCAGATTGTACAGGTATCTAGGTGCAAATAACCTTTTAATATAAGTGACGTCTGATATTTATCACAGGATCACTCACCTTCACTGATAGTAACAGGAACGTCGTCCTCATTAATCTGCTGGTGACTCCTCACATTTGTCTCTTCTTCTTGGTCATGCTGTGATCTCACTCTTTCACTGCCTGTACAGATATATACAAGATAATTAATTATATTGGTATTGTACATGTTTATAACAAGCACATACCAGACAAAACCAGATATAAAGAGAAATCAAGATATATTTTTCTGAAACAAATATATACCATAATTAAGGATATTTTCCTAGGTTTTGCCCATCACATTGCAAAAACAATCACCCATCACTCATTATATTGCCAGGTATTCTATTAATTACTCAAAATCCAATTACGAGTTCCCCGCCCACAATCACTAGGGACCAGCCAAAGATGCAAATTTTGCCTGAGAACTCCATTGGTTTTAGCACAGCTCGAATATTTTGAGCACTAAATAATTCAAGTTACACAAAATCAATATTCTATCAGACCCGTAGAGCTAGATCACAAATAAAGTCTGTAAAAAATATTACGTTTACAAAATAGAACTCGCAAGGCATATTAAAACACTTATTAGAGCTGTAGCAGCAATTAAACACACAATACTGTACTTTAAAAGCATGGAAAGACATTTGAAATAATTACACAATGGGTTCTGTCTAAGAAGTAAATTACAGGATTGGTTAAATATTGTCATATCATATGATCACGCCTGAAATCCTAAGTAAAAAGGCAGGGTTTACGAGGTCAGCCTTAAAGAGGTAAATTGTGGGCTTCTATTAGAATAGGGCGCCTAGGGTCTAATGTGTCAATTACAAAAAAAAAAATGAATTAAGCGTTAAATGGCGGAAATACTTTAGAAATCATTTAACAGGTAAAGCTCATTGGATCTTTTTACTTGAATGACAGGTTCTTATGTTAGGTCGTTTTTACAATAACTTATTTACAAGTTATTAGATCCTAGTGTTATTCTTTATTCCTATTATTGTGACAAGATGCTCCATTGGATGATGGGAGCACACAGGAGGATGTATTTGTATTTTGCAATATAGGGATTAAGGTAAGTGGGTGATGAATGTGTAGAGTCCATAGAGTGCATCTGTGTGCAAAACGTGCTGAATAACAAATAATATGGAATAATCCCATGCACTGGATGCTTATTGTGATGGTTTATACAGTTTTACATTACACATCAAAATATATTACAAACAAAATATTACTAAGTAACTTGAGTATAATGCAGGTACTTCAGAACTACAGACTCATAACGTTATAGCGTTAATAATGCATCTGATAGAGTAGAATTTATAGTGTCTGAAAAAAAAATGTTTGCATGAAAAAATTCCAAAGTAAACAGTTAAACCGTTAGCCTGAAGTTTGCTGAATATCTCGCTTTTGCAAACTGTTTTCTCTCAATGTTGACACCCCCCGAAATTCCCAGGGATAATTAGCATAACTTATACAATGTTTCTTTTTGGCCTGGGGATTGTGCAGACATGCTCAGTTAGCATCTGAAGTCTGCCCTATTGTGGGAAGTCACATGATGTCAGACACTTTCCTTCAGCCAATCAGCATGCTCATGTGCTCCATATTGGATATCTCATTAAAAATGAGATATCCAATATGCAAATCTCAGTTGCTCGGGGTGTCTACTAGTTTTTTTTTTCTCTTTGCTTCCTCTGGATCAATTAACAACTAATCCGCATATTGCAAATCAGGCGAGATCTAAAAAGGCTGAACTTGATGGACTAAACTCTTTTTTCAACCTCAATTACTATGTAAATATTCATATATATGTATGTATGTATGGCAAAGCTTTAATTTAATTGGTGGATCATGGTGGAAACAATTACAGCATGCATGAGAGAACAGCACTGCTCTCTGATTCCTGCCCTCCCTGCTGCTTACTGATCTAATTGCATTAAGGTGAACAAATTGTTTTTAAAACATCAATGGCTGCTGATCACTTATATTCAGTTCTTCTTGTACAAACTTTGAGACAGTTGGAAGCCTCACATGTAAAGGTCCTACACAGAGATAGATATATTCCTTATAGACTGGCACCATTTAAATTATGCAATAAAATCTAGTGTTGGAAATGGGAAAACATTGTCATTTATAGTTTAGCTCCCACTAATTCATTGTGTTAAACCAATAATATGTATCCCAGTCCCTATATAAATGATTTATCACTCACCATCACTGAGGTTTACTGTAATTTCCTCCTCTTTAATCTCCTGGGGACTCCTCATATTTGTATCTTCTTCTTTATCAATCTCTGAGAGAACTGCTGCTGTCACTTTGTCACTGTCTGTACAAATAAACATGAGAAGGTCACACACTGGTATTTGTTACATGTCTTTATGGTCTGTACAAATAAACATGAGACGGTCACACACTGGTATTTGTTACATGTCTTTATGGTCTGTACAAATAAACATGAGACAGTCACACACTGGTATTTGTTACACGTCTTTATGGTCTGGACAAATAAACATGAGACGGTCACACGCTGGTATTTGTTACACGTCTTTATGGTCTGTACAAATAAACATGAGACGGTCACACACTGGTATTTGTTACATGTCTTTATGGTCTGTACAAATAAACATGAGACGGTCACACACTGGTATTTGTTACACGTCTTTATGGTCTGGACAAATAAACATGAGACGGTCACACGCTGGTATTTGTTACACGTCTTTATGGTCTGTACAAATAAACATGAGACGGTCACACGCTGGTATTTGTTACATGTCTTTATGGTCTGTACAAATAAACATGAGATGGTCACATGCTGGTATTTGTTACACGTCTTTATGGTCTGTACAAATAAACATGAGATGGTCACACACTGGTATTTGTTACACGTCTTTATGGTCTGTACAAATAAACATGAGATGGTCACATGCTGGTATTTGTTACATGTCTTTCTGGTCTGTACAAATAAACATGAGATGGTCACACACAGGGATTTGTTACACGTCTTTATGGTCAGTACAAATACACTGCTCATTAATACACGCAAATAAAATTGGAATTTAAAAAATAAATAAAAAAACATCACCTAATGTGTATGTTATCTGAAACAAGAAATAAATCTAATTAAAGAAAAATAAAAAAACTGTCAAATTTCTTTTTCTTGAACAGTTTTTTTATGTATTTCTCACCTTTGCTGATATTTACAGGAATTTCCTCCTCCTTGACAAGCTGGCGATCCCTTAGATTCAGCTCTTCTTGCTCAATCTTTGGGACAATTGGAGGCTTCATATCTGACATTTCTGAACAAAAAATAATAGTAAACTTAATATGATCACAGGTTTAATATGAAATACAAATCCAGAGTTTATGCTTTAAAACACAGGGTAATTAATTCAGATAATAATTTTGTTACTTTACATCAACACATCTTTCTATATTGAGTACTTGAAAGATCCGCCTGGCATCAGAATTATGGATGATAATATAACAGAATTACCAGCTTTAATACATCTGAAATGCCTGATATACCTCAGTGCAGTTTGTGGTGTCACCACATGATGTCGATATCTTTGGTCAAGTGCGATCTGACCTTAAGCCAAACAGGACACCATAGAGAACACAGAAGTATTATGTTACTTTCTCCATATGACAGCATTCAAGATGGAGAACCTAGTGGCCATGCAGCCTTTTGTTCTAGGACCTCTGACCTGATCTGACCAGTAGGGTGAAGGAGGCGGGGTACTGAGGATGGGTGGAGCTAAGGATTTAAAAGAAAGAAGTCAGAAGCTGTTCAATCAACTCTTTGAACATATTCCTCTTTTAACTACTACCTCTGTTGCTGGATGGACATTTTAAAGGACTGGTAACTATCATACACACTCACACACACGGACAAAGCATCACAAACAGCATATTAGATTTGGTAACTTTAGAATGCCTTTTTCTGCTAATTTAAGAGATGTTGTTTTATAGTATTATCATATTTATGTAGATGTATTAATTATTGTATTTTGATACATAGCCTCATTGAATAAATTGTTATCGTAGAAACCAAGAGTGTGGATCTTAATTTACACTTTGAATCTCAGAGCATGAAATTATAGTAATTATTATTATAATAATAATTAATGTTATGAATAATAATAATAATATAATAATTAATTAATAACAACCAATTTATAAGTCATCATTGATAAACCGGTCTTTATCTTGAGCTGCATCATTTGTAAATGTATATAAATTAAGAGAATTATGGGTTATTAGTTAGTTATTGGTTTGGATAAACGTACAGCGATATGCCCAACCACCTGGTCAGATCACAAAATCATTCTCATGTCAATTCAAAGTTTTGCCTCTTTAGGACCATCATTATTTAGAAGAATCTAGAAAAGATTACCACTATAAACTTGTGTTCGTTCACATAATTGTCCATGGTGGGTGTTACAATGTAGCTCATCTCACCTAGATTTATGTCATCTGTATGGGGAACATAGCCTGGGTGTTTATTTATTTGTTTCCTTGATGTAGGTGAATTTATGGGGCTCAAACCAAAGAAAGACTACTTGCTTCCTCTTGTACATTACTGACATTTATGTCCCTTTCTGGTCTCATGGAAACAAATGTAGAAGAAAAAAGTGGATATTAAAATTCTATTGGCAACATAGGGTCAGCAATTTCATCTTCACATTCATCATAACTATCAATTTCACCTTCTTCTGAAGCAGATAAGGTGGTGTCTAAGGTTGTCTCAAATATTTCATAAGCGTTTGGACTCACACACTTTAATTCTTCTACAGCCTCGTCAGTTGTTGATTCAAAAGTCTGTTTGACTTCTGTGGTTAAAGAATTCTGTGAATCTTGGGAAGCAACTAACAGAGTTGTTGTTATTTCTGGAAATTCGGATGAATTTGATTGAATGGTCGTTGGAGTCAATGTATTTGAAGGAAGCAGCAGTGCTCTGTTCCTTCTATCCTGAGAACTCTTCAAAACCTCTTGTAATAGTGTAATCTGTTCACATCCCACAGTCAACCATCTTAAAACATTAATTGGTACTTTTTTTAAATATAATTTCCACTTAAATATAATTTCCAAAAAAAACTTAGAGGTCTGAGTTGCAACACTTCTCCTTTTATATATTTGTCTTAGATAACTATAGAATATCTTGTCTACTTGTGTACTGGTGATGCATCTTTCATTATTTTCTTGGGAGGCACCTCAACTAAAGAATGAGGTCGCTTAGGTCGTGGTGGACATGACACCTCATTGGTAGTTGAAGTAAGAGATGGAGCACCTGCTTGAGAATGTCTGGAATGGCTATTGTGTGTTTGAATCACAATGGGGCTTAAGGTGTCCGGAAGTTTTCGCCCTGGGCCCAGTAAATCATTAACAGGTGACGTTCTCCGTTGGTCGTGTCTGGTAATGAGGAAATATAGTTGGGATGGCATCAACTTTTAAGAATCTCCTCACCCCAAAAGTCATGTAACATTTTGATGTGAAATGGGATGAACACATCTTATAGGAACTGTTCCTGCCAACATGTATTTTTTTAACCAAACACTTAATGTCTTCAAACTATTGACTGGTCTGTTGGAGCCACAACTGTGGCAGAAGCAGCCACAAGAGACTTTTGCATTGATTATTGCCTGTATTTGAACTGTATGTTATTTGAGCATAGTGGATTTTATTACACTGGTTCTGGCCCTTTAAATGCTCGGACAAAGGATGTGCAGTTTTGCTATGCACTTCGGATGCAGAGTGTGAAGAAAAACCCTGTTTTATAATTATTTTATTCTTATGGTTAAAATATGATCACATTGCTATACTGTAGATATGTTGGTCTGCTATCTTAAAAGATAATCCTATCACAGGGGCTCCTGTGATAGGAAAGTCCATTGTGTAAAGTGTTTGTGAGAGATAGCACAAAGAGAAGGATAATCTAATCAAGGTCTGTATTGTATAAAAGTAGCCAGGTAGCCTCCGGGAGGGGTGACCACCCCTATTGTCTCTCTATGTTTATTTGACTATACACCTTGACATTGATATTATGTATTTTTAATATTTGGAATATACCAGGACAAGAAACAAATTAAAAGTGAACATGAATATGTTATAACACTTTTATTTATATGTTGTTGATTAGTAATTATAACCATAGAAATCCAGTAACTATCAATAAATAATAAGACTGAGATAAACTAGTATGTAACTTGTCTCTTGAATCAAATGACCATAACATCATAATTCATAGTTATTCAAAAATATATATTAATTTGTTGAGATGTTGTGTTAGAGCTGTAATACATAGGATACATATGAATAACTCAGTATATAGAATGAAGATAATAGTGTGGACCAATGATCTGTGTTATAATGAACATCAACACATCATTGGACACCTTGTAAGGCGTTCTGCCTTTTAAGAAAACTACAGTAATTTTCAAGAAATAAAATGATTAAATTGTAAGATTACTATTAATCATTTCAAATATTGGTTAATAAACTGTAAAAAAAAAGAAGCTTACTCAGTTGTGACTCTTCCTTGGATTTGCAAAAGCAGCGACCTCAACTTGAGTTAAAAAATGTATTCAAGGACGGCGTTCCTGTTTTTTGAGAAAAAACAACATGATTTTAAATGCAAAAATAAAATAAATAAAGATTCAGTTGTATGAAGCGTTCAGTTTAGACAGTTTAGATTGAAGATTGTTATGAATACTCAGGACTACAAAAATGAAGCAATCAGGCAACTGTCAGACAACACCTACTACAAGACTATTCAACTTAAAAAACGCAAATAAACGTTCCCTAAAAATGTGCAGCAAGAATTGGAGCAGCTCATACCACCCACCCTAGAACAGGGAATGTCTACATGCTCCCAAAGGAACCGCAAACCAGGCTGTCACAACCAGCTCTTCATTGGGCTTGAAAAGGACAAGGAGACAAATCCTACCTGTGGGTTCTATAGGTTCTGTACACAGGAAAGTCTAACTGGATTTAAGGATAAGGTGCTGACTCTCCGGCCAAGTTCACAGGTTCTGATTTAAAACAAAAAAAGCTTCCCTCTAAATCAAACACACCATGCATATGTGTCCCAAACAGAGCATGATCTTTTTTGGGCATTTCACTCTTTTTATATAATTAGCAGACCTAACACAATTAGGTTTTCACACCTCTTAGTACTGTAATTGCGGCACGTAGACTATGACTTCTATCCCGGCCCTAACCTGCCTTCTTCCTGGCCAAGTTTTAGAGGAGTATAACACCGCCACTATCATCTACCACCAGTCAGGATCTGAACACAGCATGGGGTGATCAGGGTATTGTAAAACCTGGAGCCAAAATTTCTGGATGAAGAGTTGGGGTCCAGCCTGTGTTGGGAACTTAGGGTCTCAGGAACAAGGTTTTACACTAATCGGGGAACCTAGCAGAGGCTGATAGACTGTCTAGTGGGGTATGAGAGATGTCTAGGCTCCAGGTACGCTTAGGGGAAATATTGGTTAGGTTTAGCCTCTCCCAGGCTGACATCCTCCCGGGTAGTAATACCTTAATTTATTCAGAGGAGAGTTGGCTTAGCGGAGCCGAGGAGCTCCAGTATGTAGTCACCTTTACTAGACAAACGGGACTTCCATAGCATTATTAGTAGTTCAAGCTCCGTATTAGATTAAATGGGGGTCACAAACAATGACTTTACTAATTTGTACTTCCTAATTTGAGCTTAACTGCAAGACAAAGGATCAAAGGGGTATTAAATGCAAAACCACTTGACCCTTGTCTGTTGAAACAAAGTGTTTCAATTGCTCTTTGACAGCCTTGTTAATTATACTTGATGGCTTAATCACTCCCGTGGATCTCTCACAAGTTCAAGTCCAGCCGGGAACCTAGTCTGGCCCCGGGAATGGCAGCGTACTTGTTATCGCAATTGGCTACTGATAGTGGCTACAGGTTGCCCTTAAAGTGGTTCTACCCCAAACATGTTTTTATAAGCCCAATAGCAAAGTTACACCCCCAAAAACATTTACACACAAAATAATGGTCCTAACAATGGAAAGTTGGTCCAGTGCACTATAGGCTTAAATGATATAGGAAAAAGGGCCTTAGGGGTCCAGGGCATCTAACCAGGACTTGGGAAAAACACTGTTCAACATAACAAGTCTACAAGTTATACAGTATTCCAAAAGGTCATTATTGCCATGGTAATAGCAGAGCCATGTGGCCAGTGTCCCTCAGGATCCAGTTGCCAGACTCAAAAGTCCCAGGATTAGTGACACAAGCAACCCAGTTGTTACAATTATGAACACACTGACTGGACATATGTCTTGCTTTGTTGAAAACATCTTTAAATCACTAGTCAGTAATAGCTATATACAAAACATCACATACTTTCTCAACAAAATCTGTCTAATTAAAGATCTACTTGCTTTCACACTACTTATCACCATGAATGTTGAATCTTTTTATAGCAACATCCCAAAACAAACTGAGGCATGCCCTAAATATGGTTCTGATACTTTTGTAAAACGAACAGAAAACTAACAGGAAACCCACAACTATTTCACTTTTAACACAGGATAATACATATTTTAAGGGGGACTGCCATGTCTACCAAAATGGCTCCACGATATGCCAATCTGGACGACGCATTCTTATCTATATCCTCACAGATATTACAATTACATAGATGATCGGTTCATCATATGTAAGCCTTCATCCATAGACAAGCCATTAGATACCATTGTATATGTTCAAACACTGGGAACCATGAAAGAAAGGTTACAAACTCTGTATAATTACCCAGAAAATAAACACTGTCATTAAAACATCCTGTGAACACAAAAGCATATGCTTCATGTACACCGCTAGTAACCACACACCATCCAACTTTAGAGGAAATAGGGAAAATAATTCGGATTTACAGCCACTACTAAGAGAGTTAAAAATGTATTCCCCAAACCTCCCGTTCTTGTGTTTAAGCAACTACCAACAAAAACTTTTCAGCAGAAGATTGACTTATGAACAACTGGATATAAAAAATGGAACTAAACCTTGTAACAAAAGTCTCTGTAAATTATATCAACGCATATGTAATGATGAAAAATCCACACATAACAGCAAGACCTATAACATCAAAGGGTAATTTACATGCACATCCTCCAATGTGGTTTATATAATACAATGTAGTATACATGAAATAGGCAAAAACTGAAGCCAAGGATGAATCTGCATTTATAATGAGGATGATCAAATTATTCAATATCAAAAATACAGGACGTAACTTTGACTGGAGATTCTTGTTACCCTGCCACATTAATTCTCATGTTTTCATGTTGCTGTTTTACTATTCCTTAACCTGTGAGAATTTTTACATCCCTATGATTACTCTGGTTTTCTCTATCTAATAACCCTTTATGGATAATTACTTAATTTATGATGCCTGTCACTTTGAATCTCTGCTCTCTCACGGCTTACCTTTATAAGTATTTCTTCTTCATTTTAACCAATGTGTTGAGTCATTAATAAATGGCGTCACTATATACTGCAATACTCTGATTATTCATCTGGATTCCTGGACACTCAAGACTATATCACTGTCTCTCTCTCTCTCTCTAGATAAAGGAAACAAAAAATAAAATAAAACCTAGCTTCGTTGACACCCTAAGCTGAACTCTTATACTCTCACTACTATAGTCTAATACACAGTCCAAACACTGACCTCTAGTAATTCTCACTTCAGGGAGTTTCACTTGCCTGCAGTCCCAGGCCTCTCTTTAATGTTTCCACTTCTGTGGTCGAATTGAAAACTCAAACCCTTTGTGGGTATTCACCTTCTGGGGTCTTGCAGCTGTACTCTGAGCCTCTGCCCTTGCTAGCAGTCTCTGGCTCTTTCACGCACTGTCTCTCAGTACAATCTCCATTTGCAGCCATCTCTTTCAGACACTTCTCACTCAGATCTCCTGCTCTGCTCTCCAGCAATCACCAGGATGCAGCTAGACCTATTGGAGGGACCATACTCATGTCTCTATGGGAGCCTTTTACAGGCATAGTAGCCTCTCTTATTGCTGGAATGACATGTCGCATCTCCACATCGACCTCTGGGGGCACTTTGTCACAATATATATATATATATATATATATATATATATATATATATATATATATATATATATATATATATATATATACATACACACATACACACACACACAGGCACAAGTTAAATTTATGTTGTATGCAGTTACTCAGATTAGACTTGCTTTTTTTGATTTAATACTGGGGAGGGAAGGTACTACAATAACCACAGATGATTATAGAAAAGCTACAGCACTTAACATCTTATTAATGGCCTAAAATCTTAATCACAGAATCTGTTGAAGGGGAGTCACACTTCCTCAACACTATATATGCACTAGCTACAGATATATATATACCCACTCCCTCCTCACTATATACACTCACTATAGATAGATACAGATATATACCCACTCCCTACTCACCATATATACACTCACTACAGAAAGATAAATATATATTGCCACTCCCTCCACACTATATATAAATCATTATAGATATAGATATATACCCACTCCCTCTACACAATATATACACTCAATAAAGATTTAGATATATACCCAATTCCTCCTCACTACATATATACTCACTGTAGATATATACCCACTCCTTCCACACTATACATACACTTAGTATAGATATAGATATACACTGCCTCCAAACTATATAAGCACTCAACATAGATAGATATAGATATATACCCACTCCTTACTATATTTACACTCAACATAGATAGATATAGTATATATACTCACTCCATCCTCACTATATTTACACTTGCTATAGCTATAGATATATATATCAACTCTCTCCATACTATATATACACGCACTATAGATATATATCCAATCCTTCCACACTATATATACACACACTCACTATAGATATAGATATATACCCACTACCTCCACACACATATATATATATATATATATATATATATATATATATATATATATATATATGTGTCAGGTCCATAAATATTGGGACATCGACACAATTCTAAACTTTTTGGCTCTATACACCACCACAATGGATTTGAAATGAAACTAACAAGATGTGCTTTAACTGCAGACTTTCAGCTTTAATTTGAGGGTATTTACATCCAAATCAGGTGAACGGTGTAGGAATTACAACAGTTTGTATATGTGCCTCCCACTTTTTAAGGGACCAAAAGTAATGGGACAGATTAACAGTCATAAATCAAACTTTCACTTTTTAATACTTGGTTGCAAATCCTTTGCAGTCAATTACAGCCTGAAGTCTGGAACGCATAGACATCACCAGACGCTGGGTTTCATCCCTGGTGATGCTCTGCCAGACCTCTATTGCAACTGTCTTCAGTTCCTGCTTGTTCTTGGGGCATTTTCCCTTCAGTTTTGTCTTCAGCAAGTGAAATGCATGCTCAATCGGATTAAGATCAGGTGATTGACTTGGCCATTGCATAACATTCCACTTCTTTCCCTTAAAAAACTCTTTGGTTGCTTTTGTAGTATGCTTCGGGTCATTGTCCATCTGCACTGTGAAGCGCCGTCCAATGAGTTCTGAAGCATTTGGCTGAATATGAGCACATAATATTGCCCGAAACACTTCAGAATTCATCCTGCTGCTTTTGTCAGCAGTCACATCATCAATAAATACAAGAGAACCAGTTCCATTGGCAGCAATACATGCCCACGCCATGACACTACCACCACCATGCTTCACTGATGAGGTGGTATGCTTTGGATCATGAGCAGTTCCTTTCCATCTCCATACTCTTCTCTTCCCATCACTCTGGTACAAGTTGATCTTGGTCTCATCTGTCCATAGGATGTTGTTCCAGAACTGTGAAGGCTTTTTTAGGTGTTGTTTGGAAAACTCTAATCTGGCCTTCCTGTTTTTAAAGGCTCACCAATGGTTTACATCTTGTGGTGAACCCTCTGTATTTACTCTGGTGAAGTCTTCTCTTGATTGTTGATTTTGACACACATACACCTACCTCCTGGAGAGTGTTCTTTATCTGGCCAACTGTTGTGAAGGGTGTTTTCTTCACCAGGGAAATAATTCTTCGGTCATCCACCACAGTTGTTTTCCGTGGTCTTCCGGGTCTTTTGGTGTTGCTGAGCTCACCGGTGCGTTCTTTCTTTTTAAGTATGTTCCAAACAGTTGATTTGGCCACACCTCATGTTTTTGCTATCTCTCTGATGGGTTTGTTTTGTTTTGTCAGCCTAATGATGGCTTGCTTCACTGATAGTGACAGCTCTTTGGATCTCATATTGAGAGTTAACAGCAACAAATGCAAATAGCACACTTGAAATGAACACTGGAGCTTGTATCTGCTCCTTGTAAATGGGATAATGAGGGAATAAAACACACCTGGCCATGGAACAGCTGAGCAGCCAATTGTCCCATTACTTTTGGTCCCTTAAAAAGTGGGAGGCACATATACAAACTGTTGTAATTCCTACACTGTTTACCTGATTTGGATGTAAATACCCTCAAATCAAAGCTGAAAGTCTGCAGTTAAAGCACATCTTGTTTGTTTCATTTCAAATCCATTGTGGTGGTGTATAGAGCCAAAAAGATTAGAATTGTGTCAATGTCCCAATATTTATGGATATATATATATATATATATATATATATATATATATATATATATATATATATATATATATATACACACACACACTCACTACAGATAAGTATGTATATATATATATATTTATATAAATAAATATATATATATATATATATATATATATATATATATATATATATATATATATACACACTCACTACAGATAAGTATGGATATACCCATGCTTTCCTCACTATATGAACACTTAATATAAATATAGATATATATCCACTCCCCCTCAATATATATACACTCACTATATACATTATATATATATATATATTGAAGAGTGAAGCAGCTGTGAATGTCCAGTAATTTAGTAACACTGTCTGAATCTTTCAAACAAATAATACCCAGTATTATTATCCGAAAAATCACGACTGCCATCAAAATACCCCATGAACACCTAAGAAACTTCACGTATACCTCTAGTGACCACATACCATCCAATTTTAGAGAAAATTTGGAAAATAATCAAAGATTTACAACCATTACTAATTGAAGATACTGAATTAAAATATATATTCCCAAAACCTCCCATCCTTGCATTTAAACAACCGCCAAACTTGAAAAAAAAACTTGTCAGCAGAAAATTGGCCAATGAACAACTAAATACAAAAAATGGAACTAAACCTTGTAACAAACGTGCCTGTAAGTTATGCCAACACATTTGTAATGATGACACAGCCACACATTACAACAAAACCTATAACATCAAAGGGTCATATTCATGTACATCATCTAAGGTGGTTTATATAATATAATGTACACATGCTGCTACATTGGAGAAAACGGCCAGAAAATGCCTTTAAGGATGAATTTACACAGGCATTCAATAAGAAAACATAACGAAGACAGTTCATGTAGCCCAGTAGGACACCATCTTAGCCAGAATGATCACTCCATCCAAAACTTAAAAGTCAAAATACTCAGAGGAAAATTTTAAAACATCCAAGAGAGAAAAACATTTGAAATAAAGATGATCACATTCTTCAACACAGGATTACAGGACTTAATATAGACTTGGGTTTTCTAACACATTATCGGATTTCATGTGATTTTTTCCTCTTATTCCATAACAGACTTAGCACTCTTAGTGAGATGTTTGTCCAAGAGGAAATATATCACTGTGGACTATGGTGCTCTGCTTTTTCATGTATATATTGATGTATATGTGTATATATATGTTTCCTTTGCTATGTTGTGTTTATTCCCCATACCTGATGATGTCAGAGGCTGTCTCCACTTTCTCTGCATCTGCTGTTATTATTCAAACTGCGAGTTCCATCTCATGTTAGTATTGCTTGTGAATTGATAAAAAGAGGTAAAACCTCTCAAAAGCTCGTCAATATAAATACCTTTTGTAGTGGACAAATGTTGTATCAAATTATATTGCAATACTCATTATTAATCTATATATACATGAAGCTGCAGGGGTGCAACACCAATCTCAGGGTCCACTATTTAGTGTGAAGGGAGCTAAAGGGACTCCTTCTATATCATCCAAGAGGGGGTCCCTTAAAATGAAGCTGAGGAAACTGACCCCAGCCGGGGAGGATGGTGTAAAAGCCCTCAGCCAAGAGGAGCCCAGGGGTGATCCACTGGAGGGGACATCAGATTCTAAGTGGGTTATCCCTGTAAAGGAAGTAGATCAATTCCTTGAAAGCACCCTTCATGGTCAAAAGAAAGGAAGGTGCAGCTGGCCTTGAGAAAGTGGAGTAATATGTTGTTTATTCTCCACTCTCTCCAGCAATATCTAGAGATCAGCAATAGGGCCAAGAATTCTGGGACTGCGGAGTATTTTTGCGTCCAGAATTTCTATAAAATGTCAAGAGACTGAGGAACGCACAATTCCTGACACGCAGTAATGGCTTTGTACATCAGCACGCTTAATACCAACGGATGTCAAACCAGTTTCCGCAGGTTCCAGGTACTCTACTATTTGCGTCAGGGAGGGTACTCTGTGAGCTGAGGCCTCGTGGCAACTGGAGTGGAGAGGCAGGGTCTTCTATATATATATATATATATATATATATATATATATATATATATATATAGTAAATAAAAAGTACATCTGTGTTCACATTTGAATGTCTAAAAACCTGCTTCCAGCTCAGAGTTCCGAGAAAAACAATTATTACACTGCATTCTGGGAAGTTGAGCCGGGACACACAAATATGGCCACAAATGCCTCGCTCTTCATTCCGTAGCGATCATCAAACATGGCTTCCTTTAAGCTTATGCATGCTGATTTACACAGCTTTAATGCAAAGCCAAGGTTGGAATTAACACAGGCTGAGTATCCAATCTATGTACAGCTGTTTCAAGCTTACTGGCTATCATCAGCATGGAGCGGGATCTCAGCCTGTGTTGTGGAAATTATGAGTAGGTAGTTCACCACAACAATCATTTATAATATGGTGGGCAAAAGCGCGATAGAAGCCTCCACCGTACAGTAGTACAGTAAATAAAAAGTACATCTGTGTTCACACTTGAACGTCTAAAGCAAGTTAAAAAACCTGCTTCCAGCTCAGAGTTCCGAGAAAAACAGTTATTACACTGCATTCTGGGAAGTTGAGCCGGGACACACAAATTATATATATATATATATATATATATATATATATATACATACATACATACATACATATATACACACTCACTATAGATATAGACATATACCCACTCCCTCCTCACTTAGATTGTAAGTTTGCGAGTTTCTATCCTAAGTACATTGGGAATTCACCATGGACATTGGATTCCTAGCTCAAAGACAGGACCCATCCTTCCTTTGCTAAATGTTAATCTGTATTTATCATTGTCTGAACCTAATTTATGTATAGCGCTACGGAATATGTCGGTGCGTTATAAATAAGCTATAATAATAATAATAATAATAACAACTCAGTATAGATAGATATAGATATATACCCGATCCCTCCTCACTATATATACACTCACTATAGATAGACATATACCCACTGCCTCCTCACTGTATATAAATTCAGTATAGATAGATATAGATATATACCCACTGCCTCCTCACTGTATATAAACTCAGTATAGATAGATATAGATATATACCCACTGCCTCCTCACTATATATACACTCACTATAGATATAGACATATACCCACTGCCTCCTCACTGTATATAAACTCCGTATAGATAGATATAGATATATACCCACTGCCTCCTCACTATATATACACTCACTATAGATATAGACATATACCCACTGCCTCCTCACTGTATATACACTCACTATAGATATAGACATATACCCACTGCCTCCTCACTGTATATACACTCACTATAGATATAGATATATACCCACTGCCTCCTCACTATATATACACTCACTATAGATATAGACATATACCCACTGCCTCCTCACTGTATATAAACTCAGTATAGATAGATATAGATATATACCCACTGCCTCCTCACTATATATACACTCACTATAGATATAGACATATACCCACTGCCTCCTCACTGTATATAAACTCAGTATAGATAGATATAGATATATACCCACTGCCTCCTCACTATATATACACTCACTATAGATATAGACATATACCCACTGCCTCCTCACTGTATATACACTCACTATAGATATAGACATATACCCACTGCCTCCTCACTGTATATACACTCACTATAGATATAGATATATACCCACTGCCTCCTCACTATATATACACTCACTATAGATATAGACATATACCCACTGCCTCCTCACTGTATATAAACTCAGTATAGATAGATATAGATATATACCCACTGCCTCCTCACTATATATACACTCACTATAGATATAGACATATACCCACTGCCTCCTCACTATATATACACTCACTATAGATATAGACATATACCCACTGCCTCCTCACTGTATATAAACTCAGTATAGATAGATATAGACATATACCCACTGCCTCCTCACTGTATATAAACTCAGTATAGATAGATATATATATATATATATATATATATATACCCACTACCTCCTTACTATAGATAGATACAGATATATACCTAATCCTTCCACACTATATATACACACTCACTATAGATAGATATAGATTTATACCCACTCCCCCCACACTATATATACACTAACTATAGATAGATATATACCCACTCCCTCCACAATATATATACACTCACTATAGATAGATATATACCCACTCCCTCCACAATATATATACACTCACTATAGATAGATATATACCCACTCCCTCCACAATATATATACACTCACTATAGATAGATAGATATATACCTACTCCCTCCACAATATATATGTGCACTCACTATAGATAGATATATACCCACTCCCTCCACAATATATATACACTCACTATAGATAGATATATACCCACTCCCTCCACAATATATATGTGCACTCACTATAGATAGATATATACCCACTCCCTCCACAATATATATACACTCACTATAGATAGATAGATATATACCTACTCCCTCCACAATATATATATGCACTCACTATAGATAGATAAAGACATATACCCTTTACCTCCTCACTACATATACACACACACTATAGATAGATATACACCCACTCCCTGCACCGGTATACAGACTCACTATAGACAGATATAGAAATATATCCACTTCTCCACACTATATATACACTATGGATTGATATAGACATATACCCTTTACCTACTCACTATATACACACACAATATATACAGATATATACCCACTCCCTCCTTACTATATTTAAACGCACTATATATTTATATATATACCCCCACACCTGATAACTAGTCAAAAACCCAAATATCCGCTTAAATTATCTGCTGATCATTAATTAGAACATTAATCACTTTATTTACCACTTTGCTGAGGACTCGGAAACACAAACATCAGCTCTCGGCCGCCATCTTGGAAAAACGAACAGGAAATTATGATCACTTCAGGAACTCCAATTCCCAGAAACCCCTGCAGTTAAAGCAGTAGCAAATCACCATAGTAATGTTACGGTTTCCATGGTGACACTGTTTTTTTTTTTTTTTCATTATTTACAGGAGACGACATTTATGATGTTATTCTTATCCTTTAATGTGTGTATCGTGCATCATACCCACTGTATATATATATATATATATAAATATATATGCGCACACACTCACATATAAACTGGTATCTGTATATATACACTGCTAGTCCTCATATCTGTATATATACACTGCTAGTCCTCATATCTGTATATATACACCGCTAGTCCTCATATCTGTATATATACACTGCTAGTCCTCATATCTGTATATATACACTGCTAGTCCTCATATCTGTATATATACACTGCTAGTCCCCATATCTGTATATATACACTGCTAGTCCTCATATCTGTATATACACTGCTAGTCCTCATATCTGTATATATACACTGCTAGTCCTCATATCTGTATATATACACTGCTAGTCCTCATATCTGTATATACACTGCTAGTCCTCATATCTGTATATATACGCTGCTAGTCCTCATATCTGTATATATACACTGCTAGTCCTCATATCTGTATATATACACTGCTAGTCCTCATATCTGTATATACACTGCTAGTCCTCATATCTGTATATATACACTGCTAGTTCTCATATCTGTATATATACACTGCTAGTCCCCATATCTGTATATATACACCGCTAGTCCTCATATCTGTATATATACACTGCTAGTCCTCATATCTGTATATATACACTGCTAGTCCCCATATCTGTATATATACACTGCTAGTCCTCATATCTGTATATACACTGCTAGTCCTCATATCTGTATATATACACTGCTAGTCCCCATATCTGTATATACACTGCTAGTCCTCATATCTGTATATATACACTGCTAGTCCACATATCTGTATATATACACTGCTAGTCCTCATATCTGTATATATACACTGCTAGTCCACATATCTGTATATATACACCGCTAGTCCCCATATCTGTATATATACACTGCTAGTCCTCATATCTGTATATACACTGCTAGTCCTCATATCTGTATATATACACTGCTAGTCCTCATATCTGTATATACACTGCTAGTCCTCATATCTGTATATATACACTGCTAGTCCTCATATCTGTATATACACTGCTAGTCCTCATATCTGTATATATACACTGCTAGTCCTCATATCTGTATATATACACCGCTAGTCCACATATCTGTATATATACACCGCTAGTCCCCATATCTGTATATATACACTGCTAGTCCTCATATCTGTATATACACTGCTAGTCCTCATATCTGTATATATACACTGCTAGTCCTCATATCTGTATATATACTGCTAGTCCTCATATCTGTATATATACACTGCTAGCCCTCATATCTGTATATATACACTGCTAGTCCCCATATCTGTATATATACACTGCTAGTCCTCATATCTGTATATATACACTGCTAGTCATCATATCTGTATATATACACTGCTAGTCCCCATATCTGTATATATACACTGCTAGTCCCCATATCTGTATATATACACTGCTAGTCCCCATATCTGTATATATACACCGCTAGTCCCCATATCTGTATATATACACCGCTAGTCCACATATCTGTATATATACACCGCTAGTCCTCATATCTGTATATATACACTGCTAGTCCCCATATCTGTATATATACACCGCTAGTCCACATATCTGTATATATACACCGCTAGTCCCCATATCTGTATATATACACTGCTAGTCCTCATATCTGTATATATACACTGCTAGTCCCCATATCTGTATATATACACTGCTAGTCCCCATATCTGTATATACACTGCTAGTCCTCATATCTGTATATATACACTGCTAGTCCTCATATCTGTATATATACACTGCTAGTCCTCATATCTGTATATATACACTGCTAGTCCTCATATCTGTATATACACTGCTAGTCCTCATATCTGTATATATACACTGCTAGTCCTCATATCTGTATATATACACTGCTAGTCCTCATATCTGTATATATACACTGCTAGTCCTCATATCTGTATATATACACTGCTAGTCCCCATATCTGTATATATACACTGCTAGTCCTCATATCTGTATATATACACTGCTAGTCCTCATATCTGTATATACACTGCTAGTCCTCATATCTGTATATACACTGCTAGTCCTCATATCTGTATATATACACTGCTAGTCCCCATATCTGTATATACACTGCTAGTCCTCATATCTGTATATATACACCGCTAGTCCCCATATCTGTATATATACACTGCTAGTCCCCATATCTGTATATACACTGCTAGTCCTCATATCTGTATATATACACTGCTAGTCCCAATATCTGTATATATACACCGCTAGTCCTCATATCTGTATATATACACTGCTAGTCCCCATATCTGTATATATACACTGCTAGTCCCCATATCTGTATATATACACTGCTAGTCCCCATATCTGTATATATACACTGCTAGTCCTCATATCTGTATATATACACTGCTAGTCCCCATATCTGTATATATACACTGCTAGTCCTCATATCTGTATATATACACTGCTAGCCCTCATATCTGTATATATACACTGCTAGTCCCCATATCTGTATATACACTGCTAGTCCCCATATCTGTATATACACTGCTAGTCCTCATATCTGTATATATACACTGCTAGTCCCCATATCTGTATATACACTGCTAGTCCCCATATCTGTATATATACACTGCTAGTCCTCATATCTGTATATATACACTGCTAGTCCCCATATCTGTATATATACACTGCTAGTCCTCATATCTGTATATATACACTGCTAGTCCTCATATCTGTATATACACTGCTAGTCCCCATATCTGTATATATACACTGCTAGTCCTCATATCTGTATATACACTGCTAGTCCCCATATCTGTATATATACACCGCTAGTCCTCATATCTGTATATATACACTGCTAGTCCCTATATCTGTATATACACTGCTAGTCCCCATATCTGTATATATACACTGCTAGTCCCCATATCTGTATATATACACTGCTAGTCCCCATATCTGTATATATACACTGCTAGTCCCCATATCTGTATATATATACTGCTAGTCCTCATATCTGTATATACACTGCTAGTCCTCATATCTGTATATATACACTGCTAGTCCCCATATCTGTATATATATATATACACTGCTAGTCCTCATATCTGTATATATACACTGCTAGTCCCCATATCTGTATATATACACTGCTAGTCCTCATATCTGTATATATACACTCCTAGTCCCCATATCTGTATATACACTGCTAGTCCTCATATCTGTATATATACACTGGTAGTCCTCATATCTGTATATACACCGCTAGTCCTCATATCTGTATATATACACTGCTAGTCCTCATATCTGTATATACACCGCTAGTCCTCATATCTGTATATATACACTGCTAGTCCCCATATCTGTATATATACACTGCTAGTCCCCATATCTGTATATATACACTGCTAGTCCCCATATCTGTATATATACACTGCTAGTCCTCATATCTGTATATATACACTGCTAGTCCCCATATCTGTATATATACACTGCTAGTCCTCATATCTGTATATATACACTGCTAGTCCCCATATCTGTATATATACACTGCTAGTCTCCATATCTGTTTATATACACTGCTAGTCCTCATATCTGTATATATACACTGCTAGTCCCCATATCTGTATATATACACTGCTAGTCTCCATATCTGTTTATATACACTGCTAGTCCCCATATCTGTATATATACACTGCTAGTCTCCATATCTGTTTATATACACTGTTAGTCCTCATATCTGTATATATACACTGCTAGTCCCCATATCTGTATATATACACCGCTAGTCCCCATATCTGTATATATACACCGCTAGTCCTCATATCTGTATATATACTGCTAGTCCCCATATCTGTATATATACTGCTAGTCCCCATATCTGTATATATACACCGCTAGTCCTCATATCTGTATATATACACTGCTAGTCCTCATATCTGTATATATACACTGCTAGTCCCCATATCTGTATATATACACTGCTAGTCCCCATATCTGTATATATACACTGCTAGTCCTCATATCTGTATATATACACTGCTAGTCCACATATCTGTATATATACACCGCTAGTCCTCATATCTGTATATACACTGCTAGTCCCCATATCTGTATATATACTGCTAGTCCCCATATCTGTATATATACACCGCTAGTCCCCATATCTGTATATATACACCGCTAGTCCTCATATCTGTATATATACACCGCTAGTCCTCATATCTGTATATATACACCGCTAGTCCTCATATCTGTATATATACACTGCTAGTCCCCATATCTGTATATATACACTGCTAGTCCTTATATCTGTATATATACACTGCTAGTCCACATATCTGTATATATACACTGCTAGTCCACATATCTGTATATACACTGCTAGTCCCCATATCTGTATATATACACTGCTAGTCCTCATATCTGTATATACACTGCTAGTCCCCATATCTGTATATATACACTGCTAGTCCTCATATCTGTATATATACACTGCTAGTCCCATTTCTGTATATATACACTGCTAGTCCCCATATCTGTATATATACACTGCTAGTCCCCATATCTGTATATATACACTGCTAGTCCTCATATCTGTATATATACACTGCTAGTCCTCATATCTGTATATACACTGCTAGTCCTCATATCTGTATATATACACTGCTAGTCCCATTTCTGTATATATACACTGCTAGTCCCCATATCTGTATATATACACTGCTAGTCCCCATATCTGTATATATACACTGCTAGTCCCCATATCTGTATATATACACTGCTAGTCCCCATATCTGTATATATACACCGCTAGTCCCCATATCTGTATATACACTGCTAGTCCCCATATCTGTATATATACTGCTAGTCCCCATATCTGTATATACACTGCTAGTCCCCATATCTGTATATACACTGCTAGTCCCCATATCTGTATATATACTGCTAGTCCCCATATCTGTATATATACACTGCTAGTCCCCATATCTGTATATATACACTGCTAGTCCCCATATCTGTATATATACACTGCTAGTCCCCATATCTGTATATATACACTGCTAGTCCTCATATCTGTATATATACACTGCTAGTCCTCATATCTGTATATATACACTGCTAGTCCTCATATCTGTATATATACACTGCTAGTCCCCATATCTGTATATATACACTGCTAGTCCCCATATCTGTATATATACACCGCTAGTCCTCATATCTGTATATATACACTGCTAGTCCCCATATCTGTATATATACACTGCTAGTCCTCATATCTGTATATATACACCGCTAGCCCTCATATCTGTATATATACACCGCTAGTCCCCATATCTGTATATATACACCGCTAGTCCTCATATCTCTATATATACACTGCTAGTCCCCATATCTGTATATATACACCGCTAGCCCTCATATCTGTATATATACACCGCTAGTCCCCATATCTGTATATATACACCGCTAGTCCTCATATCTGTATATATACACTGCTAGTCCCCATATCTGTATATATACACTGCTAGTTCTCATATCTGTATATATACACTGCTAGTCCTCATATCTGTATATACACTGCTAGTCCCCATATCTGTATATATACTGCTAGTCCCCATATCTGTATATATACACCGCTAGTCCTCATATCTGTATATATACACTGCTAGTCCTCATATCTGTATATATACACTGCTAGTCCTCATATCTGTATATATACACTGCTAGTCCTCATATCTGTATATATACACTGCTAGTCCTCATATCTGTATATATACACTGCTAGTCCTCATATCTGTATATATACACTGCTAGTCCTCATATCTGTATATATACACTGCTAGTCCTCATATCTGTATATATACACTGCTAGTCCCCATATCTGTATATATACACTGCTATTCCCCATATCTGTATATATACACCGCTAGTCCTCATATCTGTATATATACACTGCTAGTCCTCATATCTGTATATACACTGCTAGTCCTCATATCTGTATATATACACTGCTAGTCCTCATATCTGTATATATACACTGCTAGTCCCCATATCTGTATATATACACTGCTAGTCCCCATATCTGTATATATACACTGCTAGTCCCCATATCTGTATATATACACTGCTAGTCCTCATATCTGTATATATACACTGCTAGTCCACATATCTGTATATATACACCGCTAGTCCCCATATCTGTATATATACACTGCTAGTCCTCATATCTGTATATATACACTGCTAGTCCCATTTCTGTATATATACACTGCTAGTCCCCATATCTGTATATATACACTGCTAGTCCCCATATCTGTATATATACACTGCTAGTCCTCATATCTGTATATATACACTGCTAGTCCCCATATCTGTATATACACTGCTAGTCCCCATATCTGTATATATACTGCTAGTCCCCATATCTGTATATACACTGCTAGTCCCCATATCTGTATATATACACTGCTAGTCCCCATATCTGTATATATACACTGCTAGTCCCCATATCTGTATATATACACTGCTAGTCCTCATATCTGTATATATACACTGCTAGTCCTCATATCTGTATATATACACTGCTAGTCCTCATATCTGTATATATACACTGCTAGTCCTCATATCTGTATATATACACTGCTAGTCCCCATATCTGTATATATACACTGCTAGTCCCCATATCTGTATATATACACCGCTAGTCCTCATATCTGTATATATACACTGCTAGTCCCCATATCTGTATATATACACTGCTAGTCCTCATATCTGTATATATACACCGCTAGCCCTCATATCTGTATATATACACCGCTAGTCCCCATATCTGTATATATACACCGCTAGTCCTCATATCTCTATATATACACTGCTAGTCCCCATATCTGTATATATACACCGCTAGCCCTCATATCTGTATATATACACCGCTAGTCCCCATATCTGTATATATACACCGCTAGTCCTCATATCTGTATATATACACTGCTAGTCCCCATATCTGTATATATACACTGCTAGTTCTCATATCTGTATATATACACTGCTAGTCCTCATATCTGTATATACACTGCTAGTCCCCATATCTGTATATATACTGCTAGTCCCCATATCTGTATATATACACCGCTAGTCCTCATATCTGTATATATACACTGCTAGTCCTCATATCTGTATATATACACTGCTAGTCCTCATATCTGTATATATACACTGCTAGTCCTCATATCTGTATATATACACTGCTAGTCCTCATATCTGTATATATACACTGCTAGTCCTCATATCTGTATATATACACTGCTAGTCCTCATATCTGTATATATACACTGCTAGTCCCCATATCTGTATATATACACTGCTATTCCCCATATCTGTATATATACACCGCTAGTCCTCATATCTGTATATATACACCGCTAGCCCTCATATCTGTATATATACACCGCTAGTCCCCATATCTGTATATATACACCGCTAGTCCTCATATCTGTATATATACACTGCTAGTCCTCATATCTGTATATACACTGCTAGTCCTCATATCTGTATATATACTGCTAGTCCCCATATCTGTATATATACTGCTAGTCCCCATATCTGTATATATACACCGCTAGTCCTCATATCTGTATATATACACTGCTAGTCCTCATATCTGTATATATACACTGCTAGTTCTCATATCTGTATATATACACTGCTAGTCCTCATATCTGTATTGTGGCAGGGCGCCCCCTTCTGACGGGGTTTGCATCCTGCTCTTTTACGTTTTTATTCTCTTTATGGAGGACTCTGGAGCCTTTGTATGCTTTCATAGGCTTTAATATGTGGTTGGCATAACATAAATAAAAATAGCTTACGGTCAGCAAGAAACAAAAATCTACTTAAACAGACTTACTATGACCTGAAACGCCCTGTCTATCCCTGAGGTCGCTACTCGGCCTGCAGGCAAAACAAACACTCCCTCACGGTCTCTTCTGGAAGGAGTAGCTTTCGCACAATAGCGCCACCTAGTGGCCAGGATACAGTCAGTCTCTTATGTAGGTTGTAGTGCCACCTTGTGCCCTGGATACAAATAGTCACTTCTTACTTATGCTGCCACCTTGTGGCCAGGATACACACCATCTTTTCTTACTTATACTGCCACCTTGTGGCCAGGATACACAATCTCTTCTTATTCTGACTGCCACCTTGTGGCCAGGATACAAGTAATCTCTTCTTACTTGGACTGCCACCTTGTGGTCAGGACACACATACTCTTTAGTACATCTGGAAGTCTCTTCCACGGTACTCTTTACCTTCGTGGGTGAAGCATAGGGCCCGCCCGTCTCTCCCATATGCTTCAACCCAGGGACCCTTGAATATATAACGACTCCAAACTTGTAGTCAATCAGCCTCTTCCCTGGGGCATAATAAGTCTTGGTGCAGTCCTTCTGTCTGCCTGGGGATTCTCACTAATCCCTTCACACTTCTCTCTTCACACTCAGCCTTTTCCCTGGGGCATAATACGTCTGGGCACCTTCACTGAGAGGCCTCTGTCAGCTTTACACACGCCTAGGCCTTTAAGCAACTCTGCATGGGGATTCTCACTAATCCCTTCACTTACTTGGTGTCCTGAGGCTGTATTCACTCTTCCAGCTCACACGTCCTGCTACTGCAAACAGCTAGCACGACTTGCTGTTGTCCCAGTACTCCAAGTCACAGTAAATAGGGTGAACTCTTACAGGCTTGTTCCAAAACTCACTGTAATTCCACACAGGATCACCTTGTCAGCCTCACTTTCTGACGTGCTCTGGCAGCAAACGGCCTGCACAGAGCCTACCCGGCCACACCCCCTCTCCATGTCTGCTTTCAGGCTTTTAAAGGGAAGTTGCACAAATTAGCAGTTCTTCAGAAGTTTTAACTCTGTCACTCCTGTCAAGAACTCCATACTCCACTTGCTTGTTATATCATCTTAGGGCCAAACGGTCACAGTATATACACTGCTAGTCCTCATATCTGTATATATACACTGCTAGTCCTCATATCTGTATATACACTGCTAGTCCTCATATCTGTATATACACTGCTCGTCCTCATGTTTTAGAGAAAACCAAAATAGTTCTCGGAGATATCTGTCCCTGGCCAAATTACCAATATATATATATATATATATATATATATATATAGTGTGCACACCTTAGAGAAATAATACACCAACACAGAGTTCTGGTATAAAGCTTTCTCTCACGCCCCACTCTTTATTAAAATCAGCTGTCATATTTATAACATTTTTAACAATCAGATAAATGTTGCATCTTCGTGAACACCAGTCTAAGTAAGGCCTCTGATTGGTTCCGGAAGGCGGCGGGGCACATATCCTTATTAGGTTTCGGATCTGATGTCATTATGGCCAGTTCAAGTGAAACCTCTGATTGGCCCAGGAAGGTGGTGGGGCTCACATCCTTATTTGGTCACGGATATGAATGCCATCTTACTGCTGTCAGGATATGTTGTTACCGACATCTTGCATGTGGAAGTGATGAATCCTCCATCTTAGAGTTCCCAATGTTTCAGCAATATTAATAAAGCTTTGGTTACGTGATAATACTGCAAAGATAAGATATATAAGTAGGACACAAACATAAATGCATTTTATATGGATTTCAGTCCATAACAGTCCCCCCTAAAATGTCATACAATGTTTATGTTACCCCTACGTTCTTAAGTCTTAATTAATAGTTATTATATCCTCACTCATTATTGGATATCAAAATCTATTAGTATCTATGTTCTTGACTATGGTCCCTCCGGAGCACTATTCTTTGTGGTTTCTATTTCCGGATGTTGTGAGCATTGCGTGTAAGTAAGACATAGGTACATATCTTCGTTCGATCGGGCTTGCCATGACCTAACGTCACACCTACCCTATGTCCTATGCGGCATGGGGAAAACCTAATAAGCCTCTATTAACTAATAGTGTATCTGGTCTAGAACAAGGACCATAATGCTTAGGTATAATACCTTTACAAGACACTCTCCGTAGAGCCAGTTACTGTCTGTATTAGACTGTGAGACGTCTTGCATATATCATTCTGTCCATAAAGATCTGTGTCTAGGTTCTGGAGGCACCACCAGGGGGAAGCTTTTTCCATTGCATTCTGCAAATAAGTACGCATACAGGGAATAATACAGCATAGGAGGAGGGCAAGTAGAGTTACGACAACAAGGATAGCCATCCCAGCTTGTAACAAAATCTTTTGCCAACCATTCATCCAACTAAACCATGAATCCCAGTTATCTATAGTACCAGAATTTTCTTTTAGTTCTTGGCCAAGTTCAGCTAGTTTCTTTATGGCCAAGGTGATCTTACCGTTTGGTCCTGTATTATCAGGAATATATGTGCAACATGCACTAGTGGCAGGAAGCATTTTACATAATCCTCCTTTTTCTGCAAGAATCATATCTAATGCCATACGGTTCTGGAAGGTCATATGTGATGTAGCTTCTAACTGTTCTGCAATGCCTTTTAAGGCATCCTTGGTATAATTAACAAACCGTTGCTGATTATAGTAAATATAATTAATCCAAGCAACATTCTTATTTACTCCAATCATTGGTATGAGTGACTCAAAACCTGCTGCTACTTGATTGCGAGCGTTAAATTCATTTGGCACCCCCCTTGGGACTCCTATGGTATCAATATATACATGTGGGTCAAAACTTTCTCTAGGTTCGGATGATAATGATGTATCTCTCTTCTTTCTAGATTGTGTTTGAAGAATGCTAGATGGATCACCATAATAATTTGGGACAATATGGAATGGCATAATAACCTTAGCTAAGGTACACTCTCCCCGCCATACTCCTGACATTCTGACTCTCAGCTTCATGTCCCCACATATCCAATATATATCTCCCAAGGATTGTGTGTGATTAATCAATAATGTGGATGATCCATCTCTGTATGTCTGACAAAAACCACTTGGGAACCTCTGTAAGTTAGTTCCATAAGAAACATACCTACGATAACATGTATAATTTCCTGGATATATAGTTATACCCTCACCTGGATGCGGGTTATTAGTTATCATAGGATATGTCTTTTTCCATGTTTTACATCTACTTAAATCATTGAGTGTGTTTTTAAACAGGCTCAGGAAACATTGTTCTTCTAATAAAGGTATAGTAAGTGGAACAGTACCCAAATGGGGCCTGGCATGGCCACAAACATAACAATTAGTTTTGTTATTTTCTTGGACATTATATTTCATCCATTCTAACCATACATTGAGATCTGAATACCCTGTTTCAGTAGCTAAAGTATCTTCATATGTTGGATCACCATTAGCAGTCATTGTTCCAATGATCTTGGAACCTGGTTGTAATATCTGTAATACAAGTGGTAAGTTAGGATAATTGTATAAGTCTGCTAACTTAAATTTACCTGAGAACTTTGTAGTCTCCCCCTTACTCCATGCTCCCATCAAATATGTGTCAGCATCTATGGGACTAGGATTTTGTATAGTCAGAGTTAGCTGCATGCTAGAACTAGTCTTGCCACTATTTAAACATCTACCAGTCTTTAGTAGAGTCATACGATCTAGTAGAGATCTACCTAGGTCATCTTTCTTGGCTACAGCGTTCTGAGGACTATACTCCAAGGGTGTTCCAGTAGTCCATCCTACCATATCCCATGTAGGACAATCTTTCCCATAAGCATTCCCATAAATCTTTCCATCAACACATATGTATATAGCCTTATTAGGGGAAGATTTATACAAGTCACACTGTTCATGGACAGTAGGACATCTAACAATATCACAGAAGTCAAAGGTGTATGTAGAAACATGTGTAGAAAGTGAATTATACCAAAATGTGACTCCATCTTCACATTTTGTAATAGTTACATGATGTGCACTGTTCAAGAATACTGTAAGAAACAAGATAAAACAATGAGTTAAACTCATTGTGTTGGTTCCTGTTCATCAGGGGGAGCAACCTTTTTGCAATGTGACGGTGGACCCAAGTAGGTTTCCCTTCCAACTTAACCGAAGTGGTTGTGATCAGTAGGACTTGGAAAGGACCTTCGTATCTGGGTTCCAGTGGGGTTTTCCTCATAAACCTCTTGACCAGAACCCAATCTCCAGGAAGTAGTTGGTGTGTGCCAGTATCTACCTCCGGATCTGGAATAGAAGAGAACACTTGTGCATGGATTTTAGTCAGTGCTGTGGACAAGGCAATCACATAGTCAACAAGTACATCAGATTTCAACTGCAATTGCTGAGGGAAATAACATCCTAATCTAGGAGCAGACCCAAATAAGATCTCATGAGGAGATAAAGCATGTTTTCCCCTAGGGGTATACCTGACACTGAACAAAGCTATAGGAAGGCTCTCAGGCCATGGCATACCAGTTTCTTGGGACATTTTTAGCATTCTAGACTTCAAAGTCCCATTCATACGTTCCACCCTCCCACTACTCTGGGGATGGTAGGGTGTATGAAAAGATAGTGTCACTCCTAGAGCTGTCCATATTTCTTTAGCTAAGATTGCAGTGAAAGCTGGTCCCTGGTCACTTTCAGTAACTTCAGGGACCCCATATCTACAGATGACCTCTGTTAGTAACCGCTTCACTGTGGTCTTTGCAGTCATATTTATGACTGGGTACGCCTCTGGCCATCCTGAGAACATGTCCACGATGACCAATGCATATTCAAACCGGCCACTTTTTGGCATCTGTATGTGGTCAATTTGTATCCTCTGGAATGGATACAGAGATTTTGCTAAATGTTTCTGTGGGGGTGTCTCAGTTCGGCCTGTATTACATTTAGCACAGATGCTGCAGGACTTGCAATAGTTACTCGTTAGTGTAGTTATGCCTGGGGCCATATAGTACTTGTCTATTAGAGCGTTCATGAGGGTCTTTGACAAGTGTGCCGGTCCGTGGGCCCACTGTACTGTTGCTGGATAGAGATTCTTTGGTAAACACAATCTCAGATTATCAACATACAATCCATCTTTAAGGATTGCTCCCTTTGCTTTCCACTTGTTTACTTCTTCTGGATTTGCAGTCTTCTGCAATTCTTTGAGTATTTTCAAATCTGTAGGTAGAGTCTGCATTGTGTAGGTGTTTATGTCTTCATTCATCTCTTTCTTGTCCATTTCCTGTGATATCATTGCTGCCTTCTTAGCCATCTGGTCTGCTAGATGGTTTCCTCGCGCTTCATCTGAGTTTAGCTTCCCATGTGCGTTTACCTTCAGTATGGCCACTTCCTTTGGGAGTGCTCAAGCATCCAACAGTTCACGAATGGCCTTCTCATGCTTCACTGGAGTACCTGCAGCTGTCATGAATCCTCTGGCTTTCCATATTATCCCAAAGTCTTGAGTCACTCCTAGAGCATATCTTGAGTCTGTATAAATGTTAGCTCGAACTCCTGTCGCAATCTCACAGGCTTTAGTCAATGCAATCAACTCTGCCTCTTGTGCTGACATGGAGGGAGGTAGTGAGAAGGCTCGTATCACATCTTTTTCCGTAGTCACAGCATATCCTGTGTGATACTTCCCGTTCTCATCAGCATACCTTGATCCATCAACATACAGAGTGATGTCTGGGTCTGTCAGGGCAAGTTCTTTTACATTCGCAAGGTGTGAGGTCTCCATTTCCATCAGTTGAAGACAGTCATGAGGTGGGTTTACTGATCCTGGAACAGCGTATGGGTCTTCGGCCTGTACTTTGGGGAAGCTATTCACATGCCAGTTGAGGGTTTGTTTTGTTATCCCTTCTGCTTCTAGTTCATCTTCATCTGCGGACTCCCACCATTTCAGTGCAGTCCCCAATGAGCTCCATGTACTCTGTGCAGACTTTGTTAGTGCTATGTGTGGGACAGCTGTATCCCAATGTTTGTAGAGCAGTTCTGCTTCAAAGGGAAGCTCTACCGTGAGTGCGCTATCCCCTATTGCATCATTATACAATGTCATCAGTTTTAACGTGACTTGCTTCAATTTCATAAGCTTCGCTTCATATTGAAGATCCCGTCCTGGTGTTTGTTTGTTCCACAGCGTACAATGCAGGGAGTCTTGTGTTTCATCTGTTTCTGTCTTCTTGACTAGGCGTCCCAGTAAATGACTTTTTACATCCAAGCTTATGTTTGACTCCTGATCCAAGTTCAAACTATACCAGAAATGTCCTTCTTCCTCATCTCCCCCCTCAGGAAATGGTAAGAGAGTGGCTGGATTAAGCACATAACACCTCTGTAAGGTGACATTATCTGGCAGGAGCAGTGAACATTGGAGACGGAGGTGTCTGGCTGCTGTCAGGTGCATTGGCTGCGTCTTATTTATGATAGCAGCAATGTCATATGGAGCAAGAACGGTCAAGGGATAACCAAGGACTATGTCACTTGTCTTATCCAGTAAGGCATGAGCTGCAAATACTGCCCTAAGGCAAGACGGGCCTCCTCTTGCTACAGCATCCAGATGACATGAGAAGTAGCCAATGGGGCGTTGTCTGTTTCCATGGGACTGTGTCAAGACTCCCATTGCATGTCCTTCCCTTTCTGATATAAACAATTTAAACGGTAGGTCATAGTTGGGTAGCCCTAATGCAGGGGCTGGGGAGATAGCCTGTTTCAGAGCGTAGAAGTTATTTAAGGCTATCTGAGTCATCTGAAAGGGTTCAATCTTCAGGACATCATACAAGGGCTGCATCAGGAGAGAGGCTTCTGGGATCCATGCTCTGCAATAGGATATATGACCTAGGAAAGCGTGAAGGGGTCTGTGTCCTTCTGGTACAGACATCTCTTCTATTGCCCTAACACGGCTGCGGGTGAGATGACGCACTCCTTTGGAAAGGCAATGTCCCAGGAATATACCAGTCTCCTGACACCACTGTAACTTTTCTCTGGATGCTTTGCACCCTTGTTCTGCCAGATGTCTCAGTAAACTCTCTGATGTCCGTGTAGCTGTAGGAAGGTCTTCAGCACAGAGTAAGAGGTCATCAACATATTGCAGAAGTACAACATCAGGGTTTTCCTGTTGCCAAGAATCAAGGATTAGACCCATGGCCTTAGCAAACTGACTAGGAGAATTCTGTGCTCCTTGGGGCATCACAGTCCATGTAAATTGATTATGATCATGTGTAAATGCAAAGAGGTATTGGCATGAAGGGTCTAGAGGGATGCTAAAGAAGACATTTGCTAGATCCACCACAGTAAAGTATGCTGCTGTTGGAGGTATTCCAGAGAGGAGAGTGTGTGGGTTAGGTACTATGGGAGTGTCTAATATGGTTGCTTCATTGACTGCTCGCAAATCTTGTTCCATACGGTATTTTACTGGCTCTCCTTTCTTGGATTTCTTTTTCACTGGGAAGAGGGGCCTGTTAGATGGTGACGTACACGGAACTAACGCCCCCTGTTTCAACAGGCTCTCTATCTGCGGTGTAATTGCATCAATCTGCGCTGGGATCTTCGTGGTAATTCAGCTCCAGGCTTCAACTTTACTAAGACTGGAGGCACCTTTAAATGCCCAATATCTTCCGGACCACGTGACCAGAGGGTTGCCGGAATCTTATCCAAGATGTCGGCCGGACCTTGTCTATTGTTAAAGGCGAGGACACTTGTATAGTCCCATCCGGGGTAAACAAGATGGATGCTTGCAAGCGGGAAAGCATGTCAGCACCTAACAAGTTCATTGGGCATGTGGAGGACACTACAAATCTAGCAAGTAGGTCTGGGAATGGGCCTATTTGTAGTGGCTGTGTTAACTGGTTGGATGAGGGGATACCGTCAACTCCTACACAAGCAACCTCAATGTGAGACAGGTAAGATGAGTCAGGAAGATCTTGTTGTCTTAGGACACTTCTGGCTGCACCCGTGTCTACTAGGAAGGTAGTAGGGATCCCTTCTATTGGTAATGTTACAATAGCTTGAGGTCCTAATCCGCTATCCCCTGATACTGCCATAACAGGAGATAGTGACACAGGCTCACCACTGTCCTATGCTGTGCTTTGGCCCCTCTGCTCCTCTTTAGTGACATCCCCATGCTGCTTTGTCCTCGATTTTTTTAGGCATTATACAATTCTTGCTGATGTGTCCAAACTTGTTACAATTGAAACACCGCCGTGTTTCCTTCTTCTCCCCTTTATATGCCGGTTCCTCAGAGGTTACCATGAGAGTGGCAGTCTTTTTGTACGTTGATGATGTAGGGCATGCATTTTCTACAGACTCCAGCCCTTTTGCAACAAGTAACAGCGTGTCTAATGGTAACACTCTATATTCTGGTCTGGAAGTCAATAGACCTTTCTTTATAGATTCCTAAAGTCATATCACAAAAGCTGTGCTTAACATCTGTGTGTGTGTCTTATTGTGTGGGCTGAAGCCGAGGTCTGTGAACACCTGTGTGAGCCGTGAGTGAAACTTTTCTATTGATTCGTCTCTGTCCTGCTTAATATCCTGCAGATTAACAGCCTGGTCTGCCAATTTATACTTCGCCCAGTCTCTTAATAGTTCACAGAATATTTCACCTGATTCATAGTCAGTTGTCTCACGTGGCAGATCATATGGGTCTATTGTCTTTTGCATTATGGGCCAGTATGAATCTCCTGCTCTGATTTCACACAAACTAACCAAGTCTCTCCAGGCTGCAGCATATGTCTTCTGTATTTGTGATATCTTTCTGTAGAAAGGCATGGGCTGTTTTTCAGGGTCAGGTAGTGTGTTTATGAGGGAGGTGGCTTGTGCCGGTGTGAATGCAACATACATTAGATTTGTTCTATTGTTTCTGTTACACCCTCTACGTTGGCTCGTTCCTGAGCCCAGGGTCTTACTCCTCCACTCCTTCGCACTCTCTCCTACTTTTATCTCATCCTCCTCTTTTACATTGTCATTTTTATTACGGCCTGCGGGAGTAAAGAGTAATGAGGAGTCCGAGCTAAAATCCATGTTTGACTGTCTCTGATAAAGGGGAGGAGTGGTAGCGTCTGTCTCCGGTGTCTTTGTCTGTGGGGCGGCCCATGGTGACTTGTTATCTGGAAGTGGCACAACTGGGAACATCGAGTATGGAGTATACATAGTTCTGTTAGCAGTCAATACAGGATAAAGGGGAGTATTCACCAAGGGGGCGTTCGGTATGACAGGTGGACCTTCCTGAGTGGGCGTCACTATCATCTTAATGGGAGGGTTCAGAGGGTGACAGGACCCCTCCTTAGATTGTGTGTGAGCGCCATTTTGGGGCTGTGGCTGGGTGGTATGTCTTTGTTCTGCAGAGGGAGTTTATGTGGTGTTGGGGTTACAGGATGCTTGAATTACAGAGGGGACAACGGCTGGAAGTAGGGGACTGACAGTCTCACATGGTGCATAGTATGTATACATTTTCTCTCCACGTACTTCAAACTCTTTCTCTATCCATCCCTCCTGTGCAATCTCTTTAGCCACTCTGTACCATGCTTCTGCACTTGGTAACAAACCACAATCTCGAAACTGTCCTCTATTATTTCTCAACACTTTCCGCCACTCTTCTGCCCTCAGATGTCCTCGCACAATATTTGTGAATCCACACACTTTGAACATCCTTTTAGATTTATTTACCACGGCCTCTCCCCCTCTTTTCTCTACCACATCCTGAGCCAACATGCCCTCAATATTCAATTTAGTCTGCTTCTGTCTCATTTTCCTGTCCTAAGTTGAGCACAAGCTAGTGTTAGAAGGCAGACAAGATGAGGTAGAGAGGTGAGAGAAAAGAGGAACAAGCAGATCTTTTTGTCTGATATGCTCGACTGCTATGAAATGAAATCACTTCACATGTCTTCCCTAAACTCAGACAATAGTTACCGCCCTCCGAGGGACCACTAGGTTGTAGTGTGTAACCACGCACTACTGGCAAAGGGATAGCAGAGAATGCAGTGTATAATGACAAGTGATTTAGATAGACACAAGATTACGGAAGAGAATAACATCACATTTCATTATTAAACATACATCTTGGCCGGCAATATCACAACATAGTAGTATATGATACAGAAATTGTCTCAGAGTAACTTTCTAAAAGAAAAAATATCCTAAAGCAAAGTTGCGTTTACTTTTTCTTTTATAGTAAAGCTTAATGAAACACTGAATGTCTCTTATATCTTCCTGTTTAATAAGGATTAATATTGCCAAGAAGTAGTGAATACAGGGCACTGACTCCAGCAGAGGTGGTATAGTAGATGTTGTTTGCCTTTAAGATGGGTGTCAATTTCCTCCCGGGACACTCCTACTTTTACACAAACATTATTTCATGTGCTGTAAGCAAAATCTAACATCATCATAAAAACATGAACAAGAGGTTGCTCTCAGAGTGGCTTATCATGGCTATAGAACTAACCTATTAAGGTTGGTTTGTTCTCTGATGAGTGCCTCTGACTAACCTTTTTTGTTTATGCAAATTACCCTTAGGGTTTAGTCTCCCTAAGGGTAATAGGGGACTCCAGACGTGGACCCCTTGCTCACTGTGCCTTAGGGAGTTCAGCTGCACCTCACTGACGAGGCCCATAAAGGCCGAAACGCGTCTGGGGTTTGCTGTTTCTCCTGTTCAGGGTAGAATTGCCTGGTATTTTGTGGCTGGGTCACTCTTTTGAGTGGGACCAGCCTGATATACTACAGGATATTTCTCCCTGAGAAGGGCACAAGTGAGCTAAAAGAGGTTGCTCTCAGAGTGGCTTATCATGGCTATAGAACTAACCTATTAAGGTTGGTTTGTTCTCTGATGAGTGCCTCTGACTAACCTTTTTTGTTTTCTTTTTTGATCATGAAAACATGAACAGAAACATGACAGTTATTTCACTTACTGTACAAAGTCATACGACCTTAATCATTGGCATAGAAAGAATTCTCTTAACTAAGATACGTCCTTAAAAGAATTCAACCGGGATGGGAGGGGGAGGAATTTCTCCTTTTCGCAGCCTCTGCTTCTGACCTTGAATCACACACAGTTGCAGAGAAATCAACTTTCAGCTTCAGTGTACAGGGAGAGAACTTCTAAGCTACATTTCTCATTAAAATATGCATCACAACCAGCAATAACAGATCACAGTAATATTTATCAATTTCTACAGAAAATTTCTGACTCTTAAAATATTGCAGTCCAAAGTCTCACACCGTTGTGTGCTAAAATTGACGCCTTCAGAGAGTTATTGTGCTATTTGGACACAATAAATCCGTCCCTGAAGTCTGCATCCCACATACATGCCCTTACACCTTAGTGTGTGATAGATATCTCCCGGGGTCATCACGCTACCAAGGCACGAACATAATGACTCCCAAGAGATACTCGGCTATCCAACATGCATAGACCCTCCTAAAGAAAGGTATGCATATGTACGTCTGTACGTACGGCTATTTCAGGGCTATAGTGTTATTCGGACACTACCCAATCCGTCCCTGGAGCCTGCCGCACGCATACATGCATGTCTTTGACCACAATATCTAAGAAATCACAATCACTCAATTCACACTTTCAACAGTCATACACAGGTGACATATCACTGGTACAGGGTTCGTAATGGACTTGAGGCAAGTTATTTACCTGTACTTTTTGACACATCCCCAAACAGCGGGTCTGGATGACGGGCTGAGTCCCAGGAACAGGTTTTACGCGGTCAAGGTGCTAACTGTGTCCTTACCGTGTACCGGAGGTGATCAGGCTCCGCCCACTCCTGTAGGCTCCATCTGGATCCCTTGCGTCCCGCTGCAGGTTCAGTTAAACCTCAAGCCCCACAGTTGGGCGTCAATTTGTTTTGGAGAAAACCAAAATAGTTCTCGGAGATATCTGTCCCTTGCAAAATTACCAATATATATATATATATATATATATATATATATAGTGTGCACACCTTAGAGAAATAATACACCAACACAGAGTTCTGGTATAAAGCTTTCTCTCACGCCCCACTCTTTATTAAAATCAGCTGTCATATTTATAACATTTTTAATAATCAGATAAAATGTTGCATCTTGGTGAACACCAGTCTAAGTAAGGCCTCTGATTGGTTCCGGAAGGCGGCGGAGCACATATCCTTATTAGGTTTCGGATCTGATGTCATTATGGCCAGTTTAAGTGAAACCTCTGATTGGCCCAGGAAGGTGGTGGGGCTCACATCCTTATTTGGTCACGGATATGAATGCCATCTTACTGCTGTCAGCATATGATGTTACCGACATTTTGCATGTGGAAGTGATGAATCCTTCATCTTAGAGTTCCCAATGTTTCAGCAATATTAATAAAACTTTGGTTATGTGATAATACTGCAAAGATAAGATATATAAGTAGGACGCAAACATAAATGCATTTTATACAGATTTCAGTCCATAACAAGGGGTGTTAGGGATAAGTGTGATGGGTGTTAGGGTAAGGGATGTTAGGGTTAGGTGTTAGGGTAAGGGCTGTTAGGGATAAGTGTAAGGGGGTATTAGGGTTAGGTGCTAGGGTGAGGGGTGTTAGGGATAAGTGTAAGGGGTGTTAGTGTAAGGGGTGTTAGTGATAAGTGTGAGGGGTATTAGGGTTAGGTTTTAGGGTGAGGGATGTTAGGGTTAGGTGTTAGGGATAAGTGTGAGGGGTGTTAGGGTTAGGGTAAGGGGTGTTAGGGATAAGTGTGAGGGGTGTTAGGGTAAGGGGTGTTAGGGATAAGTGTGAGAGGTGTTAGGGTTAGGGTGAAGGGGTGTTAGGGATAAGTGTGAGGGGTGTTAGGGTTAGGGGTTAGGGTGAGGGGTGTTAGGGATAAGTGTAAGGGGTGTTAGGGTTAGGTGTTAGGGTGAGGAATGTTAGCGTTAGGTGTTAGGGTGAGGGGTGTTAGGGATAAGTGTAAGGGGTGTTAGGGTGAGGGATGTTAGGGTTAGGTCTAAGGGATAAGTGTGAGGGGTGTTAGGGTAAGGGGTGTTAGGGATAAGTGTGAGGGGTGTTAGGGTTAGGGTGAGGGGTGTTAGGGATAAGTGTGAGGAGTGTTAGGGTTAGGGGTTAGGGTGAGGGGTGTTAGGGATAAGTGTAAGGGGTGTTAGAGTTAGGTGTTAGGGTGAGGGATGTTAGGGTTAGGTGTTAGGGATAAGTGTGAGGGGTGTTAGGGTTAGGGTAAGGGGTGTTAGGGAAAAGTGTGAGGGGTGTTAGGGTTAGGTGTTAGGGTGAGGGGTGTTAGGGATAAGTGTAAGGGGTGATAGGGTTAGGTGTTAGGGTGAGGGATGTTAGGGTTAGGTGTTAGGAATATGTGTGAGGGGTGTTAGGGTTAGGGTAAGGGGTGTTAGGGATAAGTGTGAGGGGTGTTAGGGTTAGGGTGAGGGGTGTTAGGGATAAGTGTGAGGGGTGTTAGAGTTAGGTGTTAGGGTGAGGGGTGTTAGGGATAAGTGTAAGGGGTGTTATGGTTAGGTGTTAGGGTGAGGGATGTTAGGGTTAGGTGTTACGGTGAGGGGTGTTAGGGATAAGTGTAAGGGGTGTTAGGGTTAGGTGTTAGGGTGAGGGATATTAGGGTTAGGTGTTAGGGATAAGTGTGAGGGGTGTTAGGATTAGGGTGAGGGGTGTTAGGGATAAGTGTGAGGGGTGTTAGGGTTAGGTGTTAAGGTGAGGGGTGTTAGGGATAAGTGTAAGGGGTGTTAGGCTTAGGTGTTAGGGTGAGGGATGTTAGGGTTAGGTGTTAGGGATAAGTGTGAGGGGTGTTAGAGTTAGGGTAAGGGGTGTTAGGGATAAGTGTGAGGGGTGTTAGGGTTAGGTATTAGGGTGAGGGGTGTTAGGGATAAGTGTGAGGGGTGTTAGTGTAAGGGGTGTTAGGGATAAGTGTGAGGGGTGTTAGGGTTAGGTGTTAGGGTGAGGGGTATTAGGTATAAGTGTAAGGGGTGTTAGGGTGAGGGATGTTAGGGTTAGGTGTTAGGGATAAGTGTGAGGGGTGTTAAGGTTAGGGTAAGGGATGTTAGGGATAAGTGTGAAGGGTGTTAGGGTTAGGGTGAGGGGTGTTAGGGATAAGTGTGAAGGGTGTTAGGGTTAGGTGTTAGGGTGAGAGGTGTTAGGGATAAGTATAAGGGGTGTTAGGGTTAGGTGTTAGGGTGAGGGATGTTAGGGTTAGGTGTTAGGGTGAGGGGTGTTAGGGATAAGTGTAAGGGGTGTTAGGGTTAGGTGTTAGGGTGAGGGATGTTAGGGTTAGGTGTTAAGGATAAGTGTGAAGGGTGTTAGGGTTAATGTAAGGGGTGTTAGGGATAAGTGTGACGGGTGTTAGGGTTAAGGTGAGGGGTGTTAGGGATAAGTGTGAGGGGTGTTAGGGTTAGGTGTTAGGGTGAAGGGTGTTAGGGATAAGTGTAAGGGGTATTAGGGTTAGGGTGAGGGGTGTTAGGGATAAGTGTGAGGGGTGTTAGGGTTAGGTGTTAAGGTGAGGGGTGTTAGGGATAAGTGTAAGGGGTGTTAGGCTTAGGTGTTAGGGTGAGGGATGTTAGGGTTAGGTGTTAGGGATAAGTGTGAGGGGTGTTAGAGTTAGGGTAAGGGGTGTTAGGGATAAGTGTGAGGGGTGTTAGGGTTAGGTATTAGGGTGAGGGGTGTTAGGGATAAGTGTGAGGGGTGTTAGTGTAAGGGGTGTTAGGGATAAGTGTGAGGGGTGTTAGGGTTAGGTGTTAGGGTGAGGGGTATTAGGTATAAGTGTAAGGGGTGTTAGGGTGAGGGATGTTAGGGTTAGGTGTTAGGGATAAGTGTGAGGGGTGTTAAGGTTAGGGTAAGGGATGTTAGGGATAAGTGTGAAGGGTGTTAGGGTTAGGGTGAGGGGTGTTAGGGATAAGTGTGAAGGGTGTTAGGGTTAGGTGTTAGGGTGAGAGGTGTTAGGGATAAGTATAAGGGGTGTTAGGGTTAGGTGTTAGGGTGAGGGATGTTAGGGTTAGGTGTTAGGGTGAGGGGTGTTAGGGATAAGTGTAAGGGGTGTTAGGGTTAGGTGTTAGGGTGAGGGATGTTAGGGTTAGGTGTTAAGGATAAGTGTGAAGGGTGTTAGGGTTAATGTAAGGGGTGTTAGGGATAAGTGTGACGGGTGTTAGGGTTAGGGTGAGGGGTGTTAGGGATAAGTGTGAGGGGTGTTAGGGTTAGGTGTTAGGGTGAAGGGTGTTAGGGATAAGTGTAAGGGGTATTAGGGTAAGGTGTTAGGGTGAGGGATGTTAGAGTTAGGTTTTAGGGATAAGTGTGAGGGGTGTTAGGGTTGGGTGCTAAGGTGAGGGGAGGATGATGATAAGGGGGGAAGAGACACAGGGGTGTCCTTGCAGCAGAGATAAAAAGAGTCCTTCAGGACTGTATTGCACACTGTGTACAGTAGCCTAGCTATGGTTTTCCCTATTGATGCAGTATCGCCTACACTCAGCCTCCTCTCAGTAAGACTGCAAGTTAGTTATGATTCCAAAATGGCTGCTGTCCATGAGTTAGAAGGGTCTTGAAGGCAGGGTATGATGCTGTTTGGCTGGAATGTGTCTGCTGACTGTGAGTTGCAGGGTCAAAGTTTGCTCAATGATAAAGTATAGGGGGCGGATCAAACATCGCATATGTTCGCAGTTTGCCGCAAACGCGAACATGCTATGTTCGCCGGGAACAGTCCGCCGGCGAACTATTCGTGACATCTCTAGTGTCTGTGTGTAATACTGTGTCTGTGTGTAATACTGTGTCTAATAATGTGTCTGTGTGTAATACTGTGTCTGTCAGTAATATTGTGTCTGTGTGTAATAATGTGTCTGTGTGTAATAACGTGTCTGTCAGTAATAATGTGTCTGTCTGTAATAATGTGTCTGTCTGTAATAATGTGTCTGTGTGTAATAATGTGTCTGTGTGTAATAATGTGTCTGTGTGTAATAATGTGTCTGTCTGTAATAATGTGTCTGTCAGTAATACTGTGTCTGTCTGTAATAATGTGTCTGTGTGTAATAATGTGTCTGTGTCTGTAATACTGTGTCTGTGTGTAATAATGTGTCTGTGTCTGTAATACTGTGTCTATGTGTATTACTGTGTCTGTGTGTAATAATGTGTCTGTGTGTAATACTGTGTCTGTGTGTAATGCTGTGTCTGTGTGTAATGCTGTGTCTGTGTGTAATCTGTAATAATGTGTCTGTCTGTAATACTGTGTCTGTGTGTAATACTGTGTCTGTGTGTAATAATGTGTCTGTGTGTAATACTGTGTCTGTGTGTAATAATGTGTCTGTGTGTAATAATGTGTCTGTGTGTAATACTGTGTCTGTGTGTAATAATGTGTCTGTGTGTAATAATGTGTCTGTGTGTAATACTGTGCCTGTGTGTAATACTGTGTCTGTGTGTAATAATGTGTCTGTGTGTAATAATGTGTCTGTGTGTAATAATGTGTCTGTGTGTAATACTGTGTCTGTGTGTAATGATGTGTCTGTGTGTAATAATGTGTCTGTGTGTAATAATGTGTCTGTGTGTAATACTGTTTCTGTGTGTAATAATGTGTCTGTGTGTAATAATGTGTCTGTGTGTAATACTGTGTCTGTGTGTAATACTGTGTCTGTGTGTAATAATGTGTCTGTGTGTAATACTGTGTCTGTGTGTAATACTGTGTCTGTGTGTAATACTGTGTCTGTGTGTAATACTGTGTCTGTGTGTAATAATGTGTCTGTGTGTAATAATGTGTCTGTGTGTAATACTGTGTCTGTCTGTAATACTGTGTCTGTCTGTAATACTGTGTCTGTGTGTAATAATGTGTCTGTGTGTAATACTGTGTCTGTGTGTAATACTGTGTCTGTGTGTAATACTGTGTCTGTGTGTAATACTGTGTCTGTGTGTAATACTGTGTCTGTGTGTAATACTGTGTCTGTGTGTAATAATGTGTCTGTGTGTAATACTGTGTCTGTGTGTAATACTGTGTCTGTGTGTAATACTGTGTCTGTGTGTAATAATGTGTCTGTCAGTAATACTGTGTTTGTGTGTAATAATGTGTCTGTGTGTAATACTGTGTCTGTGTGTAATACTGTGTCTGTGTGTAATAATGTGTCTGTGTGTAATACTGTGTCTGTGTGTAATACTGTGTCTGTGTGTAATACTGTGTCTGTCTGTAATAATGTGTCTGTGTGTAATAATGTGTCTGTGTGTAATAATGTGTCTGTGTGTAATACTGTGTCTGTGTGTAATACTGTGTCTGTGTGTAATAATGTGTCTGTCTGTAATAATGTGTCTGTGTGTAATACTGTGTCTGTGTGTAATAATGTGTCTGTGTGTAATACTGTGTCTGTGTGTAATACTGTGTCTGTCTGTAATAATGTGTCTGTGTGTAATAATGTGTCTGTGTGTAATACTGTGTCTGTGTGTAATACTGTGTCTGTCTGTAATAATGTGTCTGTGTGTAATAATGTGTCTGTGTGTAATACTGTGTCTGTGTGTAATTAATACTGTGTCTGTGTGTAATAATGTGTCTGTGTGTAATAATGTGTCTGTGTGTAATAATGTGTCTGTGTGTAATACTGTGTCTGTGTGTAATACTGTGTCTGTGTGTAATAATGTGTCTAATAATGTGTCTGTGTGTAATGCTGTGTCTGTGTGTAATGCTGTGTCTGTGTGTAATCTGTAATAATGTGTCTGTGTGTAATAATGTGTCTGTGTGTAATACTGTGTCTGTGTGTAATAATGTGTCTGTGTGTAATAATGTGTCTGTGTGTAATAATGTGTCTGTGTGTAATAATGTGTCTGTGTGTAATAATGTGTCTGTGTGTAATAATGTGTCTGTGTGTAATACTGTGCCTGTGTGTAATACTGTGTCTGTGTGTAATCATGTGTCTGTGTGTAATAATGTGTCTGTGTGTAATAATGTGTCTGTGTGTAATGCTGTGTCTGTGTGTAATGCTGTGTCTGTGTGTAATAATGTGTCTGTGTGTAATAATGTGTCTGTGTGTAATACTGTTTCTGTGTGTAATAATGTGTCTGTGTGTAATAATGTGTCTGTGTGTAATACTGTGTCTGTGTGTAATACTTTGTCTGTGTGTAATAATGTGTCTGCGTGTAATACTGTGTCTGTGTGTAATAATGTGTCTGTGTGTGATAATGTGTCTGTGTGTGATAATGTGTCTGTGTGTAATACTGTGTCTGTGTGTAATACTGTGTCTGTGTGTAATACTGTGTCTGTGTGTAATACTGTGTCTGTGTGTAATAATGTGTCTGTGTGTAATAATGTGTCTGTGTGTAATACTGTGTCTGTGTGTAATACTGTGTCTGTGTGTAATACTGTGTCTGTGTGTAATACTGTGTCTGTGTGTAATAATGTGTCTGTGTGTAATAATGTGTCTGTGTGTAATACTGTGTCTGTGTGTAATAATGTGT
>CM050166.1:446030882-446116444 GCA_027410445.1 Discoglossus pictus | reverse complement strand
TACTGTGTCTGTGTGTAATAATGTGTCTGTGTGTAAAATGTGTCTGTCTGTAATAATGTGTCTGTGTGTATTACTGTGTCTGTGTGTAATACTGTGTCTGTGTGTAATAATGTGTCTGTGTCTGTGTGTATTACTGTGTCTGTGTGTAATAATGTGTCTGTGTGTAATAATGTGTCTGTGTGTATTACTGTGTCTGTGTGTAATAATGTGTCTGTGTGTAATAATGTGTCTGTTGTAATAATGTCTGTGTGTATTACTGTGTCTGTGTGTAATACTGTGTCTGGTGTAATACTGTGTCTGTGTGTAATAATGTGTCTGTCTGTAATAATGTGTCTGTGTGTAATACTGTAATACTGTGTCTGTGTGTAATAATGTGTCTGTGTGTAATAATGTGTCTGTGTGTAATAATGTGTCTGTGTGTAATATTGTGTCTGTGTGTAATACTGTCTGTGTGTAATACTTGTGTCTGTGTTAATACTGTGTCTGTGTGTAATAATGTGTCTGTGTGTATTACTGTGTCTGTGTGTAATAAATGTGTCTGTGTGTAATAATGTGTCTGTGTGTAATACTGTGTCTGTGTGTAATACTGTAATACTGTGTCTGTGTGTAATAATGTGTCTGTGTGTAATAATGTGTCTGTGTGTAATAATGTGTCTGTGTGTAATATTGTGTCTGTGTGTAATACTGTCTGTGTGTAATACTGTGTCAGTGTGTAATACTGTGTCTGTGTGTAATAATGTGTCTGTGTGTAATACTGTGTCTGTGTGTAATGCTGTGTCTGTGTGTAATAATGTGTCTGTGTGTAATACTGTGTCTGTGTGTAATACTGTGTCCGTGTGTAATAATGTGTCTGTGTGTAATACTGTGTCTGTGTGTAATAATGTGTCTGTGTGTAATACTGTGTCTGTGTGTAATAATGTGTCTGTGTGTAATGCTGTGTCTGTGTGTAATAATGTGTCTGTGTGTAATACTGTGTCTGTGTGTAATAATGTGTCTGTGTGTAATACTGTGTCTGTCTGTAATAATGTGTCTGTGTGTAATATTGTGTCTGTGTGTAATACTGTGTCTGTGTGTAATAATGTGTCTGTGTGTAATAATGTGTCTGTGTGTAATACTGTGTCTGTGTGTAATACTGTGTCTGTGTGTAATACTGTGTCTGTGTGTAATAATGTGTCTGTCTGTAATACTGTGTCTGTGTGTAATACTGTGTCTGTCTGTAATACTGTGTCTGTGTGTAATAATGTGTCTGTGTGTAATAATGTGTCTGTGTGTATACTGTGTCTGTGTGTAATAATGTGTCTGTGTGTAATACTGTGTCTGTGTGTAATAATGTGTCTGTGTGTAATAATGTGTCTGTGTGTATTAATGTGTCTGTGTGTAATAATGTGTCTGTGTGTAATATTGTGTCTGTGTGTAATACTGTGTCTGTGTGTAATACTGTGTCTGTGTGTAATACTGTGTCTGTCTGTAATACTGTGTCTGTGTGTAATACTGTGTCTGTGTGTAATACTGTGTCTGTGTGTAATAATGTGTCTGTGTGTAATACTGTGTCTGTGTGTAATAATGTGTCTGTGTGTAATACTGTGTCTGTGTGTAATAATGTGTCTGTGTGTAATAATGTGTCTGTCTGTAATACTGTGTCTGTGTGTAATAATGTGTCTGTGTGTAATAATGTGTCTGTGTGTAATAATGTGTCTGTGTGTAATAATGTGTCTGTGTGTGATACTGTGTCTGTCTGTAATACTGTGTCTGTGTGTAATAATGTGTATGTGTGTAATAATGTGTCTGTGTGTAATAATGTGTCTGCGTGTAATAATGTGTCTGTGTGTAATACTGTGTCTGTCTGTAATACTGTGTCTGTGTGTAATAATGTGTATGTGTGTAATAATGTGTCTGTGTGTAATAATGTGTCTGTGTGTAATAATGTGTCTGTGTGTAATACAGTGTCTGTGTGTAATAATGTGTCTGTGTGTAATAATGTGTCTGTGTGTAATATTGTGTCTGTGTGTAATACTGTGTCTGTGTGTAATAATGTGTCTGTGTGTAATAATGTGTCTGTCTGTAATAATGTGTCTGTGTGTATTACTGTGTCTGTGTGTAATACTGTGTCTGTGTGTAATAATGTGTCTGTCTGTAATAATGTGTCTGTGTGTATTACTGTGTCTGTGTGTAATAATGTGTCTGTGTGTAATAATGTGTCTGTGTGTATTACTGTGTCTGTGTGTAATAATGTGTCTGTGTGTAATAATGTGTCTGTCTGTAATAATGTGTCTGTGTGTATTACTGTGTCTGTGTGTAATACTGTGTCTGTGTGTAATACTGTGTCTGTGTGTAATAATGTGTCTGTCTGTAATAATGTGTCTGTGTGTATTACTGTGTCTGTGTGTAATAATGTGTCTGTGTGTAATAATGTGTCTGTGTGTATTACTGTGTCTGTGTGTAATATTGTGTCTGTGTGTAATAATGTCTGTGTGTAATACTGTGTCTGTGTGTAATACTGTAATACTGTGTCTGTGTGTAATAATGTGTCTGTCTGTAATAATGTGTCTGTGTGTAATACTGTGTCTGTGTGTAATAATGTGTCTGTGTGTAATACTGTGTCTGTGTGTAATACTGTGTCTGTGTGTAATAATGTGTCTGTGTGTAATACTGTGTCTGTGTGTAATAATGTGTCTGTCAGTAATACTGTGTCTGTGTGTAATGTGTCTGTGTGTAATAATGTGTCTGTGTGTAATACTGTGTCTGTGTGTAATAATGTGTCTGTGTGTAATACTGTGTCTGTGTGTAATACTGTGTCTGTGTGTAATAATGTGTCTGTGTGTAATACTGTGTCTGTGTGTAATAATGTGTCTGTGTGTAATACTGTGTCTGTGTGTAATAATGTGTCTGTGTGTAATACTGTGTCTGTGTGTAATAATGTGTCTGTGTGTAATACTGTGTCTGTGTGTAATACTGTGTCTGTGTGTAATACTGTGTCTGTGTGTAATAATGTGTCTGTGTGTAATAATGTGTCTGTGTGTAATAATGTGTCTGTGTGTAATATTGTGTCTGTGTGTAATACTGTCTGTGTGTAATACTGTGTCTGTGTGTAATAATGTGTCTGTGTGTAATAATGTGTCTGTGTGTAATACTGTCTGTGTGTAATAATGTGTCTGTGTGTAATAATGTGTCTGTGTGTAATAATGTGTCTGTGTGTAATATTGTGTCTGTGTGTAATACTGTCTGTGTGTAATACTGTGTCTGTGTGTAATAATGTGTCTGTGTGTAATAATGTGTCTGTGTGTAATACTGTGTCTGTGTGTAATACTGTGTCTGTGTGTAATAATGTGTCTGTGTGTAATAATGTGTCTGTGTGTAATAATGTGTCTGTCAGTAATAATGTGTCTGTGTGTAATACTGTGGTCTGTGTGTAATACTGTGTCTGTGTGTAATACTGTGTCTGTGTGTAATAATGTGTCTGTGTGTAATAATGTGTCTGTGTGTAATATTGTGTCTGTGTGTAATACTGTGTCTGTGTGTAATAATGTGTCTGTGTGTAATACTGTGTCTGTGTGTAATAATGTGTCTGTGTGTAATAATGTGTCTGTGTGTAATAATGTGTCTGTGTGTAATATTGTGTCTGTGTGTAATACTGTCTGTGTGTAATACTGTGTCTGTGTGTAATACTGTGTCTGTGTGTAATAATGTGTCTGTGTGTAATACTGTGTCTGTGTGTAATGCTGTGTCTGTGTGTAATAATGTGTCTGTGTGTAATACTGTGTCTGTGTGTAATACTGTGTCTGTGTGTAATAATGTGTCTGTGTGTAATACTGTGTCTGTGTGTAATAATGTGTCTGTGTGTAATACTGTGTCTGTGTGTAATAATGTGTCTGTGTGTAATACTGTGTCTGTGTGTAATAATGTGTCTGTGTGTAATACTGTGTCTGTGTGTAATAATGTGTCTGTGTGTAATACTGTGTCTGTCTGTAATAATGTGTCTGTGTGTAATACTGTGTCTGTGTGTAATACTGTGTCTGTGTGTAATACTGTGTCTGTGTGTAATACTGTGTCTGTCTGTAATACTGTGTCTGTGTGTAATAATGTGTCTGTGTGTAATAATGTGTCTGTGTGTAATAATGTGTCTGTGTGTAATAATGTGTCTGTGTGTAATACTGTGTCTGTGTGTAATAATGTGTCTGTGTGTGATACTGTGTCTGTGTGTAATACTGTGTCTGTGTGTAATACTGTGTCTGTCTGTAATACTGTGTCTGTGTGTAATAATGTGTCTGTGTGTAATAATGTGTCTGTGTGTAATACTGTGTCTGTGTGTAATAATGTGTCTGTGTGTAATACTGTGTCTGTGTGTAATAATGTGTCTGTCTGTAATAATGTGTCTGTGTGTAATACTGTGTCTGTGTGTAATAATGTGTCTGTGTGTAATAATGTGTCTGTGTGTAATACTGTGTCTGTGTGTAATACTGTGTCCGTGTGTAATACTGTGTCTGTCTGTAATACTGTGTCTGTGTGTAATACTGTGTCTGTGTGTAATACTGTGTCTGTGTGTAATAATGTGTCTGTGTGTAATACTGTGTCTGTGTGTAATAATGTGTCTGTGTGTAATACTGTGTCTGTGTGTAATAATGTGTCTGTGTGTAATAATGTGTCTGTCTGTAATACTGTGTCTGTGTGTAATAATGTGTCTGTGTGTAATAATGTGTCTGTGTGTAATAATGTGTCTGTGTGTGATACTGTGTCTGTCTGTAATACTGTGTCTGTGTGTAATAATGTGTATGTGTGTAATAATGTGTCTGTGTGTAATAATGTGTCTGTGTGTAATAATGTGTCTGCGTGTAATACTGTGTCTGTCTGTAATACTGTGTCTGTGTGTAATAATGTGTATGTGTGTAATAATGTGTCTGTGTGTAATAATGTGTCTGTGTGTAATAATGTGTCTGTGTGTAATACAGTGTCTGTGTGTAATAATGTGTCTGTGTGTAATAATGTGTCTGTGTGTAATACTGTGTCTGTGTGTAATAATGTGTCTGTGTGTAATAATGTGTCTGTCTGTAATAATGTGTCTGTGTGTATTACTGTGTCTGTGTGTAATACTGTGTCTGTGTGTAATAATGTGTCTGTCTGTAATAATGTGTCTGTGTGTATTACTGTGTCTGTGTGTAATAATGTGTCTGTGTGTAATAATGTGTCTGTGTGTATTACTGTGTCTGTGTGTAATAATGTGTCTGTGTGTAATAATGTGTCTGTCTGTAATAATGTGTCTGTGTGTATTACTGTGTCTGTGTGTAATACTGTGTCTGTGTGTAATACTGTGTCTGTGTGTAATAATGTGTCTGTCTGTAATAATGTGTCTGTGTGTATTACTGTGTCTGTGTGTAATAATGTGTCTGTGTGTAATAATGTGTCTGTGTGTATTACTGTGTCTGTGTGTAATAATGTGTCTGTGTGTAATAATGTGTCTGTGTGTAATACTGTGTCTGTGTGTAATACTGTAATACTGTGTCTGTGTGTAATAATGTGTCTGTCTGTAATAATGTGTCTGTGTGTAATACTGTGTCTGTGTGTAATAATGTGTCTGTGTGTAATACTGTGTCTGTGTGTAATACTGTGTCTGTGTGTAATAATGTGTCTGTGTGTAATACTGTGTCTGTGTGTAATAATGTGTCTGTCAGTAATACTGTGTCTGTGTGTAATGCTGTGTCTGTGTGTAATAATGTGTCTGTGTGTAATACTATGTCTGTGTGTAATAATGTGTCTGTGTGTAATAATGTGTCTGTGTGTAATACTATGTCTGTGTGTAATAATGTGTCTGTGTGTAATACTGTGTCTGTGTGTAATACTGTGTCTGTGTGTAATACTGTGTCTGTGTGTAATACTGTGTCTGTGTGTAATGCTGTGTCTGTGTGTAATAATGTGTCTGTGTGTAATAATGTGTCTGTGTGTAATAATGTGTCTGTGTGTAATACTGTGTCTGTGTGTAATAATGTGTCTGTGTGTGATAATGTGTCTGTGTGTGATAATGTGTCTGAGTGTATTAATGTGTCTGTGTGTAATAATGTGTCTGTGTGTAATACTGTGTCTGTGTGTAATAATGTGTCTGTGTGTAATGCTGTGTCTGTGTGTAATAATGTGTCTGTGTGTAATAATGTGTCTGTGTGTAATAATGTGTCTGTGTGTAATAATGTGTCTGTGTGTAATAATGTGTCTGTGTGTAATACTGTGTCTGTGTGTAATAATGTGTCTGTGTGTAATACTGTGTCTGTGTGTAATACTGTGTCTGTGTGTAATAATGTGTCTGTGTGTAATACTGTGTCTGTGTGTAATAATGTGTCTGTGTGTAATACTGTGTCTGTGTGTAATGCTGTGTCTGTGTGTAATAATGTGTCTGTGTGTAATAATGTGTCTGTGTGTAATAATGTGTCTGTGTGTAATACTGTGTCTGTGTGTAATAATGTGTCTGTGTGTAATACTGTGTCTGTGTGTAATACTGTGTCTGTGTGTAATAATGTGTCTGTGTGTAATACTGTGTCTGTGTGTAATAATGTGTCTGTCAGTAATACTGTGTCTGTGTGTAATGCTGTGTCTGTGTGTAATAATGTGTCTGTGTGTAATACTATGTCTGTGTGTAATAATGTGTCTGTGTGTAATAATGTGTCTGTGTGTAATACTGTGTCTGTGTGTAATGCTGTGTCTGTGTGTAATAATGTGTCTGTGTGTAATAATGTGTCTGTGTGTAATAATGTGTCTGTGTGTAATACTATGTCTGTGTGTAATAATGTGTCTGTGTGTAATAATGTGTCTGTGTGTGATAATGTGTCTGAGTGTATTAATGTGTCTGTGTGTAATAATGTGTCTGTGTGTAATACTGTGTCTGTGTGTAATAATGTGTCTGTGTGTAATACTGTGTCTGTGTGTGATAATGTGTCTGAGTGTATTAATGTGTCTGTGTGTAATAATGTGTCTGTGTGTAATACTGTGTCTGTGTGTAATACTGTGTCTGTGTGTAATACTGTGTCTTGTCTGTAATACTGTGTCTGTGTGTAATAATGTGTCTGTGTGTAATACTGTGTCTGTGTAATAATGTGTCTGTGTGTAATAATGTGTCTGTGTGTAATAATGTGTCTGTGTGTAATAATGTGTCTGTGTGTAATACTGTGTCTGTGTGTAATAATGTGTCTGTGTGTAATACTGTGTCTGTGTGTAATACTGTGTCTGTGTGTAATAATGTGTCTGTGTGTAATACTGTGTCTGTGTGTAATACTGTGTCTGTGTGTAATACTGTGTCTGTGTGTAATAATGTGTCTGTGTGTAATACTGTGTCTGTGTGTAATACTGTGTCTGTGTGTAATACTATGTCTGTGTGTAATAATGTGTCTGTGTGTAATACTGTGTCTGTGTGTAATAATGTGTCTGTGTGTAATACTGTGTCTGTGTGTAATACTGTGTCTGTGTGTAATAATGTGTCTGTGTGTAATAATGTGTCTGTGTGTAATACTGTGTCTGTGTGTAATACTGTGTCTGTGTGTAATAATGTGTCTGTGTGTAATACTGTGTCTGTGTGTAATACTGTGTCTGTGTGTAATAATGTGTCTGTGTGTAATACTGTGTCTGTGTGTAATAATGTGTCTGTGTGTAATAATGTGTCTGTGTGTAATACTGTGTCTGTGTGTAATAATGTGTCTGTGTGTAATAATGTGTCTGTGTGTAATACTGTGTCTGTGTGTAATACTGTGTCTGTGTGTAATAATGTGTCTGTGTGTAATACTGTGTCTGTCTGTAATACTGTGTCTGTGTGTAATAATGTGTCTGTGTGTAATAATGTGTCTGTGTGTAATAATGTGTCTGTGTGTAATACTGTGTCTGCGTGTAATACTGTGTCTGTGTGTAATACTGTGTCTGTGTGTAATACTGTGTCTGTGTGTAATAATGTGTCTGTGTGTAATACTGTGTCTGTGTGTAATAATGTGTCTGTGTGTAATAATGTGTCTGTGTGTAATACTGTGTCTGTGTGTAATACTGTGTCTGTGTGTAATAATGTGTCTGTGTGTAATACTGTGTCTGTGTGTAATAATGTGTCTGAGTGTAATAATGTGTCTGTGTGTAATAATGTGTCTGTGTGTAATAATGTGTCTGTGTGTAATAATGTGTCTGTGTGTAATACTGTGTCTGTGTGTAATACTGTGCCTGTGTGTAATACTGTGTCTGTGTGTAATACTGTGTCTGTGTGTAATACTGTGTCTGTGTGTAATAATGTGTCTGTGTGTAATACTGTGTCTGTGTGTAATAATGTGTCTGTGTGTAATAATGGGTCTGTGTGTAATACTGTGTCTGTGTGTAATACTGTGTCTGTCAGTAATACTGTGTCTGTCTGTAATACTGTGTCTGTGTGTAATAATGTGTCTGATGGTAATAATGTGTCTGTGTGTAATACTGTGTCTGTGTGTAATGCTGTGTCTGTGTGTAATAATGTGTCTGTGTGTAATACTATGTCTGTGTGTAATACTGTGTCTGTGTGTAATACTGTGTCTGTGTGTAATAATGTGTCTGTGTGTAATACTATGTCTGTGTGTAATACTGTGTCTGTGTGTCCTAGTAATGATTCCTCAGGTTATATGTGGATGATAAGTGTAATTCTTCTCTTTCCCAGCAGGTGTCAGTAGTTGCTGGTAATACCACCTCTTTGTGCTCTGTGTGTGCTGGTGGTGTCTGGACTCTATGGTGACACAGGCAGTTGCTGGTTACCATAGTAACAACTCAACTCACTAGACATAAGAATCTATTCGGATGATTGCGGTGCGGCTGCTATCCCTGTGCTGTGATTGGCTGTATTGGGCCGTGGTCCCTCCCGGCTCCTGGTCACTTGTTGATTCTGCTGTGGCGTGATTGGCTGAGCTGGTCTTGTGCCCTTCGCTTCACCTGGACGAACAACGGAGACTGCGCTCGACGTTAGGTGGTGAGGCCTGGCACTGGGGACAAGGGATTTGCCTCATACAGACACGAATTACACTTCTTTATACACAGTCTGTGTTTATATAAAGCCATGAAGGGAATATAAAGCACACCAATATATATAAATACTGTATATTTCGTTCATGGCTGTATAAGTTGGGCCATTATATGTTTTGTATTACGTTGTGACGTCACTAGCTCCTGCAGGTGGTCTGACCCCGTGTGTAGTGACCCCTCAGGGAGCTGTCTGTATCTGACCAGAGGTCTCTCAGACCCCTTCACTGTGCCCACCCTCCTCCTATCTGTGTCCCCGTAATCTCTTCACTGTGTCCCCCCTGCTCTATTCTGTGTCCCCCCTTCCTGCTCTATTCTGTGTCCCCCCTTCCTGCTCTATTCTGTGCTCCCCCCTTCCTGCTCTATTCTGTGCTCCCCCCTTCCTGCTCTATTCTGTGCTCCCCCCTTCCTTCTCTATTCTGTGCTCCCCCCTTCCTTTTCTATTCTGTGCTCCCCCCCTTCCTGCTCTATTCTGTGCTCCCCCCCTTCCTGCTCTATTCTGTGCTCCCCCCCCTTCCTGCTCTATTCTGTGCCCCCCCTTCCTGCTCTATTCTGTGCTCCCCCCCTTCCTGCTCTATTCTGTGCTCCCCCCCCTTCCTGCTCTAGTCTGTGCTCCCCCCCCTTCCTGCTCTAGTCTGTGCTCCCCCCCCTTCCTGCTCTAGTCTGTGCTCCCCCCCCTTCCTGCTCTAGTCTGTGCTCCCCCCCCCCTTCCTGCTCTGCTCTATTCCGTGCTCCCCCCCTTCCTGCTCTGCTCTATTCCGTGCTCCCCCCTTCCTGCTCTGCTCTATTCCGTGCTCCCCCCTTCCTGCTCTGCTCTATTCCGTGCTCCCCCCTTCCTGCTCTGCTCTATTCCGTGCTCCCCCTTTCCTGCTCTGCTCTATTCCGTGCTCCCCCTTTCCTGCTCTGCTCTATTCCGTGCTCCCCCTCCTCTGCTCTGTGCTCCCCCTTCCTCCTCTGCGCTCCCCCCCTTCCTCCTCTGCTCTGTGCTCCTCCTCTGCTCTGTGCTCCCCCCTTCCTGCTCTGCTCTTTTTATGTCTTCCCCCCTCCTCTGCTCTTCTCCTCGGTGTCGCCCTTGCTCTTCTCTGCCGCCTCCTCCTCCTCTCTGTGCACGTTCCTCCTACTCCTCCTCTCTGTTACATAGTAGTTACATAGTAATTTAGGTTGAAAATAGACTTTATTCCATCAAGTTCAACCTTTTAGATCTCCTCTGATCTGCAATATGCGGATTTATTGTTAATTGATCCAGAGGAAGCAAATAGAAAAAAAAAACAGAGAAACTTTGCCAATTGTCTCAAGAGGGGAAAAAAAATATGAAATTCCTTCCTGACCCCATATACTGGTGATCGAATATATATCCCTGGATCAATACTGTCTCTATTTATCCAGGATAGCCCTTAATGCCTTTTTTTATTTAAAAATATATCCAATACCTTTTAAAGTTATCTATCGAATCCGCTTTCCCCGCCTCCTTTGGTAGAGAATTCCACAGATTAACCACCCTTACTGTGAAGAACCCTTTTCTTTCTTTAAGGTGAAATCTTTTTACTTCTAATCTCAAGGGATGTCCTCTTGTCAGTTGAAAACCTCTTGGCACAAAAAGCTCCCCTGACAAATCTTTATACTGACCCTGGATATATTTATATAAGGTAATCATATCTCCTCTTAGACGCCTTTTTTCCATAGTAAATAAGTGTAATATAATACTATTTTCATAACTTAGCCCCTCCATTCCCCTTATTAGTTTTGTTCCCCTTCTCTGTATCTTTTCCAGCTCTAAAATGTCCTTTTTATGAAGTGGTGCCCACATTTTTACTCCATATTCCAAATGAGGGCGTTCTAGGGATTTGTATAGTGGAAGATTAAATTTGCTTCCCTTCTATACCCTTCTTAATACATGCTAATATTTTATTTGCCTTTGCAGCTGCTGCTTGGCTTTGAGCACTGTTACCTAGGTGGTTGTCCACAAGCTCCCAAATCCCTTTCAATATCTGATACCCCTAGATTTGCTCCATTAAGATTATAGATTGCATGGCTATTTTTCCTTCCCAGATGCATAACCTTACATTTATTCGTATTAAATCTCATCTGCCATTTAGATGCCCATTCCTTATGTAAATCCCTTTTGAGGGAAAGTACATAATTTTCTGATTTAATTACCTTGCACGACTTTGTGTCATCAGCAAAAATGGAGACCCCACACTCCAAGCCCACTTCCAAGTCATTAATGAATATGTTAAAAAGGAGGGGACCTAATACTGAGCCCTGAGGAACCCCACTTACCACATTAGTCCAATCGAACTATGTTCCATTTACAACAACCCTTTGCTTCCTTTCTTTTAGCCAGCTCTCAATCCATGAGTAGATATTTACTGCAATTCCTGTATCCCTTAGTTTGCTCAATAGTCTCCCATGTGGCACTGTATCAAAAGCCTTTGCAAAATCCAAATAGACTACATCCACTGAGTTGCCTTGATCCTGGTTCCTACTAACCTCCTCATAGAAACTAATTAGGTTTGTTTGACATGACCTATCCCTCATAAACCCATTTTGACTCCTACTTATAATCCTGTTCTAATAGACATATTCTTGTATATTATCCCTTATTAACCCTTCTAAAAGCTTCCCCACTACAGAAGTGAGGCTCACTGGTCTATAATTCCCTGGATTTGCTCTTGCTCCCTTCTTAAATATGGATATCACCTCTGCCTTTCTCCAGTCATCTGGTAGAGACCCTGTGTTGAGTGAATCCTGAAATATTAAATATAATGGTTTGGCTATTACAGAACCCAGCTCCCTCAGTACCCTTGGATGTATTCCATCAGGACCTGGGGCTTTATTAACATTTATTTTCTCCAACCTCTTTTGTATTTCTTCCTGTGTTAACCAATTATTTGGCAAAGGTAGTGTAGCCCCATTATGTTGCAGTGTCCCAACCACTGGTACATCCCTTGTGTATACAGAAGAAAAGAACCTATTTAGCTCATCTGCCTTTTCTTGGTCACTAATTTTCAGACTGTGTCACTTTCTAATTTTCCTATAGCTTCCTTCCTCGCCTTCTTCCCATTAATATATTTAAAAAATATTTTCGGGTTAGTCTTACTCGCTTTTGCAACTAACTTTTCATTTACGATTTTAGCCAGTCTAATCGCGCTTTTGCTGCCTTGCTGATTTCTCTCTTTGACAATGTATAACTGTAGGAAGTGTCCTATAACTTCTGAGACAGAGACTGTGTCATGTGACTCCTCTAATGTGTCCTCCAGACAGGACAAGATCTCTGATGATCCAGTCAGTGTGGAGCAAGGAAGGAGCCCGACCATTGCCGGCATGGATCCACACCTGTTAGGTAATATCTGGGGAGCTTGTAGCTCTACTTGTTACCCCCAGGAAGGATTACGGCCATTGTCAGCATGGATCCACACTTGTTGGGCAATAATTAAATATTGGACTGTAATATTAGTCCCGTATGATTGTTTATTTAGGACATCATGTACTGCTCAAGAATTGACCATGTTAGCTAAAAACCATAAGTTCAAAATTTCTTGTTCTGTTTTTTACAAAATACTATAAAATCATGACCTTTAAGAGTTTAGAAGCAACAAATATTTATCATTGTACTTCCCAGAAGATGGACCTGAAAGTTGCCATAAAGAAAACCCTGATACTGAAGATCATCCGACCACCATAAAGACGGAGAGAGGTCCATGTTCTGTAAATGGTGAGCACTTTACATTCTTGTTTATCTGATTTTGTTTTAGTAAATATTATCAATATTAGAAATGTTTTGCCTCACAGTCTTATGATCTTATTTCTATATCATTTAAACAAATGTCAGCCTCTAAGTTGCATGTTATTGTTGTTATTATTGTTATTATTATTATTATTATTATTATTACTAGCGACTTGCCCGTCAAATAACTGGGCAATAACATTGCAAGGCAGGTAATGCTGTTTTCCCCAGACAGTAAGGTCCTCATTCAATTGCAATTTGGCCAATTGAATAGGGCTCTAAATAAGCTCCAAGTCCTCCCAGAGCCAGTAAAGACAGTAGTTCCTGTAACCACTCCACTCAAGCTACAGAAACTCTCTTAACATTACAACCTCAAGTCTATAAAGCTCCCAAGTTCCCGTTCATACCTTGATTGGGCTGTATGTCTAACCCATAGGTCCCATGAGTGAGGGATATGATTGTGCTGTATGTCTAACCCATAGGTCCCAGGAGTGAGGGATATGATTGTGCTGTATGTCTAATCCATAGGTCCCAGGAGTGAGCGATATGATTGTGCTGTATGTCTAACCCATAGGTCCCATGAGTGAGGGATATGATTGTGCTGTATGTCTAACCCATAGGTCCCATGAGTGAGGGATATGATTGTGCTGTATGTCTAACCCATAGGTCCCAGGAGTGAGGGATATGATTGTGCTGTATGTCTAACCCATAGGTCCCAGGAGTGAGGGATATGATTGTGCTGTATGTCTATCCATAGGTCCCAGGAGTGAGGGATATGATTGTGCTGTATGTCTATCCATAGGTCCCAGGAGTGAGGGATATGATTGTGCTGTATGTCTATCCATAAGTCCCAGGAGTGAGGGATATGATTGTGCTGTATGTCTATCCATAGGTCCCAGGAGTGAGGGATATGATTGTGCTGTATGTCTAACCCATAGGTCCCGGGAGTGAGGGATATGATTGGGCTGTATGTCTAACCCATAGGTCCCATGAGTGAGGGATATGATTGTGCTGTATGTCTAACCCATAGGTCCCAGGAGTGAGGGATATGATTGTGCTGTATGTCTAATCCATAGGTCACGGGAGTGAGGGATATGATTGTGCTGTATGTCTAACCCATAGGTCCCAGGAGTGAGGGATATGATTGTGCTGTATGTCTAACCCATAGGTCACATGAGTGAGGGATATGATTGTGCTGTATGTCTAACCCATAGGTCCCATGAGTGAGGGATATGATTGTGCTGTATGTCTCACCCATAGGTCCTAGGGGTGAGGGATATGATTGTGCTGTATGTCTAACCCATAGGTCCCATGAGTGAGGGATATGATTGTGCTGTATGTCTAACCCATAGGTCCCATGAGTGAGGGATATGATTGTGCTGTATGTCTCACCCATAGGTCCTAGGGGTGAGGGATATGATTGTGCTGTATGTCTAACCCATAGGTCCCATGAGTGAGGGATATGATTGTGCTGTATGTCTAACCCATAGGTCCTAGGGGTGAGGGATATGATTGTGCTGTATGTCTAACCCATAGGTCCCATGAGTGAGGGATATGATTGTGCTGTATGTCTAACCCATAGGTCCCAGGAGTGAGGGATATGATTATGCTGTATGTCTAACCCATAGGTCCCAGGAGTGAGGGATATGATTGGGCTGTATGTCTAACCCATAGGTCCCGGGAGTGAGGGATATGATTGTGCTGTATGTCTAATCCATAGGTCCTAGGAGTGAGGGATATGATTGTGCTGTATGTCTAATCCATAGGTCCCAGGAGTGAGGATATGATTGTGCTGTATGTCTGACCCATAGGTCCCGGGAGTGAGGGATATGATTGGGCTGTATGTCTAATCCATAGGTCCTAGGAGTGAGGGATATGATTGTGCTGTATGTCTAACCCATAGGTCCCGGGAGTGAGGGATATGATTGTGCTGTATGTCTGACCCATAGGTCCCGGGAGTGAGGGATATGATTGTGCTGTATGTCTAACCCATAGGTCCCGGGAGTGAGGGATATGATTGTGCTGTATGTCTAATCCATAGGTCCCAGGAGTGAGGGATATGATTGTGCTGTATGTCTAACCCATAGGTCCCAGGAGTGAGGGATATGATTGTGCTGTATGTCTAATCCATAGGTCCCAGGAGTGAGGATATGATTGTGCTGTATGTCTGACCCATAGGTCCCGGGAGTGAGGGATATGATTGGGCTGTATGTCTAATCCATAGGTCCTAGGAGTGAGGGATATGATTGTGCTGTATGTCTAACCCATAGGTCCCGGGAGTGAGGGATATGATTGTGCTGTATGTCTGACCCATAGGTCCCGGGAGTGAGGGATATGATTGTGCTGTATGTCTAACCCATAGGTCCCGGGAGTGAGGGATATGATTGTGCTGTATGTCTAATCCATAGGTCCCAGGAGTGAGGGATATGATTGTGCTGTATGTCTAACCCATAGGTCCCAGGAGTGAGGGATATGATTGTGCTGTATGTCTAACCCATAGGTCCCAGGAGTGAGGGATATGATTGTGCTGTATGTCTAACCCATAGGTCCCAGGAGTGAGGGATATGATTGGGCTGTATGTCTAACCCATAGGTCCCAGGAGTGAGGGATATGATTGTGCTGTATGTCTAACCCATAGGTCCCAGGAGTGAGGGAGTAGGAGACCTCAACCCCAACAACAGAGCATTGCAGTCTGTGGAGGGACAGTGCTCCAGCCTCAACCATAACTTGCCCAGGCTGGGGAACCTCTTTGCTGCAATGCTTACACATTTCCAAAGACCCGCCTGATGGCCACCCAATATTTGCCCCAGCTGGTAATGGCGAGCCTCCATCTAGCACAGAAGCCCCTGGCAGATGACTTACTAGGGGGTTCATTTCATCATGGATGCAGGCCCTTCTCTCATGCACATTCATTTGCAGTCTCCCCTCTGTCTCATGCCACACTCTCTCCTTTCTCACATGTCTTGCATCCTGGTGTCTAGCACGCATCAATCTCCAGTGTCTTGCATACTTCTTCCTCATCAGCAGGCTCCCAAAAGGACACACTTTAACCAGATAGTCAGAATCCATATTGCTTGTGAGTTTGTTGAGACTATGTATGGGTCCTGGTTGGTTCTATGTGTAACTAATGGCTTCTTGTTGTCTGTGATGCTTTTGGAACATGATTATTTCAGCTATAGTTGAATGTTTTCATGGTGTGAACAATTTGTATTGTTTTAATATATATTTTTGTAGTTTTGTATGATATTTGATGGTGTAGGGGGCATGGATGACCATTTGTATGTATTTTTGTGATCTGTAGGTCTTTAATTCTATTGTTCATGGTCTTTTTAAATGGCTTTGTGCAGGCTTTCCTTCTATTAGCTTGTTACAGGCACTTGATGATTGTTCTTGTAAGCGGTTTAGCTGCTCTTGCAGATAGTTGAACATGCAGTGTCTTCCATAAGCCCCTACATCAGCCATGTAATTGCCCTTTACGTAACTTCACAAGTAGCGATCACTCATAAGAGCTTATACGTAAGGGTTGGATACGGACAGCATGTTATTGCTACGTTTTTGGTTTCATTTGGAATATGTCCTACAGGAGCCATGTGATGGAGCCAGTAGTCATCTGGGAGGGGAACTAAGACTCACTTTAGGTTTTTCTTGCTTTTATTGTTTGTCTAGATTCTTAGTGTAAGCTCTTCCAATAGAACTAAAAAAAAGTCTTATCTACAACCATCATCCTCTCTCGTGTGTTAGTCCAGGATAAAAAGCAAATTACAGACTAAAAACAAAGTAAGATGTGGGTTAGTTCTGTGGACCTAGTAACCCACCCAGAGAGCAGACTTTTTTTTTGCTCATTTCACAGGGAAGAAATATCCTATAGCATATCAGTCAGATCTCACTGAAAGAGTGATCCTGCCCCAAAATACCAAGCACATCTTCCTCAGACGTATATTTCACCCTTTTTGGGCCTCGTCAGTGATGTCTAGCTGTACCCCCACAGTGAGTAAGGAGTCCGACGTCTGGAGCCCCATGACAGTTGTGAAAGTACTCAATCCGAGAACAAACTACCCCAAGTGGGTTAGTTCTATGGGCATAATAACTACCCAGAGAGTAGCCTCCTTTATATCACTTGTGCCCTTCACAGGGAAGGAATATCCTTTCATTTCAGTCAGGTCTCACTCAAAAGGCACAATCCTGCCCCAAGACGCACCTCTCCCCATTACATCATATTTGTATATAATTATTAGTTAAAATGAGCTATTGTGTATTTTTTAAGTTTCTAAAGCATTTTGCCCCCCGATTATGTCTTTAGTAGAGCCAACTATAGATATGGGACCTAAGTAGCTTTTAAGCCCCTTCCAGAAGATGAACTTGCCTGTGCTATTCAGCTCTCTTTTGCCTCTTTGCAGTTTCATTCATACTGTTTTAACTTCACATTTTAACCCCAGATTGATTTCTACTATCATAGAAAATAACCTTAAATTTACACTTCGAAACTGATCAATAGTGGAATTTATGGTTAATGTTTTAGAGCCTACAGTTGACTTCCATAATTATTACTAAAAGAATTTGCCTTGGAAATTACCCCAAAACTAATTCCATTTATACAATGAATGTATTATCATTTCTCTTGAAAAATGCTGCCTCTAGATTGTGCAAGATAGTCTACACTTAAATGCACCACACATGCATCTTAAAATGTATTCATCGCCAATGACCTTTCAATACAAGATCTCTTTAAAAAAGCTAATTATAAAAAAATTAATAACAATATGTATTACAATGTGATCATACCTAATAATACTATAACTGTGACCCACTCATGATTTTAGAAATTCATGGCTTACATAGAGAGATGATCGGGTGAGGGGGGGCAGATATCACATATTATAATTGTCAAAATGTGATTCGTCGTCACATTTGCGACAAGCCGCGGCTTGACAACTATTATTGATTGCAACCTCAACGGCTGGGTCTCCATGATGAGCTAATTAATAAGTGACACCCAGCTATTACACAGCTCCTCCTTCCCTCCCTGCACATCCTCTGCCTAAGAGCAGCCACTAAAGTGACCTCTGCAGAGGAGCAGAGTACCTACCAGCCTCCTCCATCCCTGCAAGAACATGGCCATCTGCCAGACCTCAGCACATACAGGAACGCGATCGCTGGCCACTGCATGGGTTCTGTGTGTATGTTCATGAGACACAGACATGAAGCACACTCTCTCTCCTGAGCCCTCCCCCTCTCTCATGTGTCTCTCTCCCTCCCTCTCCCTCCCTCATCTAGACTCTCTACTCTGTAGTCAGCTCGGTGCAGATTTGTCTCTCTCTGCACCGAGTATAAGGAACACTATAGACCATATGGCATCTTGCCTCTCACATTAGCACATGTAGGAATATGTTTCCAACCCAGTTCAAATCTCTTTACAACAGACATTTCTTCTTCAAATATCACAAGAGGGTCATCACAAGATGAATCCCCTCTGCCAGCCTTACATGATGGGTTTTCCATTCCTTGGAAGTCAGATAGAGAGGAGTCAGACATCTGACCAAAATAAAGAGTGAGATACTGTCAGTGAAGAGTGTTCTTGGCTAGTAATGTCGCGAACATCAAATTCTCAGTTTGCGAACATCGGACGCAAACTTCAATCAAATGTTCGCGAACCGCCATAGACTTTAATGGGCAGGCGAATTTCAAAACCCACAGGGATTCTTTCTGGCCACAATAGTGATGGGAAAGTTGTTTCAAGGGGACTAACACCTGGACTGTGGCATGCCGGAGGGGGATCCATGGCAAAACTCCCACAGAAAATGTCATAGTTGATGCAGAGTCTGGTTTTAAGCCATAAAGGGCATAAATTACCTAACATTCCTAAATTGTTTGGAATAACATGCTTTAAAACATTAGGTATGATGTTGTATCGATCAGGTAGTGTAAGGGTTACACCCGCTTCACAGTAACAGACCAATCACCCCATTTAATGCACCGCAAACAACAACCGCAAACTCCCCATTTGCACAACCGCAAACTCCCCATTTGCACAACCGCAAACTCCCCATTTGCACAAGGTTGGATACATCCCGTTTCTTGTCCTCAATGATGTCATTGAAGGTCTCTTCCTCCACCCAGCCACCAAGGGTCCCCGAAAGGTGACAACAAGCCCCCTGGGACGCCTGCTGTGTTTGGTCTTCCACCTTCTCAAAGCCACCTTCCTCCTCTGACTCCTCTTCTTCAGACTCCTCTCACTGCGTTGCCTCTGTCTGCATTATTATAAGGTGTGTACTGTTAAGTAGTACTATTCCTATCGGTTTAATCCCTGTTACGTCCACTATTAGGGCACGTGTATATGGCATTGATTTTTGGAACAGGGAGATGGTAAAAGATGCTTGGTCGGACCTCCTACTTCAAATTTGGGGCACTGCGCGTGCAATCTAAGGTGCCACCAGATATGAGTGTTACTGTGAACTGGCAAAAGTTGGCAGAGTAGGCGCTGTAGGCCTCACACACACGCCTGTAGGCAGGCAACTGATATTCAATCGATTACAGTCAAAAAAGTGTTGTTTTATTTCACTGAGCACAATATAAGCTGTGAGCCTGACACAGGCAGGCAACTGAAATTAGATTAATTGTAGTGGAAGCTAAATACACAGCCTGGCTATCTATTTCCCTATTAAATCTCCAGCAGCTACACTATCTGTCCTCTCACAACGAATGCAGCTTCAGAATGATTCTAAAATGTATGCTGTCCTTCAGATGGAAGGCCCTGGAAGGAAGTGTATGCTGCTGATTGGCTGGAATGTGTCTGCTGACTGTGAGGTGCAGGGTCAAAGTTTCCTCAATGATAAAGAATAGAAGGCGAACCCAAAAGCGCATTAGCCTGTTATGTGTTATAATAAGTGTGATCACTTGTATTGTAAGAAGAGTCTCTGGATAGAAAATCTAGAACCCAAACATTATTTCACTTGTCCTTATGAGTGTAATAAGTATAAACCTTCATTTGGTCTTCTTTACTAAATACTATGAAATATGACCTTCTTTAAGAGCTTAGAAGTGACTAAATATTTATCCATGTACTTACCAGAATTTGGATTTGAAAGTTTATATAAAGAAGAATCGGGCTCTGACGACCATCTGACCTCCATAAAGAGCGAGACAGATCCTTGTCCTATAGATGGTAAGTACTTTACATCCTTGTTAATCTGATTTTCAGTATTCGTGACAATATCATCAATATTAGTGACTTTTCCCCTCACAATCTTTACCAGATCTTCTCGAATCATCAAAAAAATATCAACTTCTATATTACATATATCAAAGGTATGAAAGGAACATGGAACACAGCAACACTGATTTGTTCAATCAGCTAGCTGGGCCATGGCATTAACAAGATATCTATTGTGGCCCCTCAGACAAGTGATTGGAGCTGTGTAGTCAGCCCCTAGGAGAGACGAGCAGTGGCAAAGCCCAGCAATCTGCGTCCTCCATGTGTCTCTTATCAGCTACAAGTGGAGAAGGTAGATTAGACATCGCCCGTCAATATAACCATTTATAGACATCACAAGAGCATGTGGGGATCATTAACAACATAAAGTCTGATTTCTGTGCTAAGCTCAGCTGGATGTTATCACTTCTAGTGGTGTTTTTTGTTCACAAAAAAAATACAATGGCCCCAGCAGCTTCTTCCAATTTGACAACATATAGTAAGCTCCCTGTGACGAAGTGCCCTTCGCCACTTTGTCTTGGAGAGGGCTGTTTGCCAGCCTCCTGCCTTTTGACTATGGACCGGCATTTAAATACTTTATTTTCCTATGCAGAAAGACTTTGGTTCCATGGCCATTGAACTGTATGTATGTGGTCTGAGCGCCATTCAGTAATAATGTGTGCTCAGACCTAAGCTATCTGCAGATATGTTCTGGGTTATAAAATGTTGTTATTATATCTGTAAAAATATTGTATTGTGTGGTATGCAGTCAAATATCTTTGGTCTCATACACTTGGTCAGGAGTTGCCCATCTGCCTATTAATAGTATCTGCTAAACCACACAAGAGATAGCAAAACAAAAGGGTTTTAGCAGACAAGATGGCACCATGAACAATGGGGGTAGGGACTCTTGAATAACGAGATGACCTGGGGTTTCCCCATACTCCCAGCAGGGGAATAAGTGAGCTTAGAGATGTTACTCTCTCCACCGCCAGAGGTAGAATGAGCAGTTAGCCACGCCTAGTGGGCGGCTCCTGGGGGAGGGGACTCCTGGCTCCCACACCTTAACCCTGTCTGATTGGCCAGAGGTAATTAGGGGTTGACCAAAGGTAGTCACTGCCCCTACTGTGTATGTGAAGTGTTTAAAAATGTGTTTTGTAATTAATAAAGGAGAGAGTTCTTTGACCCTTCAAAACGTAGCCTTGTCTCGTTCTTGGAGGGGATTGCTATATCATACTGGGGATTGCTATGCGCTGCATACTCCCTGGGAGCTTTAAGCTACGGCGGTTGTGGAGTCTGTGATAGTGTGGTTGTCCGGTGCGGTGCTTGTCCATCAACGGAGGTACCCGGTCGGGGTGCCAGTAGATCCGTTACACTCCCGTTCTCCAGAAAACACCCAAATAGCAAACATAACATGATTAACCCGTAAAATACCTCAATGTCTTGGAGAACACAAAGCTGAGGGAGATTGTAGTGACTCAAAGTCAAATAAAATTGAGCCCCAGGTTCAGAAAGGCCAACAATGCATTATGGTGGCAAGGCCAGCGTAGGCCAACAAGACTATATATGGGGTTAATGGTACCTGATATTCAGTCTATCCTCATCACCATTCAGACTGTGTACCACTGCCCTGGCCATTTCTCCAGTCTCTGCCATGCTCCAGGCCCTGAGTGTCTGTGAGTTGGTCCAAATATTGAGAGAGGGGGGGGGGGGGGATGGACAAAAGCCTGGATTGGTGCACCTAGGAGAAGGGATCCCAGAGAGCAGCCTCCTGCAGATGAGGGATCGGGCCAGCAGTGACACTCTTATTTTTGTTAGTTTTAACAAATTAGTTTGAAATGTACTTTCCATTACATTTTGCATTTTTTTCTTTTTAAAGAGCCACTTGTCTCATATATTTACATTATGTTAATTTGAAGAACTATATTGTTTTTTTCCAATAGAACTAAATGGAAACCTTATCTGCATCTAAGGTTTTGACAAGCAAGGTTAAAAATAATAGCAATGGACACCCATTTACATTTATAGCTGCATATAATAGTTAATAAAGGCTTATTTTTTTTTAGTCTTTTTACTTTCAAAAAACATTTTGCCCCTTATCAAGATAATCCTATCTGCCCCATTTTGCTCTCATACAGTGTCGTGACTGATTTTGGGATTCCCCTGAACCCCACAAGCAACCCTGTTATTTGGGACTCTCATCACACTGGGCTTCTGCCATGTTTTTTAGTGGAAAAATAAAGGGTTACGTTTCTAAAATAATTTATATGTATGTTGATAACACACAAATACAATAACAATAATAAAATAAAAACCTTACCCACACCGAGGGGGGACACCCAGGACGTCTGCAACACTGCTTAAACCTCGAATTCGGTCAAATTTACAAAGTTTAGCCACTCGAAAATCTAAGCGTGAGAAAAAATGCCCGCCACAAAAACGAGGCTACATGACCCCTAAACCCGCTAAATTCCACAAAGCAAATACGGCTTTTATAAAAACCCGTACGACTTACAACATACACCATTAGCAAGGACGCTTCATCATACAAACCCGCCTACCACATACAGACTCGCCGCCATTTAACAACACTAACTTACAGAATGCGTAAGTACCCAGCTACACTAACGGCTTCCCCTCGCGAACGCAGCCTATTTACACTACACACTTCACACATTGCTGACGCTTACACCTCCACTCCTCAACACTGCAGACCTACATTGTATGCTGCAGGAACATGAAAACAGATTGTCAGCTCTTCAGCACAATGCTTCCTGCATGTATTACTTACAAATAGGTAAAGTATATTAATGTATTAATTTAATACTTATTTAATTAGCATCACAAAATGCATATATACAAAAAAAAAAAACACTATCGCAATAAATGCGAAACGCATTCACTGCGCGCCTCACAACAAGCGCCAACACTGCTCATAGCACACAAACTACACCAGGGGACAGCCTTGCAATAAGCTAAAAAAGCAGATCAGCGCCGACCTTGCAATGACAACAAAAGCGCCTCTCATAAAAAAATAAATACAACCACCAAAAGGCTTGCAATAAGCCGAAAGGCGCTCAGTGCGAGCCTCGCAATCCGCACCAAGATCTCAGACCACCACAAAAAATGTCTGTGACAAACACCATTCCTTCACTTACAATTCTATTGCCGTCATTTTTTGACGGGCAATTTGCTAGTAACTAATATATACCACATAACCAGCATAAAGAGGTAAAATAAATACTTTAGTAACTGGGACTTCTGGTTGTTATAGTAGTTATAAATTAGAGCTCCATTTCTCTATTCAATAACTAATTAGCAATACAGTGACTATTTGAAGAAAAAAAGTAAGTTTTGGGGAAATTTTCCTTAATAATGCCTCTCCCACAACCAACAAGGGGACCCAAACCAGAACATCAATCCGGTTTCTTTATTTTATAAGCTTGGAGGCCATAAATGCAGTGTCTGTGTCACACACAAGAGAACAGATAATGGACTGATTTACAAGTAGGAAACACTGAGTGCATGGACTTCTAGAAGGAAATTGCAATTTCATGTTATGACCATATATGGTTAGTTTCTTATAGCACAGTCTCCAACTGTCTGTGTGAAGGGTCAAAAAACAATTGTAAACCACTGACGTCAAAAGCTATTTGTAGTCAAAGCAAACTTATATTATTTTTGAGTCTCCTTTCCATATGCCAAGGACTTTTAGTTGTTAATTTAAAGCAAGGAAATATCATTTGAAGCCGTATAAACCTATTATTGATGATGTCAATCGAAAATGAAATTTTATCTTTAACATTTCAGGTTCAGTATGGAGCTGCTTCTCTACATTTCTACATGTCCATGGGGTGCTCTGCCCAAGAGTTTAGTCTGACAGATAAACCCAATGGTCTTACCATTAAATTGATCCCTTTAAGTGATTCAGTGGTGGGTTCCTCTTTAATGGCAGATTGTAAGGGCAGGTAATGAACAAGTTGATGACAGACCATTTTCAGTGCCTCATTCTTTAGATCCAATTATAGAGTCTAATATATGAAATGTGATTTGGTGTCGTGTGTGTTTTTTTTTTTTTTTTTTTTTTATCTTCCAGTGTCAGTTGTAGTGCACAAGTTGGCTGTTGCTCATTTCGGATTCTAGCACTTTCCTCATGTACATTATCTGGTAGATCATTACACTGACATGCATTACAAATGTAATATGTATACAGTATCATGTCCCCGTCACAATACTGTGTGAGATATTATACTCTTGTGCCAGTTACATTCTGTACTTCCTCAAGTTGTTTGTTTTGTATATAAACAAATGAGTAACCTGTATTTTAAATGTGTAAGTGTGGAGAAGAGGTTGTGGTGCGGTGTGCAGGGAAAGTAGATTTACATGTCTTTGCTTGGGATGCCGTCTTGTACTAATTTGCATACATTTCTGGTAGTTAACTATTAAGCAATTTTACCTGTTACTTTGGATACATTTGTTAAGGCCGATCCTTTTCAGACGTCTCTTAATGTTTGCGTTATTTTCTGATCTAGCCCAACGTTATTTCTGTATAATTTTGCTAAATATCTACAGTATAGGGCTCTAAGGCACAGGCTTTCTTATTGCACTACTGTTGGCACTTGCACTTTCCTATTCAGTTTTTACACAAAATGATGAATTTGATTATAAATATATTTATAATCTGCCCACAATTCATCAGCCAGAAAACATTCCTCTATTTCTTTGTATAAGACTAAGCATCTCTTTTTAGTTTATGTGATTTCCACCAGACAAAGTTATCTTTCTTGAGCACAGGAGGAAAACTTATAGTATCTAGGAATGATGTCATGTCCAGTCTAGTCAGATTAGCTCCGAACCTAATTTTTTTCCATATTTTTAAGGAATTATTTGTACATGGGCTAAACTGTGAAGGAATTATCTTGGGTACCCATAGTAGAAATTGGATAAGCCAGAAATCCCCACCCCATGTGGTTGGTCCTCTTTGGTATGTTAGAGGAGGGACCAGCTAATTAATGGATCCCATTGGTTAGGTCCTCTCCTCTGTCAGTTTAGGTGTATCGGTGCTAGGAATTCCCCTAGAAAGAGGCTTGCCTTCAGATATGGACAAAATGACAGTTAGTGACTGTCCAGCTGAATGTTATGGGCCTATTGCCCTCTTGAGAAGCAGCTGCCCCAGTTGAAATGGTGAATAGCACTGTTCCACTGTCCTTGCCCCTTTTGTATGTGGTGAAGTTCAGACAGCCTTGGTTGTTTTGGGTGAAGAAAAGGCAATCTGAAAGAAAATATTCTTAACAAAGTTGGAGGTAACAGAGTAAAGAGATTCCGCTCATGGAATGTTTTTGAATAGGATATTGCAAGGAAGAGCTGTTGGACATAAAGGGGGTTCCATATTTAGGACGGCAACCCTTCTGTCTTATGGATAAATATGACTGTGCTGGTTTATAGGATCCTGAGAAATGACATGCTAATCTCTACCCCAGGGGCATGCTTCTCTACCCAAGTTTAGGACACTTCTTCCCTGTCAAGGTGTTGATGAAAGGACCTGGCGTAGAAGATAATCAGGAGATAGTGCTCCCTTTAACGTACGAGAAAGCTCAGGAAGACAAACTGAACACTGAGAATGAGCTGGCTAAAGCATCTAAAGAGACGGCTGAAACGGCTAAATAACTTTTTTCCCTGGAGACAATTATATAAAAGTGGCTGATGTTGTGAGAAAAGGTCAAAGAGTAAATGGCAAGATATTGTTACTCACTGGATGTAAAAGCAGCCTCAGCATTTTGCAGTAGCTTTGGCTATTTAACAGTAGTACAACATGTATGATTTCTTACTACATATCATACCAGAACAACCCCCCCCCCACCCCCCCACTTAGTCACTGAGACGTGTAAGTAAACCATGGAAGTCTTTTACATTTAGCCCAAATACCCTATAGGAAAAGGTCTGCTGGGGCATTTTCTTTCTATAGTATAATCCTCCACCTCTACTCCCCTATCATATATTTTGTAATGTGTTAATATTGTTTTGCCTTGATCACAACTTACGTATGTTGGTGCGTTACAGTTAAACGATAATAATACCACTCCATAACATAACTATATATTATAGTTAGTAATGAATGTATTTCATTATTTTTACTTTCTAGTCAGAGAGAGAAGAGCCGGACACTGAGGGTCATCTGACCACAATAAAGACTGAGATTTTTACATCTAATGTTGGAGGTGAGTATCCTGCAGTTACGTTTTATACCTAAAACCTCTGACTGAGTTTCACAGAGAATTAACCCTGAGTTATGAATGTAGTGTTAGGGTAGTGGTCTTATAAGATCTTATATTAATTTATTTTTATTGCACCTAATTTAATTCACTGGTATGTACAAGGGGCAATAACAACTGGACTCTGGGGTATACTGAAGCCAAAAGTTAAAGAGCCACTACAATCATAATAAAAAGAGACTTCATTTGTTTATTTGATAACTGTTTAGCAATAAGATCTGCATTTGAAGAAAATAATGAGCTTTGGAAATGTACATGTGATGTTTAGTATTGGGTATTTAGTCTCAGATCATGTGCCCAGAGGGTGGGAAGCTGTCCTTATAGTATTTGTTTTCTACCTTATGGCCTTGTAAATGATAGGACCGTTAATAAACTGGTAAATAGGCTGAAAAAAATGAACTGAAAGTGGTCTATGACAGTGCCAAAAATATTTCAGTGTTTCATTATATATATCCTATTCAGTGGAAGTGGGAAGATGATTCTAGAAGGCTTTTGTTATAGATATATTTTTACTCACTGTTTTAATAACCTCTTTTCTACTGCTAGAGAGTTGCATTAATACTTTACTTCCAGACTGGATCCCAGACAGATCATCTCCCCAAAACCTGATAATGATAAAGTCTGAAGACTGTAGCCGCTTAGTGGATGTGTCGCAGGTGTTATCTCAAGATGATCGTGAATTTCCAGAATTTGAGCAGCTCAACGCATCGACTGAGTGTGATAAAACAGTAAAGATTAAAGAAAATCTCTCCAGTATAAATGTCCTGGAGCCTGGAGAGAAACCATTCACCTGTACAGAATGTGGGAAAAGCTATAAACTAAAACAGACACTTCAAAGGCATCTCAAGATTCACACAGGGGAAAAACCATATGAATGTACAGAGTGTGGGAAAAGGTTTATAGCAAAGCGTAACCTTCAAATGCACCACAGGGTTCATACAGGGGAAAAACCATTTACATGTATTGAATGCGAGAAAAGCTTTAGACAAGAGGGTGCTCTCATTCATCATTACAGGATTCATACAGGCAACAAACCTTTTACATGTACAGCGTGTGGGAAAAGCTTTGCAAGAAAATGCACTCTTCTGAAACACCAGAGAACTCACACAAGGGAGAAACCTTTTATATGTACAGAGTGTGGTGTAAGCTTTATAAAAAGGTGTGATCTCCAGAGTCACCAGCTGATTCACACAGGAGTAAACCCTTTTAAATGCAAAGAGTGTGGAAAAAGTTTTATAGCAATGAGTAATCTTCTGAATCACCACAAGACTCATACAGATGAGAAATATTACACATGTACAGAATGTGGAAAACGATTTCAACATATGGCCAGCCTTCTCTGTCACCACAGAGTTCACACAGGAGAGAAACCTTACTCATGTACAGAGTGTGGCAAAAGATTTGGAGACCAGAGCAGCTTACGCAAACACCAAAGGATTCACACAGGAGAGAAACCTTTTACATGTACAGAGTGTGGGAAAAGCTTTAGGCAAAGTGCAGGTCTCCATCGTCACCTTGTGACACACAGAATGGAGAAACATTGCATATGATCAGAGTGGGAAAAGGTTTAAAGAAAAGAGGATACTTCTAACACATGAAAAAAATGTCATGTGTGATATTCATTATATGATTTACGCTTAAGAGATCACACGGGTGCAACAGAAATAATGCACACGAGAAAGTACATTGTTTTTGTAAAGTGATAAAGAAGCAATATAACAGGAATATGAATCTGAAAAGGGAAATTACATTACTTTTAACAAAAGTATTAAATGTACACATGTACAACAGTAATAAAACTGCTTATCACATATGTAATTGTCAGTTGTGGGTTTGTCATTCTTTGCGAGTCCGGTTGCGGCCTATAGGGCTGCAACCCTCGTGCGGTGAGCCATCGTTCACGCAGGATTTAGGCTGCAATGAGCGGCAAAGGCGCTCATTGCACTGCGAGCCTCGCAAAGTGAGTCGAGCAGTTGAGGCACGCGGGTCTTACGACCCGTACGACTTAGGACTGAAACCTGTACATGCACTGTGTGCCTCGCAAAACTAACGGCCAAACCACTGAACTGAAAAGACATGAAAAAACCCCAAATATGCCTCAAATTAACACACACACTACAGTGGGAGAGGCAGGGAGCCTGTGCGTCAGCTTGCAAGTTAATTTTGAGGCATATTTGCCGTTTTTTTTCATGATCAAAAATCGCTTAAGCAAGAAAAAAAATGGCTCCCGAAGAGAAAAAAAAAAAAGATGAAAACGAGGCCCAAGGACGTAAAACTTGCCTGAAGGACGTAAACGATAGCCTGAAGCAGTAAAAATTACCAACATGCAGTAACACTTAATACAAGCCACTAACACAAGCCAAGATAGTAACACTCAAGCGCAAGGCCTATAAACTACATAGGGGGAGAGGCTTGCAAGGAGCGCCAAAGGGTCTCATTGCAAGCCACGCGATGATCACCAAAGGTACTCAGAGGGCATTCTGTGGCAAACAGCATTGCTAGCCTTATAATTGTACAGTAGACGGAGGGAGAGGCTCGCACTGAGCCCCGAAGGTACAGCACTCTCTGCCTTAAAATGTTATTCCCGTCATTTTTGACAGGCAAGTAGCTAGTGGAAAAATAAACATATCTAATATTGTGGTGTTGGCTTATGTCTATTAATGAGGTTAGGGAGTGCAGCCACACCTCACTGACGAGGTTTAAAACGTACGTCTGGGGTAGAATTGCTGGTATTTCAGAACTGGATCATAGGATATCTCTCCCTGTGAAAGGGTACAAGTGAGCTAAAAGTAGGTGAACAGGCCTATAAGAAAAACCTATCTATCTCAGTTGTTCTCACCTTCTGTGTGATAGGGGGCTCCAGACACGGACTTCTTGCTCACTGTGCCAAAATCCATCACTATCTGACATACAACACCCTCTAAAATTCTAATTTACTCTCTCATCATATCCCGCCCTGACTACTGTAACTTGCTACTTGCTGGTCTCCCCATCACCTGTCTGTTCCCACTCCAATCCATATTAAATGTATCTGCTAGACTCATCTTCCACGCTCAATGCTCAGTTTCTGCAGCACCTCTCTGTCAGTCACCCCATTGGCTTTCCATAGCCTCCAGAATAAAATTAAACATCTTGACTTTAACATATAAAGCTCTCAACAACTATGCACCCTCTTACACTAGTGCTCTCATATTAAAATACTCTCCCAACCACCATCTTTCTTCTGCTAATAACCGTATTCTATCCTCCCTTATAACATCTCACGCATCCAGGCCATTTCTCATGCTGCCCCTATTCTTTGGAATTCCTTGTCTTGCTCCACTAGAATATCCACTGGCCTCAAAACCTCACTAATCTATTTATCATCATCTATTTAAAGATAATAATCATCTATTTAAAGAAGAATATCACATTCAGCCTATCTATCACCGCTTTATCTCACCTGTACCCTTTAGAGTTTTGAAACTTTTAGTGCTTTGGGGAAAGAGCTATGTATGTTCGAACAGGATTATGAGTAGGAGTCAACATGTATTTATGAGGAATAGGTCATGTCAAACAAATCTAATTGGTTTCTATGAGGAGGTTAGTAGGAACTTTGATTATGGAAACTCAGTGCATGTAGTCTTTTGGGATTTTGATACAGTGCCACATGGAAGACTACTATGCAAACTATGAGATGGCACTATGGATACAAACTATGGATTGCAGTAAACATCTGCAGTAAGCATCTGCTTATGGGTTGAGCTAAAAGACAGGAAGCAAAGGGTTGTTGTAAATGGAACTCCGATTCAGAAGGTTCAGTATTAGATCCTCTCCTTTTTTAACATATTCATTAGTGACCTAAAAGTTGGACTGAAAAGTACTGTCTCCATTTTTGCTAATGACACGAAGTTGTGCAAGGTAATTAACTCAGAATCAGAATGTACTTTCCCTCCAGAGGGATTTGCATAAATTATAGAAATGGACAACTAAATGGCAGATGAGATTTAATATGAATAAATGTAAAGTTATGTATATGGGAAGGAAAAATAACCATGACATTTATAATCTTAATGTAGAAAATCTAGTGGTATCAGATATTGAAAGGGATTTGGGAGTGCTTGTGGACAACCACATAGGTAGCAGTGCTCAATGCCAAGCAGCAGCTGCAAAGGCAAATAAAATAATAGCATGTATTAAGAAGGGTATAGAAGCCAGGGAATCAAATATAATTCTGCCACTATACAAATCCCTAGTACGCCCTCATTTGGAATATGGAGAACAATTTTGGGCACCACTTCATAAAAAGGACATTTTAGAGCAGGGACAATTAGAGAGAAGGGCAACTAAACTAATAAGGGGAATGGAGGGGCTATGTTATGAAGGCAGACTAACTAAATAACACTTATTTTCTCTAGAAAAAAAGTATCTACGAGGGGATATGATTACCTTATAAAAATACATCCAGGGTCAATACAAGGCTTTGTCAAATGAACTTTTTGTGCCAAGAGGTTTTCAACTGACAAGAGGACATCCTTTGAGGTTAGAAGTAAAAAGATTCCACCTTAAAGAAAGAAAAGGGTACTTCACAGTAAGGGTGGTTAATCCGTGGAATTCTCTACCAAAGGAGGTGGTGACATCGGATTCGATAGATAACTTAAAAAAGGGATTGGATATATTTTTAAATAAAAAGAGCATTCAGGGTTATATTGGATAATTAGAGGAGTATTGATCCAGGGAGGAATCCGATTGTCCGTATCTGGCGTCAGCAAGGAATGTATTTGTTTTTTCCCTTTTGAGACAATTGGCTAAATTTCACTTTTTTTTTTTGTTTGGTCAATTAATAATTTATCTGAATACTGCAGATCAGAGGAGATCTTAAAAGGTTGAACTTGAAAAGTATTTTTTCAACCTCAATTACTATGTAACTATGTATATATTGATATATTGATTACTTGCCAAATATACAAATGCCATAGTCTCTCTAGGTTCATTTGCTACAATATGCTTTTCCCTTATCTTCCTGATATGTTCTGGTTGTTTTTTTTAAAGCTAATACAGTATTTTATTGTTACAATCATCATAGATACTGGCCTTTTAAATCCGAGAACCTATGCGTCAGTTTCTTTTCTTTAGCCTTTGAGAAAGCAATGTGGTGAAATGACTGTTAGACTTTTTCTGATTTTGTCGCCCTACTAAGTTCTTTGGAACAACTAGGGCTAGTTGAGTCTGTAAATATTTTTTTTATTCGTTTAATTTGTTTTTTTGTTTTTTGTTTTTTTTATTTTATATTTGTTTAAACATGAGTTTTTATATCTTACAGATAGAGAAAATGAAAGATGGAAAACTAAAAACAGCAACCTACAGAAGGCCTACAAACATTATCTTTTGCAAGCCAATAGTAGCCACCCAAAAGTTTTAATATTGGGGATACCAGTAGGCCAATACTTAAGAGTAAAAAGAAACTATTCAAGCTAATCAGACTTTGAGAAAGAACCGAGATTGGAGTTCCTTAGCTTCTTGGAGAGAGGGTACAAGAAAAAAAGAATTTAAAAGAGCAAACCATAGACCCAGAGATGTTAATAGAGAGTCCTTATTGATTGATAAGGTAAATAACAATGATGATGTAGTAAGATGTACTGGCAAGTATAATGGAAAGTGGCATGATATAAAAAATATCTTTGACAAATATTTGAATATCCTGCTAGATGACATGGATTTAAAGCCTTTCATAAAAAATAGAGCACAAATTACTGGCTGTAGATCAACTAACTTAAGAGGTATACTCTTTTTAAAGGCTACTTGGAGAAACCCAGAAGAACTACATGGCTTAAAAAGAGCAAAGGCTGCTTCAAATGTCAATCAAGCAAAGCATGTAAGTATGTCAGTCCAAAAACATTTTCTTCGGCAGATGAAAACATATAGACATGAAACATAGAAATGATTTAAATGCAATTTCCTTTATAGCTATTGATAGCATTACTAAAACTATGAGGAGGAGTGATCTGGATAAGGAACTCCTTAAAAAAGAGGCCAAATGGATATACACACTTAAAAATAAAAAAAACTGATTTGCATTGTCTTCCTTCATTTAATGTAGACAAAATGGACCTTACCAAGTATATCCTTCACTTTATAAAATAATTACAAGAGGTGGTTAATAATAAGTGTTAAAAAATATTCAAATATTGCTATCCGCATATATTGAATGGTGCAATTAATCACCTGAATGTTTTAGATACAGTGTAAGTACTTCTATATGGTGAGATAAAGCTTGGAGAATAAACTTTATAATGTTAAAATAATTTGGAAAGATGACCTGTAAAGGTTGTTATGGTGATATACATGTGTGTAAATACAAAATTCAAGAGACGAATCTCGACCTAGAAAGACAATATAAATTAATATTTGATGTTTAATAGGACTATTGTCTCAATAATAAATTAAATTGTAAATATGGCTTGTAAATATTTTTGTAGATTACTGTAAAGAATACAAGAATTGGGTCAATTGTTAATTTAAAGAAACAATGAGCAAGTTGGTATTTAATTTAGAAAAAGACGTCATTACGTCAAAACGCGTCAGGCTTTGATGACGCTACGTGCGTCCATGTGCTAGGAGCACGTAGGCGTCTTAGTACCAGTGTGCTGTGTGTGTGTGTGCATGCGTCCCTTGCATGTACTCACCCAATATTTATGGATGCTGTAATGGATGAATAACAAATCAAGAGAATATATAGAATACCCGGGAAAAGGGTTCTCTATTAAAATACTGGCAAAATTATATATAATATGGATTAAAAATAATTCTATATTATATTATATAGAAAAGTGAACCTTGAAAGGAAGAAAGGGATTTGGCTCAAACAATTGTATCATTTAGGCAAAGGAAATTTTGGCCAATTAGCAAATATTCCATACAAAAGAGTCACTATGGATCTGTGAAAAAATCGCCACGATCACAGCTCCACATATACATGATCAAGGGCAATTAAAATTGGATTTTGATCAGATGGATCAGACTATAATTGATATTATGGGACTTTAAAACATTTAAAGAATAGAGGTTTTTATTAGAAAATACACACACACAATCACATGGTTTGAATTTTTGTTGCCCTCCAAAGTGGGTTGTAGATATTCTCTGGTAAATATCACTGTGGAAACATAATTCCCTACAACTAGACATTTTAAAATTCCAATTCCAATCCTTGATATTTTATCATTATATTTTAATCGCCGTTGTGATCAAGTTTTAATAAAATTGTTTTTTTTAAAAAGAGTTACTCTTCCCACTGATATTCAATAATTATGTATGTTAGGTGGTAAACACCTTGGGAACTAGCAGTCCTTACAACATTATTGATTTGGATAAACAATACACAGTAAGGATGTTGTTAATGTTATCCTTTGTCGGAGAAAATTAGGGAATTAGTCACAAATTGAGGACAGTAGTTAAAAGGAACATGTGCAATATCTGAGTTAAGAATTAATGAATTATTCATTGATATAAAGTATACTTTATAGAATTGCAAGTTTACAATATACAAAAACAATATGTGACTAGTCTCCAAATAAAAGGGAACTAATCAGCAATGGAATATATAAAAGGAATTCAATACATAAAGAGAGGTGAATTATATGTACAAGTGATACACCTTTGGCACAATAGTAAAAATATGGAACCTAAAAATGGATATAATATCCAATGAAATAAACATTAAAAATAATGAATCCAAGAATAATAAATAGTGAGCCACTATGTTTTGTAAGTATGTATATTTAAAACTGCATTTATATTTTGACCAAACAATACTATCAATAATGAAAGTTTCAATGTTTTTTTTTTTTTCTGTTTGCCTTCCTCTGGATCAAATAACAATTAACAATAATAATAAATAGTCCACATTAAAAAGATCAATAGAGATCTAAAAAGGTTGAACTTGATGGACTAACTCTTTATTCATCCTACAATACTATACTATTAATAATTATTTAATCAATAATTTAATTAATAACTAATCCGCATATTGCAGATCAGAGGAGATCTTAACAGGTTGAACTTGATGGACTGAAAGTCTTTTTTCAACCTTAATTACTATGTAACTACTATGTAACTATGAAATATATTTTCTTTATTTAACCATTAGGAAGAGTATAAGAGTAATTCTTAAATACTAAATTTAATATAAAGTTTTTAGACTGTAACGGGTTTCTATGGCAACCGGAAACCTTTAAAGAGAAGCCACTTGCCATGAGTGACCCTGGTGAAATACAGAAATGTGCGTTCGGTCAGACGCTATACACACGTGTGTCATGCTGATGACGTAAGCAAATGGCGTCTGTTGGATTGAGGTCTGGGCTTTGACTAGACCATTCCAACACATTTACATGTTTCCCCTTAAACCACTCAAGTGTTGCTTTAGCAGTGTGTTTGGGGTCATTATCATTGAAGGTGAACCTCCGTCCTTGCCTGAAATCACACACAGAGTGGTAACGGTTTTGCTCAAGAATATCCCTGTATTTAGCACCATCCATCTTTACCTCAACTCTTACTAGTTTCCCAGTCCCGGCTTCGGAAAAACATCCCCACAGCATGATGCTGCCACCACCATGTTTTACTGTGGGGATGGTGTTCTTTGGGTGATGTGATGTGTTGGGTTTGCGCCAGACATAGCGCTTTCTTTGATGGCTGAAAAGTTAAATTTTTGTCTCATCAGACCAAAGCACCTTCCTCCGTACAAAAATAAATAAAAAACGTTATACAAGTACCAAATGCGTTTCACCTAACTGTTAGGCTTCCTCAGTGGTAACAAACAGATACTACTTAATTAAGTAGGTAGATGTGTTAATCACCACTTATAGATTTAATAAAGAGACACCCATACCCTCACAATCACCACTGGGCCATAGGATCCATAAGACCTCCGGATACTCCTAAGAGAGACACACCTGTATACCAACAGGGACGAGAACATTCAGAAGTTTTGGTTGGTGAAATCCGTGAGAAAAGGCGACGTTGATAGTGAATTCCATACCTCATTAGATGAGGTTAACAAATGTGAGATTATTCTTACTTTGAATTACCGCTTAAGAAATCATAATTTATGTTGCACTAGGAGGTGGTGCGCTTCTCTCCCACTACCTTTTTTGGTTTTCCAGTCATACATTCGCTAAAGGGTAGCTAACTTATAATGTTTACTGTCCTTTCACCATAAAGGACCTAAGAAATCCTGGTTGTTAATCCAAGATGCATAAAGACTCAGGAAGGTTCATGCATAGTGTGACGAAGTGCCCTTCACCACTTTGTCTTGGAGAGGACTGTTTGCCAGCCTCCTGCCCTGCGACTATGGCCCTGGGACATATTGCCCTTTAAACACAGTATTCGGCCATACCAGAGTGTATGTCACTCATTTTGGCCCTTTACATACAGGGGGGTCATTTGGTACTTGCCCTATGTGAACCATGATACCACAGATAGCTATGTCATGGAGCCCATTCATATAATGAAAGACTATGGGAAAGACTTTAGCTACATGGCAATTGAACTGTGTGAAGAGGATCTGAGCGCTATTCGGTTGTTTTGTGCGCTCAGATCCCAGCTATCTGGGGATATGTGAAATGTGAGTAAATGTGAATTGCAGTAATGCTGATGGGTTGTCAAACTAGAGAATTGACCAATAAATACTTTTGTCCGGACATCCCCAGGCCGATCCGTTGGGATCAGACTGTGTATGCCGGCTTATGGTCACGGGGGAGGTGTGTAACGGAACCCATCACTGTTTTACCCTGTTTTATGGTTATTTAATTCTTTTTTAAAATATGATCCTATTATACTGTATTTATGTTGGTTTATGCTCTGCAGAATATTAGCCCAGACTATTGCAGACCTGGGCATAATAGATAATCCTATTACAGAGACTCTTCATAAGATAAGGAAGTCTATTGTATAAAGTGTTTTCATTCTCAGCCATAAGAACAAAGAAGGATGATCTAATCCATGTCTGATTGTATCAAAGTTGCCAGGCAGCCTCAGGGAGGTGTGACCCACCTATTGTCCCTCTATGTGTATTGTGTGGCCAACTATGAGCGATGTGTATTACCTGTGAAATGTCTGTGTGTTATGGGTAAAAGATACTTTTACTAACTTTTGAACCCCTGGTCTGATTCATGCCATTTTTTAATATGTTGTTCCACAATTTATGTTGTTCATAAAAATGTAAGATTTATTTATGTACTATGTAAAATCATAAAGTTATAAAAATGGATAAAAATGTGTAAGTTTTAGCTGGGAGATAATTGAGTAGATAGAGTAATAAACTCAATTATCTCCCAAGCAGGAGGGGAGGGAAACTGTGGGCGTTACTATTGTGTTATTGGTTGTTTATACCTTCCCCTGGGTGTGTTCTGTTTACCTGACTAATAAAAACCAGGCTGGGTGTGCCAGCAAGAGAGTTCTACTTGACCCTTCACAACGTAGCCTTGTCTCGTTCTTGGAGGGGATTGCGATATCATACTGGGGATTGCTATGCTTTGCATACTCCCTGGAGCTTTAAACTACTGAACCCTTGTTCCTGATGTACTCTCCTTGGAGGAGAGGTCTTCCCCACATGATCCTGGATGCTGGAGATTCATACAGGGTGGAAGGAAGACGGCGCGGCTCCAGTTAAGCTACAGCGGTTGTGGAGTCTGTGGTGGTTGTGGTGTCTGGTGCGGTGCTTGTAGTCCTCGGCGCAAGCTAGGACGCGTCCATCAACGGAGGTACCCGGTCGGGGTGCCAGTAGATCCGTTACACATAGCATCTGTGTCTTAAGTTTTTAATGATATACATTTTAATTATCACAAAAAAAAAGTTATCTTTTAAAATGTATTTTCTTCAGAGAAATTGGGTATGGGTGTGCCAAATAAAAGGGATGAAAACGAGGCTACACCGTCAACCACGTACCACTTTCACACAGGAATGTACAAGCTACAAAATACACTATTACAAAGGACGGCAAATGCTCGAGAACCGCGTAGCACATAGACAAACAACGCTATTTTACAATCCTATTTTGCCACTAACAACATTACCCATCTACAGTAGCGCTTTACACAAATAAACAAACGGTTTTCCCTTGGGCACGCAGCTTATTTCTAATGCACATTTGGGACATTCATAAAACTATCTCCTCCAGCTAGCAACAGTCCCACTGGACATGATATGCTGTGGGAAAATAAAGAGATTATTACCTCTCCAGGCTATTGATTGTTACATATATTAATTACAAAAAGGAAAACTATAATAATTTATTATTCATTGAATTCATTCATTGAAATATAGAGAGGGCCAAAGGACACGCGAGGAGAGGCTCACAATGATCGGCGAAGGCGCTGCAATGAGCGAGGCTTGCAATGAGCGAGTATAAAAAACTTAACATTGTGTGCCAAACAGCATTACCATGGCTTCAAATTCTATTGACCGTCATTTTTTGACAGGCAAGTTGCTAGTTAATATATAATTGCAGTGAGGTGTTTTTTTTTTGTTATAATAATTTTATTGAAAGACATATGCAATATTGCAACATATCAAACAGTATTAACATCAGACTCTTTTCATTTTTAACAACTAAGTATTTAACTTTCTACGCTGACAAATCCTTTTCATTTTATAGTTTCGCTTATCAAATCATAACAGTATCTGTATATTAAAAAGATAAAGAAAAAAAAAAAAGATATATATATAACAACATATAAACTCAACAAATAAACACAGCTAATTACAGGAGAGAGAAATTAATCTAAGTCTAGATATTTCCATTATGGCTCTTTTTTATCTGCGGTCCCTAGCTCATTTATTAAAACTTGGTTATGAACATTGAAGGAATAGCTCTAGTTTCATCCAACAAGATCTTTAAATATTTAACCCCTTTCCAGCCCCCCATTCTATAGGGGATATCCAAAGTCACGTCTCAAGACTCCTCCACCTCGAGTCCTTCTTTCTCTGGGTTGTACTAAAACTCGAGGGTCAAGTCAGTGGGGCACTAAGGGGCGACTCCAGCCAAGGCCCCCAAACCTTGTGGAATTGAGGCATCTTATTCAAAATAATGCAAGTTAGTTTCTCATTTATTAATATGTGGTTAACTTTTCTGACTACCTCTTGAAAGCTTAGGGTCTTAGATTTCCATTTGCTAGCTATATGCAGTTTAACCGCAATAGCGATTAGTTAAAACTATTTGTTTTGAGTCAAAAACACATTTTGTATCCTAATCCCCAAAAGGCAGGAATCTATCCTGGCCGGAATCGCCTTCTTAAAGATTGATGCGGCAAGTTGAATTAGGTCCACCCATAAGTTATGAGCCATTGGACAAGACCACCAAGTGTGAATATGATCTGTTGACACTCCCTAAAACATTTGTTGCTTTCCCGGGGGTTAATCTTCTGAAGCTTATCAGGCGTACAATAAACCCTCTGGAGGACCTTGAGAGATGTTTCTAAGTGGGCATAGTTAAATGATCCTCTGCTTAAGTTTGAACAGGACTCTACCCACTTGTCCCACTCTCATTCCACTCCTAAGTCCTCTTCCCCTCTGTACCCATAAATGTGGGCTTCTCATCTGTAGTTGTATTTGTAAAAATATCATACAATGACCCGACTATCCCCCTGGTGAGTGGGAGATTTTTACAAATGAATGAACTCCAGGAGGGTTTAAGGGGCCCTAGGTCTTTGAACATTTCGCTGACCCAGCTTTTTATTTTTAGATAATTATAAAATTCCTCTAAAGGAAGATTATGTTTCAATCAAAATTGATCATAGGTTATTAGACGGCCTTCAGTAAACCATGGACCAAACCTGTCTTAAACTCTAGAGATCCACCAATGTTTGGATACTTCGCTAGAATTAGCTAATACTTGAGGGAAGGAAAGAACCGATAGCAAAGGAGATATATCCGTGTCTAGTCTGTTTTTAGTTCTAGCCCATTTCCAGGAAGTTAGGGTTAGGTGTATCATTGGGTTTTGGTGTGATCTAAGAGGACATAATCCCTCTGGGACTCAAATTATCGTTTCCCAACTATGAGGAAACATTTGTTGATTCTCCAAAAATACCCAGCTCGTTTGATGTTTAGTAGCGTGTGCCAAGGGTAACTGAGCAGTCGTGCCTCTTTAAAATAGTTCCTTAAGTTTGAGCACGAGAGCCCCTCTCTATTCTTATGCCTATACATTATTCTTTTAGCGATACAGAGGTTTTTATTTTTCCATATAAATCGGAACATATTAATCCTGAAACCTGTCTAATTCTTTTAAGAAGATTGGAATAGGGAGTTCTGAAAAGATATAAGATCTTGGGTAAGATATTTATTTTGGTGGCTGCTATACGGCCAGTCCATGAGAGTGAGTACTTCATCCACTTCAACATGTCCTCACCTAGCCTTTTATACATGGGGGGATAGTTTGCCTTGTATAGGTCCGAAAGTTTCCATGTAATGTTGACTGCCAAATATTTTATATACTGCCCAGGCCAGGTAAAGTTGTATCTGGATTTCAGAAGCTCTAAGTCAGGTTTGGCTATCCCTAAGCTTAGATCCTCAGTCTTCTTTAAATTAAAGTCCCGACACTCTACTAAATTGCTCTATTACAGACATAAGCACTGGAATCGAGGATAAGGGATTAGTCAGGGTGCATAGTAAATCATCAGCATAAAGAGAAACCTTCTTGGAGGCCTTGAATCTCCTTATCAGATCGAATTGCCTGTGCCAGAGGCTCTATAACAAGAACGAACAACAGGGGCGAAAGTGGGCATCCCTGCCTTGTGCTCCTTTGAATCTGAATCTGAGCTCTGTGTTCCCCATGCAATTTCAAATTGGCGAACGGGGAGTCATAATAATTTGTAAGTAAGGTAATAAAACACCCTTTAAATCCACATTTTTCTAGCGTTTTATAAAGAAAAGGCCACTCTACCGTGTCAAAGGCCTTCTAAATATCCAAGGCCAAGAAACACATTTGGGATTTTGCTTTACTCACCAGGTGCTGGACATTCAGGATTCGTCTAACATTGTCCCCTGCCTGCCTATATGGTATAAATCCTGCCTGGTCTTTATGTATGATTTCAGGTAGAAATTTAGAAATCCGAGATGCCATGATTTTAGCCAGTATTTTAACATCACCATTCAATAATGAGATAGGCCGATAGTTCTTAACTTCCAGGCTATCCCTACCCTCCTTGGGGGACACTACCAGATCGGCCTGATTTAACTCTGGAGGCATACAACCCCACCTCAGGATTGCATTGAATAGAGACGTGAGGTGAGGTGAGGTGCATGCAAAGATTCAAATTTCTTATAGTATAGATTGGTGAAACCATCGGGCCCTGGGGATTTACCCAATTTCAGGTTTTGGATGATTGCTTTTGCCTCCTCCGCAGAAACGTCTAAATTCAAACTAGATAATTGTTGTTCCATTTTTAAGGGGAGCTCAAGTGACCCTAGAAAAAAGTCAAGGTCCGACTCCCCAGCTTGAGTCTGAGATGAATATATCTGTTGATAGAAACATTGAAATGTTTTTTGAATGTCTTTTGGACTAAATAAAAACCCACCAGTGGGCAATCTGATCTGAGTAACTCTAGACTGAGTGGCTTTGGATTTTAATCTCTTATCTGGTTTATTCGCCTTCCAATAATATAGATGCTTAGTCCTCCTCATAGCACTTTCAGTGTAATGAGAGAGCACCCCATCAAGCTCTAGCCTAGTCTTGTCTATTTGTTTGCGTAGTTTAATGGATGGATTCTGTTGATTGGACTTCTCCAAACTGCTGAGGATGGTTGTCAAATCTGTCTCTCTTTATTTAAGGGATTTTTTATGTAGAGAAGCAAGCTTAATACAGGAGCCCCTCACATAAGTCTTATGGGCCACCCAGAGCCAGCCAGTCCCCGTTTATGGGGAATCATTGCAGCCAAAATACATTTTAATATCCTCAGCTAACAATGACGCACTATATTGATCAGATAGTAAATGTTTGTTGGTTTTGCATTAAATGGGGTATGGTTCGGTCCAAGTGTTAACCTAATAGATACTATTGCGTGATCAGACCAGGTGCAGAGGGCAATGTCAGAATCCTGAGTGCAGTCATAGATGAGAAAATCTATTAAGAAGGTATCAATCCTTGAGTATGTGGCATGAGTTCAGGAGTAGTAAGTGTATTCTCTCCCATCCAGATGGAGACCCCTCCAGGCGTCCACCAGACCCATTTTACTTAGTAGCTGATTAATTTGGCTTATTTTTTTGGAGAATTTATTCTCTAAGGTCTTCCCTCTGATCTATCCAATTACCAATATTCCCACTTCCATTGATTACAGATCCCTCAGTAAATTAATTAGAGTTTTATGGTGTGAGGTTGTGGGAGAATACAGAGAAACTAGTGAAATTCTAACACCCGAAACTGTCCCAGTTACTATTAAATAGTGTCCCTCCTTATCTGTAGTGCTATAGTGCTGGATGAGAACTGCTGCCCCAGCCCTCTTCGTGGATTGGGTGGTCGCAAAAAATATGGAGGTTGGTCTTTTCTCGTGTGAGAAGTGGGTTTCTTGCATAAAAATCACTGAGGGTCTAAATTGTTTATAGAATTTAAAGGCCTTCCGCCTCTTGAAGGGGGATTTAAACCCTTTCACATTATGGGTTATAAAAGTGTAGTCTAATGCACTCATTCTAGGTTAGGGTCAGTGTATGCAATCTGTTGTCCATTACCTGTTTTCTTTCCCTGTTGGAAGCCCCCGTGAGGGGTCGAGGTGGAGGAAGGCTGGAAGGTCCTCTGAGAACGCAGGTATGTTAGCCTATTTCTGGCATAGACTAAGAGTAGAACAGAGATATAAGACATTAGTGTTACATTTCCTATACATCTATTATATAAACAGTCAGTTAGAGCAATGTCACTCTTAAGCAGTAACTCTATAGCATTCAAAGGGATTACCCATGTCAGGAATCTTCCTAATATTAGCCAGAGGATTAGCATTTCTCTTTCATCGTACTCAGTAAATAACAAACTAAACAACATTCTAAAAAACATTCTAACAATTGTAGCTTTTAGCTATGAAAACTTATATCACATTCTAAAAAAGAAAAATAAAATCTGCTTTATTTTTGTCCGGGGGTCTAACCAGCATATGCTTAGGGCTAAACTCTAATCTCGTGGCTTCCAAAATCTTGGCTCTAAATAGTAGGTAACAAGTCAGTCAGTGTCCAGCACATTTCTGGCAGTCTACTTTGATTTCATAGAATCAGAGTGCTCTTAGTCAGATCTGGTGGCAGGCACTGGGTCAGCAGCTGGTCGAGGTTCCCCCTTGCGAGAAGAGTTGCAAGTACTCTGTCCCCTAGGCCAGCGGCCAAGTCTCTGGGGTCTCTAGGTGACAATGGCTGCTTGTTCTGAGATTGAGAAGTGACCAAAGTCCATTGGGGATGGGCGGGGTAGGATGATCTTGTCCCCCTACAGTTATCTCTGTAGAGCATAAATGTAAATGTCGTAGAACAGCTAAACAGTCCTCCAGTGTGCGGGTGGTATTCGCTTTGCCCATATAATTAAAAGTGAGTGCAAAAGGAAAATGCCATCGATACTGTATTTTGTGTTGCTGAAGAATAGCCAAAGCAGGTCTCATCTGCCTCCGTCTGTCCAGCGTGTTAGGGGACAAATCAGCATAAAGTTGTAGATTGGAGTTGTCAGGGCCCTTCATTGTCTGCAGCTTTCTGATCGCTGAAAGCAGAAGGTCCCTGGATTGCTGTCTCAAAAATCTCACAATTATATTTTTAGGAACCTTGAGGATTTCTTGTACTTCCGAGAGCTCTGTGGACACTTTCTATCTCCAGTGTACTTTCCGCCTGGTCCGGAAGGATGGCAGCAAAGGTTTCTTTCAGATATATTGTTGTATATTGTTGTCTGGGACGGCCCTCGGTATACACCGTACCCTGATGTCTCGGTATACACCGTACCGATTCTCCAAGTCTTCTACCTTGTCAGTTAGTTCCATAATGTGGAACGTGTTATGATCAATTGAAGACCTGTCTCATTCTTGCGCCTCCACCAGCTGGTCTGTTGTCTCTTCTAGTAAGTGAGTACGTTGTCATAATTCCTTTTAAGTCTTTTCTTAGTGGTTCTATCGCCTTAGCTAGTAGTTGCTCAATTGTGGCTACTGATCTAGTATGTTGACTAGATAGTTTAGGGATGTCCTCTTGATCTGAGGGGTCAGAGGCGGAGTCTATCTGAGATGTGGGTTTGGCGGCTTTAGGCGGAAAGTGCTTCCGTGTGCATTTCTTCGAGGGACCCCTCTTGCCTTTCCTCATGATTGAGATTGGATCCTTTTTTGGTCAGGAAAAGGTCAACTCTTCCCTTGAGTTTAGTCTCTATCATGCAGGTAGAGACAATTTATAAACAATAAAGCTGCGACTTGACTTGTACTAAATTGCAGTTGCTGTTTTCGTAAGAAAAACTAGTGACAATTGTAATGCTAGTCAGAGCCACCTTAGGGTATATGTTTACATTGTTTGATTTAGAGTCTTTTGAACAGTAGATATGGTGGAGGCATCTATGTTTGTGGTATCAGTGGAGAAAAAAAAAAAAAAAAGACATGTTCCTTTAATCCTTTAGTTTGTAGCGTAGGTCTCTATGAGATCCCATGGGAGGTAGATAAATTGATAATCCTCCGGAATGTGAGTGCCTACTTAGCAGTTATCCCTGGAGTTGATTAGGTCACCGTCTACCAGCAAAGGTATATATTCTACTGAATATCTGTTGCAATTATCCTGAGTGACCATACGGTGGCAGCGTGAGATAATATTGCCAGATATTATACTCTGATGATTTAATGCAGTATATAGCCCTAGTACTCTGTCAGGGTACTAGCTGGATCTTCAGAGGCAAAGTGAAGTTGAATCAGTCCGCAGTATAGTAAGAGTGAAACTGCCGAGCCCTTGATTCTAATAAAGTTGCAATGTTCTTGTCAGTAGTAAACTAGCAATCCTTAGGCCTTTTGTCTTCAGAGACAAAGGTAGGCCAAAATCTTTGGTGGTGCAGGGCCTTAGGAAAGTAACCTTGTATCCAGTGTTTAAAATAATACTGTTGATCATAGCTCAAATCGACCTCCTAGGAGAATCTTGTGGCCATATTGACGTGTGTTATGTGAGGGGTACTTTTTTATAGTCTCTAGCACTGTAGTCCTAGATTTCTTGGGGTAGCCCTTAGTACAAGCAGCTCGCCCTTGATTGCGAAGAACTATGAAGCGAGGTAGAATTGCAGGCCCCTTCAGAAGGACTACTTAAGATGGCGGCCGCTCACTCCTGGGTCCACCCCCGTCTATCTCCGTTATCAAAGTGCATCCAAAATGGCGTCGCCCCATGTGACGTGCCTCATGTGACTCTTATGACAACATTACGTGATCAACATAGCAATCCCAAGACATGTAATGTGTCTGTATAGCCACCAGATGGCATTCACATAGAGTGAGAGTTCATGAATCAGGAAGTGCTGGGATTACAATGTTGATCTCGTGATGTTGCCATAAGAGTCACATGATGCACGTCACATGGGGCAACGCCATTTTGGATGCACTTCTTGATTGTTAGAACAATGGAGGATATATAAGCCTCTGTGGGAGAGCAGAAAGGGTTTAATGTTGGTAAGTGCTGATATGAGCAGTACTTATATACATGTTTATATACTGTTTATGTTTTTATATCACTGAGGAAGCCTTTTTGGTGAAACGCGTTTGATACTATTTTATGTTTTTAGAATATTGATTTTATTCATTTTCATTGTGCCATATATGGCATGTACTGGGGATTTTTATGGTGCAATAAATATATGATAAACACACTATTGTTTGTACTAGTGTGTTTCAATTATCCCCTATAGTAGACATAAGGAGTTGGTATCATATTTTGTTCTGTAGACACTATATAATAGTGTATATAATAGTGTACCCAATAGCATTGGTAATCCAACTATACCTGCTACAAAACTATCTGTAATGTATCCTGTGCCTGGGATTGAGATCTGAGGATTGGACATCGGGTACTTCCCGAGCTACCCCTTTTAATCCATACAGATACCTCATAACTTTGGGGTTATCACATGTGAGTGAAACACTAAATGATTGATGTTTTTAACATGATTATTATACACTCATATTTTTTGAGGGGTTTCCTCCTGTGGTTCTGGATGCTTTACTCCCCTCACTTATATATGTCTGGGCATCCAGTGGAATAGAGAAATAGGGCCAGGGACCTCCTCATCAAACTGCTTCTGAGTCTGACATTAACTAAACTGGCTATTTATAAGATCAGGAAGTCGTGTTTTGCTAGGGAGGTTCAACTGCCATGTAAAGCCATGTTGTAGGCACTAGTGTGCTCCCCTATCTGGACAGAGTACTGTACACTCAGTCTTTGTCCATTAGAGAGAATTGCTGAGTTTATCTTCCAGTGGGCTGTAGATAAAGTACTCTTGCCTGTGTTTCTCCATCAGGATTCCTTTAATCTTACAGTCGCAATACAAGAAGTTTTGATATTGTTTGATTATAAGAACTGGGTGTATGTGTCTGTCTATCCTTGTGGAGTATTTACTGGATTTTCTAAGTTGTATGTCAGCCGAGTGAGCCATCTGCCAGACACGGTGCCACAACCCTCCCTCGCACTACTTCCCCCCCCCCCCTTGTTTAAATGAACTTAGTTTTGTTTTGTTGGTTTTCTTGGTGTGGGTATAAATTTAATTTAAGGATTTTTTGTATCTGGTAAGAGAGGAGCAGAGATAAAACTATTTAAGCAGTGGAAGTACCAGAAACAAACAAAAATGAGGCATTTTAAAGCAAAGACAGAGTGGTGAAAATGAGAGATAAAGAAATAGAGATGAAAAAATATATTTTCAGATGAATTGTTGGATCCAACACATTTTTTTTTATAGTAGCAGACATCCTTACAAAAAAATCTACATGGTCTTCAGATCTAATAAAGGGCCATTTACCTCACTATAAGTGCTCATCATGGTGTGAAAGAGCACAAGATTCTACGTTAAAATGATCTATTGCTTTTTATAATTATGCTAAAAACAGCTTAAACGTTGCAATCTTAGGTCTGTTTACAGACACTGTTCTGACTGTTCTATGATTAACAGCAACTGCCGACAATGGCCATTGCAAGCTCCATGAACAGAAATAATTATGTTTTCACTTGCTTTTAGGAATGTAATCAACCATCAGTAAACCCACAAGTAACATATTTCTGAGTTTCTAGCAGTCATTTCTCTGTACAGAGGAATTTGGGGAGGGTTAAATCTCTTTCTGCTTCTGCTCTCTGCATGGAGCTCTTGTTGTCAGTCTGCTTGGGGAACTTGCCAGAGTCTCATGTAAACAGAACTTCATTAATGATTTTTTTTCTATGAAAAAAAGCACCTATTTAAAAAATTCTAAAAGTATTTCAACATGGTTTCAGGAGTACATTACAGTGGTGTGCTCCAAGTTGTTCTTAATTAACTGGCTATTTAAAGGGACAGCTTAAATCGCCACAGTAACAATGGTTTAATTTAGATATAATAAATAAAACTATAGATTACGTTATGAAATAATTATGTAGCCATTAAAACACAATTTGAAAACTGCTGTATACATAATTGTAACATAAAAAAAAAATGCAATAATGTAAAATTATTTGATTGACCAAAATACAGTTACTAAATTACCAGATATGACATTTTGGGAAAAGGAACTTAATATATCTCTCAATGAAAAAAAAAGGGATAAAACATTAGAAATTTAAATAATTCACTTAATATAAATTTAAGAAAAAACGCCTATAAAACATTAATGAGATGGTGTCTTACTCCAGTGAGATTTACAAAAATTAAACCCATCATTTAATGATAAATGGTCCATAGACTGTGATGTAGCTGGGACTTTATATCATGTTTTACGGGAATGTCCTAAAATCTCACAACTATGGGAAGGAACATATTCAATATTAGAAACACAGGATTCATTAGATAACCAGATTATTGGGATTACATCCCAATATCAAATATATCACAAGACACTCAACTATATTTTTAATTAATAGAATTAGCATAAATAAAAACTGCAAATCAGATAAACCCTCAATAGAAGAGCTAACAATAATTTATTTGAATACTGAAAATAAGAGACAAATATATACATTAATAACATAAGAACTTAAAAAACTTTGAAGAAAGATTTATTGATTTATCACTGATAATGTCATTAAAAATTATATAAAAGAACAAATAGAGTCCCTTGCAAAAGTATTCACCCCCTTGACTTTTTACCTATTTTGTTGCATTACAGCCTTAAGTTCAATGTTTTTTTAAGTTGAATTTTATGTGATGGATTAGAACACAATAAGTTGGTGAAGTGAAATGAGAAAAATATATTCATAAAACTATTTTCTTTAGAAATAGAAAACAGAAAATTGGCATGTGCGTATGAAGCCCATAAAAAGCTCTGGTGCAACCAATTACCTTCAGAAGTCTCATAATTAGTGAAATTATGTCCACCTGTGTGCAATCTAAGTGTCACATGATCTGTCATTACATATACATACCTTTTTTTAAAGGCCCCAGAGGCTGCAACACCTAAGCAAGAGTCACCACTAACCAAACAATTTAATGAAGACCAAGGAACTCTCCAAACAAGTAAGGGACAATATTGTTGAGAAGTACAAGTCAGGTTTAGGTTATAAAAAAATATCCAAATCTTTGATGATCCCCAGGAGCACCATCAAATCTATCATAACCAAATGGAAAGAACATGGCACAAAAGCAAACCTGCCAAGAGATGGCCGCCCACTAAAACTCATGGACCGGGCAAGGAGGGCATTAATCAGAGAGGCAGCACAGAGACCTAAAGTAACCCTGGAGGAGCTGCAGAGTTCCACAGCAGAGACTGGAGTATCTGGACATAGGACGACAATAAGCCGTACGCTCCATAGAGTTGGGCTTTATGGCAGAGTGGCCAGAAGAAAACCATTACTTTCAGCAAATAACAAAATGGCACGTTTTGAGTTTGCGCAAAGGCATGTGGGAGACTGCCAAAAGGTATGCAGGAAGGTGCTCTGGGCTGATAAAACTAAAATTTAACTTTTCGGCCATCAAAGAAAACGCTATGTCTGGCGCAAACCCAACACATCACATCACCCAAAGAACACCATCCCCACAGTGAAACATGGTTTTCAGCAGGCGGGACTGCACAAAGGCCCTTGTTTATAGGATTACATTCAAAATTCTTCCTCATAATTTCCCAATTAATTTTTATTGTGTTTACTACTTCATTCCATGGGGGAGTTATCGGTTGTTTCCAGTATTTTGTTAAGAGATGTTTTACAATCAAAAGAATATGAGAGATTAAGAATTTTGCTTGTGTAGCTACCGTATTTATATCTAAATGTAATAGGGCCATCTGGGTGGTACCTATTAGATGTTTACCACAGATCTTTGATAGTTCTAGAAAACATTTTAGCCATAGTGTATTGATACTTTCACATTCCCACCATACATGTAGTGTAGAGCCTTGCATACTACATTCTTTCCAGCATAAATCATCTGGTTGAAAATGTAGGTTTCCCATAACCTTGGGGTGAAATACCACCTCTGTGTAATTTTGAAATATAGCTCCAGAGAGGAGGCATTAATCGCTGATTTTTTTACTTATTGAAAGGAATTGGACCAGGAGGAGAAACTTGAGTGGTTTAAGGGGAAACATGTAAATGTGTTGGAATGGCTAAGTCACAGCTCAGACCACAATCCAATAGGAAATCTGTGGTCAGACTTAAAAATTGCTGCTCTCAAGTGCAAACCATCCAACTTGAAGGAGCTGGAGCAGTTTTGTAAGGAGGAATGGGCAAAAATCCCAGTGGTAAGACGTGGCAAGCTCATAGAGACTTATCCAAAGTGACTTGGAGCTGTGATTGCCACAAAAGGTGGCTCTACAAATTATTGACTTTAGGGGGGTGAATAGTTATGCACTTTGACTTTTTCTGTCAATATGTTGTCCTATTTGTTGTTTGCTTCACAATAAAAAAAAACCAAAGTTGTGGCATGTTCTGTAAACTAAATGATGCAAATCCTCAAACAATCCATGTTAATTCCAGGTTGTGAGGCAACAAAACACGAACAATGCCAAGGGGGGTGAATACTTTTGCAAGGCACTGTACATTTCTGAATATCCACAACATAACTGTTAATTATTTGGATTTCATTGTAATTTCTTAAAAATATTTTTTGTAATAAAAAGTAAAATAAAGAAAGAAAAGAGAAGAAAAAAATAAAAGAAAGGAATGTAAACTCAGCATCGTCATACAAGGAGCTTTGTCTAAATCACAAAATTTACAATGATATCCTTTTGCAAATTTCAATACAAAATCTGATATTACTATTGCCTTGGGGATGTTACAGTATTTATAGAAGTGTAGTTAGGTAGAGTCCACAATTTTTATTTTCAGTCTTTAAGGAGTAAATGGTGGGCCCCCAGGACTATCACATACACAGTAATATTTCACTATAATAGCGTAGATAGTTGCACTAATTAGCATGGAGTAAGTGATAGATCTCCAGCTCCCCTCAAATCTGCATTTCTCTAATTTCACATTTGAACAAATTTTCGGGCTTTTACACTTAATTAGCTATTATTAATTTTTGCACTAGCACTTTAACATTCACAGTTAAAAGATAGTCCTATATTTCCCAAAGCTATTACGAGAATCCACAGTATTACCAAAAGCATTTACTGCAGCATATGATTATTGGATTCCTAGGTATTGTTTATTTTTTGTAAAAGCAACTGATAATATAACAGAATACAAGCAAGAACAGTGACAAAAACACAGCAAGGAATTTTGACAATGTTATTATTGAACAATCAGGAAGTATCAGTCTGAACTGTCAGTGTTTTAAATATGTTTTAACTTTTCTATTTTAAATATGTGAATAAAAATTTGATTTTTTTAATCTAAAATCTTTTTTCTTGATATAAAGAATTTATTTGAAGAATTTACTCAATAAGGGAGTTTATCTGGTTAAAAAAGGGTGTCTTTCTTTCCTTTTTGTAAAAAATCTCCCCCACTCCTCCCTCACCTTAATGCTGCGGGCGCGCTCACGTGCCCATCGTCCCATGTGCGCGTCTTGGATCAGGGCGCCTATGGCGCACATCGCAAGCATCAATGGGGCATGGCAGGGGAGGTTGTGAAATTGCGAGTTGTCGTCAGTTGCATTGCGAGGGCCACAAAGCGTGATGACAACTCACAGTTTGACTACTATTATATGTGATATGTCAATGTATTTAAAATGTATCTTGCAGTAATAAATGTATAACATTATATTAATAATAATTTTAATATACTCTATTTTTGATACAATCACAATGCTATCCTTTATTTAATTATATGCAGTTTTAAATTAATCCCTTACAATATATTTTATATATATACATTTGGTTTACATATCTTATTATTTATTTATACATAGATATGGAATATTTAAAATTGTATATATTTCTTCAATTTATTGCAATATTGAATAATTTATTAATCCAGTATATGTATTCACATTTCATGATATTTATATTTTTATTTGATATTTTTATTTAATTTAAGAATTTAAGAATTTTACCTTTATACTATAATATCTTTCTCTTGAGTTTGGTATTTTCATCTAAATTACTATGGGCCTCATTCAATTGCAATTTGCCCAATTGAATTGGACCCTAAATAAGCACATAACATATATTTTTTAAATAATTTTTTAGTTAGTGAAAACCTTTATTTTGGATAGATGCTTACTAACTAAAAACTTCTTTAAAAAATATATGTAATGTGGTTATTTAGGGCCCTATTCAATTGTGCAAATTGCAATTGAATGAGGGCCTATGTTTGAAATATCTTATTAATTTCCATATGCTTATATTTAACATATGATTGTTCTTTGTCTTCATAAATTTATAACAAAATATTATGATTTCAATCAAATTATTTGGTACTATTATATTTAATTTTAATATATAATGTATTCAGAAATTAGGATTTTATTCTTATTCTTTTTCCTGTTTTTCTTTTTCTTTTCTTTATTGCAACACATTTTTCTTAATGTAATTCTTTTATTATATTTTTAAAGTTTTTTTCACATACTTAATTTGATCTTTTTTCTTATATTTATTCTGAATATATTATATTTATTTTAATAAATGGAGTATAACTGAATTCTTCATTTAAACATATTGGATTTTTTGTATCCAGTTCAAAAATCCATTTTGCTTCACAACATAATAATTTTTTATCTGTATCACCTCGACGTGAAGATGTTGGTATATGATCAATACCTATTTAACTGAGACAGACTGGATTATTATTGTGTTGATTCCTCACATATCTTGCTACAGTTGTATATTTGTAATTGAGGACATCATTAATATGTTCCAAAATGCGGCATCTGAACTGTCTACATGTTTTACCTGTATATTTCTTTTTTCATGAACAAACGATTAAATATATGACCCCCTCAGTTAGACAATTTATTCTATGCTTATTCTATGCTTGATGGTTAACTTTTTGTTTTCATTGCATTTGAAAAAGGTTTTTGAAGTTATTACTTGTGAACAGGCTTTACAACTACCGCATGGCATATTTCCTGCTAACATGTTTGTTACAGCTTTCACAAGTTCCTCCATCTTAATCCCAACTACTGACACCACTTGTGGCAAAGCTCTGTCTCTGGCTGGGTCAGTGCCCTGTTTTCCAGCACTTTAGATGGAGGCTTCACAATACTTTTCAGTATTCATTGGTTCTCAGCCAGCATATAAAGGAAACAAAACACAGAATAAACTATTAAAGTACACAGGCCTGGATGTTTGGCTGTTTCAGGAGTCCAAAGTTGCTATGAGTCTGCATTCAGGCTGCAACGGAACTGTCTCTCTGTACTCTGCCAGTCCAGACCCAACTGTCTCTCTCAGTTGCTTAGCAACCCTTAAATGTCAAGCTGAGCTGGTTTCTTAGACCTTGCAGGAGTTCTAACCCCATCACCGCCTAGGGAAAGAAGGCCCTGCAGAGTCTGCCACTCACATATATCCCATATATAAACCTTTTACACACACACACATATATATATATATATATATATATATATATATATATATATATATATAGTAAATAAATAGTACATCTGTGTTCACATTTGAATGTCTAAAGCAATTAAAAAACCTGCTTCCAGCTCTGAATTCCGAGAAAACATTTATTACACTGCATTCTAGGAAGATGAGCTGGGACATGCAAATGTGCCCACAAATGCCTCGCTCTTCAATACATAACCATTTTCAAACATGGCTTCCTTTAAGCTTATGGCTGCTTTAATGCAAAGCCAAGGCCGGATTTTACACAAGCTGAGAATCCTATCCATGTACAGCTGTTTCAAACTTACTGGCTATCATCAGCATGGAGTGGGATCTCAGCCTGTGTTGTGGACCTTATGAGTAGGTAGTTCACCACAACAATCATTTAATACATGGTGGGCAAAAGAGCGATAGAAGCCCTCCACCGTAAAATAGTACAATAAACTCTAATAGTTGTGTAAATCTGTACAAATCCAGAGGCTTCTCTCTTTGTGACTAACAAGACTCCAAGATGAAAATCTATATCCTGAATTAATAAATGATGAAGGAGAATATGAGAGAGATGATAAACCTATTCATCAGCTGGAAATTAGACTGTCATAATTCCGGCAGTAAAATTAGTGATTTAGTAATATTCTGTTCATAATATATTTTTATGTGTAATGTAAAACTGTATAAACCATCACAATACGTCTCCAGTGCCTGGGATTATTCCTTATTATTTGCTATTAAGCTATGAGCTCAGCATGTCTTTGACTCTACGGACTCTACACATAAATAACCCACTTACCTCACTCCTATATTGGTAAATAACAGCCTCTTGTGTGCTCCCATAATCCCATGGTGCACTCTATGAACTCTACACATACATTCACCCCACTTACCTCACTCCATATATTAGTAAATACATAAACTGTAAGTTATGGCCTCCTGTGTGCTCCCATCATCCTATGGTGCACTCTAGGAACTCTACACCTACATTCACCCCACTTACTTCACTCCATATATTAATACATACATCAACTGTAAGTGACGACCTCCTGTGTGCTCCCATCATCCAATGGTGCATTTTACAGATTCTACACATACAATCACCCCACTTACCTCACTTTAGATTGTAAGTCTGCGAGTTTTCAATCTTGTAGGGTGCTTTAGGGAAAGCACTACGGGCACTGGATTCCAAGCTCAAAGACAGGGCCCACCTTCCTTTGCAATGTATTAATTTTGAATTTGTCTGGGAGTGTACACACTTACCACTACTACCTAAGTACAGAGCATGTGCACATGGTGTGCGCGCATTGCTCGACAGAGCTGCGCATGCGCAGCTTGTGGCAATAGCCGCGAGTTGCAGAGGAAGACACAGTGGAGGGGGGAAGAAGACACAGGGGAGAGTGGGGAGGAAGACACAGGGAGAGGGGGAGGTGGGAGGAAGACACAGGGGGAGGGGAAGGAAGACACAGGGGAGAGGGGGAGGAAGACACAGGGGAGAGGGGGAAGAAGACACAGGAGAGGGGAGGGGGAGACACAGGTGAGGAGTGGTGAGAAGAGACAGGGGAGAAGGGGAAGAGACACATGGGAGGGGAGAGGGGGAGGAAGACAGAGGGGAGGGGGAGACACAGGTCAGGGGTGGTGGGAAGAGACCGGAGAGGGGTAAGAGACACAGGAAAGAGGGTGGAGTGACACAGGAGTGGGGGAGAAGGGTGGAAGAGATACGGGGGAAGAGACACAGGGGAGGGTAGATGGGAAAAGACACAGGGGAGGTGGGAAGAGGCACAGAGGAGGGGAGATGGGGAAGAGACAAAGGGGAGGTGGGAAGAGACACAGGGGAGGGGAGAGGGAGAAAGAGGCACACGGGAGGGAAGAGGGGGGAGAGACACAGAAGGGAAGGGGGGGAATAGACACAGGGGAGGAAAGGGAGGAGAGACACAAGGGAGGAAAGGGGGGAAGAGACATCAATCGATCGATGAGTTAATACATATCAGGCCACCCATATGGACTAGACCTGTATTGGCATTCATTTTCATAATTCTGTATTTTACAAGTTGTGTGAGTACAATGGCATATCGGACCTCCGAACCTCATTGATTGACACGTAACCTCTATGTTTTACTGCCGGAATTATGACAGTCTAATTTTCTATTGGCCGATTCGAAATGGGCGGTTACGGGCCTGGTGAATTGATACAGTTCCCGCCCACAACTGCTCCAAAACATTGCATGGTTTACAGTGCTGGCATCAAGATCGCAACTTGCGACCTTGAGCAATTGAAAAGCAACGCAAATGGAGACCAACTGAAGACTGCAACTCAATCGCAAACAATCGGCTGTCTGCGATCAGGTTATGGGACTGGAATTGAATAGGGCTCATAATTGTTGGATACTCATAATTTAATTGAATATTTTTGTAATGAATTTTGGGACACAAATGAATTAACCCTGATTAATTCCCACTTATATTGTATATTTTGGATCAGGAGGGACTGTTAGAGCACAGCCTTTGTATTGGTTTTAAACGTTGTTATTTTATTTTTTAAAGTTGTTTTAATTATATTAATAAAAGCTATATTTTATAAACTTCTGGGTCTGGACTACAGCAATGAACTTATGATGACCGATATAACCCAATTGTGACTTGTATTCCATCACTAGATTTGAAAAGTGTCTTCTTCCTTTATGCTGATGTAGTTTACACACCACTAGTGATGGTGTTTGTGCGCCCTCTCTCTGTGTATCCTCTCTGCACCCTCTCTCTCTCTCTGTGCCCTCTCTCTCTCTCTGCACCCACTCTCTCTTCTTCTCTTTCTCTACCTCCCTCCTATTTCTCCCTCCCTTCTTCACTCTCTCTCCCACTCCTTCTCTCTCGCTCACTCTCCTCTCTCTCTCTCCCTCTCTTCTCTCTCTCTCTCTCTCTCTCTCTCCCTCTCCTTATCTCTCCCTCCCTCTCCTTCTCTCTCTCTCTCCCTCTATCTCTCTCCCTCTCATTTTCTCTCCCTCTCATTCTCTTTCTCTCTCCTTATCACTCTCCCTCTCTCTCCTTATCACTCTCTCTCTCCCTCCCCCTCCTTTCTTCTCTCTCCTTCCCTTTTTCTCTCTCCATTCCTCCCTCCCTCTCCTTCCCTCCCCTCTCCCTCTCACTCCCCCTTCGCTGCCCATGTCTCTCAATGCGCAGCACATAATTCACGATGGGCACCGAAGGGGGAGAGAGAGGGAGATAGAAGGAGGGAAGGAGAGAGAAGGAAGGAGTTCGGAGAGAGAAAAGGAGGGATGGAGAGAGAGAGTGAGAAGGAGAGAGAGTGAGAGGGAGAGAGAGAGAGAAGAAGATAGAGAGTGAGAAGAAGAGGGAGAGAGAGAAAAGCCAGTCTTTGCAAGGCTCGCAATGGGCACCGAAGGTGGAGAGGGAGGGAGAGAGGAAGAAGGATAGAGAAGGAGAGAGAGAGAGAGAGAGAGATAAGAAGATAGAGTGAGATAGAAGGAGGGAGGTAGAGAGAGAGAGAGAAGGAGGGAGGTAGAGAGAGAAGGAGGGAGGTAGAGAGAGAGAGAGCAAGGGAGGTAGAGAGAGAGAGTAAGCACAGAACGAGAGGGAGAGGGTGCAGAGAGAGAAAGGGCATAGAGATAGAGGGTACAGAGAGAGAGGGTGCACAAACAGAAGACACAAGTTGTAAGACTATATTATTCTGTCATTTCTGATGGTCAAGTGACTAGTTGGTTAATAATAACATTGAGCTAGTGGAGCTTATTGCTTTGTGTTATTATATCACATGTAGCATATCAGTCTATGGGATATGGACCACATGGATTATTAGGACTATATATATTTATAAGTGCATTGTTGTATATTTATATATATGTAGATACAGTGAGGGAAAAAAGTATTTGATTCCCTGTTGATTTTGAATGTTTGTCCACTGACAAAGAAGTGACCAGTCTATAATTTTAATGGTAGGTGTATTTTAACAGTGATAGACAGAATAACAAAAAAAATAAAAAATAAAAATGCATGTAAAAAAAATTATAAACTGATTTGTAGGTCAGTGAGGGAAATAAGTATTTGATCCCCTATAATCAGCAAGATTTCTGGCTTTCCGGTGTCTTTTATACAGGTAACGAGCTGAGATTAGGAGCACTCTCTTAAAGGTAGTGCTCCTAATCTTAGCTCGTTACCTGTATAAAAGACACTGTCCACAAAAGCAATCAATCAATTAGATTCCAAACTCTCCACCATGGCCAAGAGGAAAGAGCTGTCCAAGGATGTCAGGGACAAGATTGTAGACCTACACAAGGATGTAATGGTCTACAAGACCATCGCCAAGCAGCATGGTGAGAAGGTGACAACAGTTCGTACGATTATTCGCAAATGGAAGAAACACAAAATAACTGTCAGTCTCCCTCGGTCTGATGCTCCATGCAAGATCCCACCTAGTGAAGTTTCAATGATCGTGAGAACAGTGAGGAATCAGCCCAGAACTACATGGGAGGATCCCTGCTAGAACTCGACCCTACCCAACTCTCCACCGTGCTCCAACCTCTTCTCAGCACTATCACCAACCTCAACTGCCCTGACACTGCCACCACACACTACAACTCTACTCTCTCTTCCACTCTTGACACTCTGGCCCCCATAACTACACGCAGACGCCCTCAATCTCATCCACAACCATGGCACACTACACACACACGTTACATTCAGAAGTGCTCCCGCACTGCTGAACGACTATGGAGGAAATCAGCAGATTTCCTTCACTACAAGTTTATGCTACGTTCCTACTCCTCTGCCCTCAACCTGGCCAAACAGCAGTACTTTACATCACTAATATCAACTCTGTCCTCTAACCCAAAACGTCTTTTTGCCACTTTCAATACTCTCCTTCGCCCACCACCTCCCCCCATCCCTTCCTGTCTCACGGCTGAAGACTGCCAACCATTTTACACATAAAATTCAATCTATCCACAATGAACTCTCCTCTCACCATGGCTCACACACTTCACTCTCTCAACTAACTCTACTAACCAACAACACCCAATCTACCCCCCCTTCCATTCCCACAGCCACTCTGGACTACTTTACCCCTGCAACAGAAGATGAAGTCTCCATCCTAATATCATCCTCTCACCTCACTACCTGTCCTTCAGATCCTATTCCATCTCAGCTCATCCCTCCCCTCTCTACTACACTTATCCCAGCTCTCACACATATCTTCAACCTTTCCCTAAACACTGGCACATTTCCATCATCTCTAAAACATGCCATAATTACACCCACTCTCAAGAAACCCTCATCCGATTCTGACATTGCATCTAACTATCGCCCTATCTCTCTACTTCCCCTGGCTTCCAAACTGCTGGAGCGGCTCGTCTATAACCGCCTCACCAGTTTCATCTCCTCTAACTCTCTTCTGGACACTTTCCAATCCGGCTTTCGGCCCCAACACTCCACTGAGACAGCACCTCATAAAAATCACCAATGACCTGCTCACCGCCAAGTCGAAAGGCCACTTTTCTATTTTGCTTCTTCTGGATCTCTCTGCCGCCTTTGACACCGTTGACCATTCAATTCTACTCCACATTCTCTCCTCCCTCGGCATTCGAGACACTGCTCTCTTGTGGTTCTCATCATACCTCCAAGAACAATCATTTAGCGTCTCCTTCTCCGGCACATCTTCTCCTCACCCCCTGTCTATTGGCGTACCCCAAGGATCAGTCCTAGGCCTCCTCCTCTTCTCCATCTACACATCCTCACTCGGCACCCTAATAAACTCTTTTGGGTTCCAGTACCATCTCTATGCAGACGACACACAAATCTATCTCTCAGCACCAGATCTATCCCCCTCTCTTCTAGCACACGTCTCCGACTGCCTCTCTAGTATATCCTCTTGGATGTCCACCCACCATCTGAAACTCAACATGTCTAAGACTGAACTCTTAATCTTCCCACCCTCTACTACAGCTTCAATTCCTCACATCTCTCTCTCTGTCAACAATGCCATCATCACTCCCACCTCCCAAGCCCGTTGTCTTGGGGTTCTACTGGACCCTGCCCTCTCTTTCATCCCACACATACAGTCTCTAACCAAATCCTGTCTTTTCCATCTAAAAAACATATCCAAAATACGCCATTACCTTACACAAGACACTACTAAGATTCTAATACACTCTCTTATCATTTCTCGTCTTGACTATTGCAACTCGCTCCGTTTGGCCTGCCCATCACTCGCCTCTCCCCACTTCAATCCATAAAAAAATGCCTACGCCAGACTCATCTTCAGTACACATCGTTCAGTGTCGGCAGCTCCTCTTTGTCAATCACTCCACTGGCTTCCCTTAGCCTCCAGAATAAAGTTTAAAATCTTGACCCTAACTTATAAAGCCCTCAACAACAGCGCACCCCCATACATCTCTGCTCTCATCTCCAAATACTCCCCCACACGCCCTCTTCGTTCTGCTAACGACCTTCTTCTTTCTACCACTCTTGTCACCTCCTCTCACTCCCGCCTCCAGGACTTTTCTTGCGCTGCCCCTATTCTCTGGAACTCCTTGCCTCGCTTCACCAGACTATCCTCCTGCCTTAAATCCTTAAAAAACATCAATAAAAACGCACCTCTTTAAAGAAGCCTATAACCTTCCTCCCTAACATGCTCAGCACTGCTCAGCACTACTTTCTCCCTACTGTACCACATACAAACTTTAACCTTTAGATTGTAAGTCTGCGAGTTTCAATCCTGCGCAGTGCTTTAGGGAAAGCGCTACGGACACTGGATTCCAAGCTCAAAGACAGGGCCATACACTCTTTGCAATGTATAATCTTTAACTTGTCATTGCCTGTAACTTAACTTATGTATAGCGCTACGGAATATGTTGGCGCGTTACAAATAAACGATATTAATAATAATAATAATAATAATAATAATAATAATCTTGTTAATAATCAAAGCAGATCGGACCATAGTCACCAAGAAAACAATTGGTAACACACCACACCCTGGAGGACTGAAATCTTGCAGCGTCCGTAAGGTCCCCCTGCTCAAGAAAGCACATGTACAGGCCCTTCTGAAGCTTACCAGTGAACATCTGAATGATTCAGAGGAGAAATGGTTGAGTGTTGTCGTCAGATGAGACCAAAATCTAGTTTTTTGGCATCAATTCAACTAGCCGGTTTGGAGGAGGAAGAATTCTGCCTATGACCCCAAGAACAACATCCCACCGTCAAACATGGAGTTGGAAACATTATGCTTTGGGGAGGGGGGGGGGGGTTCTACTAAGGGGCCAGGACGGACAACTGCACCATATGAAAGGGACGATGGACGCGGCCGTGTACCATCAAATCTTGGGTGAGAACCTCCTTTCCTCAGCCAGGGCATTTAAAAGGGGTCGCGGATGGGTATTCCAGCATGACAATGACCCAAAACACACAGCCAAGGCAACAAAGGAGTGGCTCAAGAAGAATCACATTAAGGTCCTGGAGTGGCCTAGCCAGTCTCCAGGCCTTAATCCCATAGAAAATCTGAGGAGGGAGCTGAAGGTTCGAGTTGCCAAACATCAGCCTCAAAATCTTAATGTCTTGGAGAGGATCTACAAAGAGAAGTGTGATTGCCAGCAGGGGTTTTGCCACCAAGTACTAAGACAAAGGGGTCAAATACTTATTTCCCTAACTGACCAGCAAATTAATTTATAACTTTTTTGACATGCGTTTTTCTTGTGTTTTTTTTTTTTTAGTTATTCTGTCTCTCACTGTTAAAATACACTGACCATTAAAATTATAGACTGATCATTTCTTTGTCAGTGCACAAACGTTCAAATTCAGAAGGATCAAATACCTTTTTCCCTCACTGTATCTCTCACATGGTAGCCACAGCATTTTATATTTTTCTATATATGAGTTATCTTAGCACTTGGAGTGTAGAGTAGATTAAACTGCTTTTGAATTAGGGGGTAAGGGGCGGATCCCCACATCCGCCATACTTATTGTGTAGGGTTTCTAAGTATAGGGATTCACAATTATAGATTTTAAAGGTGAGTAGTGATTTTTCTACTATTAGGGAATAAGTGGCGGGTTCCAAATACCGCTACAATTATTCTTATAGAGACCTAAGTGGTAGGTATTATGCACTTTTGATTGCGTCACTTTATATGTTTATATTCACAGTTATTTTATACTAGCGACTTGTCCATCAAAAATGACGGCAATAAATTTTTTACGGTTGGCAAGGCAATACTTTTTCCAACCCAATGGGTGTGTTTTCACCCCTGGCTGTATGTAAAAAAAAATCTTATTTTTTTTTGTAAATGCCCCCTATATTTAATGTTTTTTTTGTTATTACCTGTCATATTCCATATGTCTACAAAAGTCCAACAATTAATTGATTTCTTAATCAATGTTTTTATTGTTCTAACATGCAACTTATATCTGTCACCAAGTCATAAACCACACTTTTTTAAATGTTTAATATTTTTTATTGTAACATATACCTGAATCTTATAACACTGTGTAAACTTTTTTGGAACAATATTTGTGTTATATTCAATATTGAATCCAGAGGAAGGCAAACCGTAAAACCCCAAGTGAAAATTATCCAGTTGTCTCAAAATTGGGGAAAAAATGAATTCCTTCCTGACCCCAGATACTGGTGATCGGATTACTTCCTGGATCAATACTCTCTCTGTAATTATGCAGTAACAGTGCAAAACCACCAAATAAATACAATGCAAGTTTTAATGTATTGTAATGTATACATAAATCTTAGAATAATGTCTACACTTGTTTGTTATCCATATTTTACTGGTTTTCAAAAATGAATCCAGAGGAAGACAAACAGTAAAAACACAATTCAAGGTTATCCAATTGTCATCAATTTAGGAAAAAAATAAATTCCTTCCTGACCCCAGATACTGGCGATTGGATTACTCTCTGATCAGTACTCTCTCTCAAATTATGCAGTAACAGTGCAAAACCTCAAAATATATACTATCAAAACCATGAATCTGCACTGCAATAATTGTTTTGAGATGCATTGATTAATTTTAAAATGACATTATTTGGATTCAAGGCATCTTTGTTTTTGGATGTTAATATTACTTTATTCGCAATGTCTGAGTAATCCTTGTTACATAGTTACATAGTTACATAGTAATTAAGGTTGAAAAAAGACTTTCAGTCCATCAAGTTCAACCTGTTAAGATCTCCTCTGATCTGCAATATGCAAATTAGTTATTAATTAATTTGTTGTTAAATAAATATTACTAGTATAGTATTGGAGGATGAATAAAGAGTTAGTCCATCAAGTTCAACCTTTTTAGATCTCTATTGATCTTTTTAATATGTGGACTATTTATTATTAATTGTTAATTGATCCAGAGGAAGGCAAACAGAAACAAAAAACATTGAAACTTTGCTAATTGTCTCATAAGGGGAAAAAAAGCAAAATTCCTTCCTGACCCCAGAAACTGGCAATCAAATTTCTCCCTGGATCAATATTCCTTCGCTAGTTATCTAGGATAGCCTTGAATGCCCTCTTTATTAAAAAATATATCTAACCCCTTTTTGAAGTTGTCTATCGAATTCGCTGTTACCACCTCCTTTGGTAGAGAATTCCACAGTTTAACCACCCTAACTACAGGCTCTTTCTCCCTCTTAATGTGCAAATGAGCTAAGAGAGACAGTTTTTCGGATGATTCTCATGTCCAAAGAACTAACCTAATACGCCTCTATTTTTGGTTGTTGCATATGTAAAACTCGGTTGTTTTAAAGTTTGAAAATTCCTGGTGCGCTATTCTACTGGCAGCCTGTTAAGCATTCATATACTTCAAATAAGTATTCAAATACTTAAAAGTTACTAATGTCATCTACTCCTGTGTTTCAAACCCTAAAATAAACAGAATGTCTTAAATATAAATTTCATATTTACTTCGTTATTCATAGTATTTAGAAAGATGGCAGATATTAGTGAATTTTTGCAAATCATTTCTGAAGGAATTTCAACGGTATCATCAGGTAGATTATTCATTTTTGGATTTTTTCCTTTTCCAATTTGAATTAGCAAACCATTGAATTCATTTTGGCCTTCAGATCTCATATTTTGTTCTAATTTAAGGTGTGTAAATATTTTCCAGAATGTTCTTGTCTTTATACATGTTTCTACTATTTCTGTCCTATTTCCATGTGGGACAACAGGTAATGTTTGCCTAAAGTCTCCACCTAGCAACATCACCTTTCACCCAAATGGCAATTCTGTAGCCATAACTTCTTTCAACAATCGATCAATACATTGCAGGGCATGGCACAATATCATTGTTGCTTCATCTATTATAATCAATTTAGTTTTTCATAGTTTTTTTTAGCTTGTAATGATGTCATTCTGACATCGGACACTGATGTTTCTAAAATGGGAACTGGAAGTTTAAATCCACTGTGTACATTTCTACCACCTTCTAACAATAGTGCCGAGCTTCCAGTTGTTGCAAAGGGCATAGCTATTTCTCCTTGAGATCGAACAAAAATCATTAATAAATGATGTAGGTGAGTTTTGCCAGATCTGCCTGGGCCATCTAGGTAAAAATGAAGCTCTTTGAGCTTGTCGTCATCTATAGCATTTTTGATGGCGTTAAATGCTTTCAATTGCAATGTATTTAAAGTTGCTATTTATTCTTCTGTTTTTTTGTTTTTAAATATCAGCATTATAGTCTTCAAAGTTTATTTTGTCTATTAGTCCTGGATCAGGCAGATTAAAATTAGCACAATTCAATCCATGTCCAAAAAAAACTTGAATTTTCATTAATGCTTTTAATTCTGCAATGGTCTCATTGTAACATTTCAAAAAGTCTTCACACATATTTAATTTAAATGTCTCCCACAAAGCTAATGCATCTGGTACATTACAAAATATGCAAATGAATGCAAACTGTTCTCTCATCTGCTTTGGCATTCGACATAGTGATACTTCTTGGTGATATTTCTCCCATTCTGTGTCATCTGCAAGGAAGTTTTCTCGCTGCTAATTGAAATTTATCATAAACGATGTCATTCACTGTGCGTAAATGTTCATAACTTTGTGCACCGGGAACATATAAAAGAAGTAACCTTAAACTGAAAAGTTCAATGTTTCTTGGACTAACCGTATAAATTCTTGGGATCATTTTATTACGCCTTTTTTCTTCTTTCTCGCCACCGGCCATTTATGAAAACATAGTGATATGGAATCCGAATGTATACAAATTGTCTTGCCTCAGTGTCCATGCTATTTAATTAAAACCATACAGTTTGTGTTCATTTTGGGCTAGAGCATTTGTTTCATTTTCAGCAGTAAAACAAACAAATTGGCTCTGTGGCAAATGTACAGCTAATCGATATACAGCATGTGACCGATCATACATCTCAAATTTCAGAAGACGCCATATTGCTTCTGGAACACTTACATAGCGAGCATCTAAATAAGATGAAAGCTCATCATGTAACATTGGATTTTCTTTTTCATTCTGTGCACCTTGCACAACAACAGTTGCTGCATCATATCCTTTGTATATATATTTATAAACATATTTGATGGATTTGATAGAAGTGCAAGCTTCCACATTTATGTGTGCATTTTATTTCATCAGCAAATGTGGATTGTATGGAACTACATATGGATTATCTACACTTTTGCCCCGAATAATAGCATTTTGTCCTTCTCTTCTTTTATATAAAGGGTATCCATTACAATTAGCATACGTTTGTAGTTAAAAATATTTTGGGAAATCATTTGAGCATTTTTTATTTTACATCCGTGGAGATTGTGGATTTATATCTCCACATGGACCGTGAATCATTCTATGTGTTACAATTTCATACAGTTTTTTTTGTTTTTCTGGAGGTGGAAGTTCAGTACTAATTACTGAATCCACTCTCTCTGCCTTATTCAATTTTTCTTTTTCTTGGAGGATTAAAAGTATGTGTGCTTGGAAAGAGGATGGCAAAATGATTGCTCTTCCAACTGGAAGGTCTCTGTTGATGGCCAATTCAGCGACATAATCCATCAATCCACAATATTGTTCTACCCAAAGCTTCTGTTGGGGAAATTTGATAAAATTTAGATTATTTGCTTTGACTTCTAGATATGAATCAATGATACATTGTTGTGTGAGTTTTCCCCCACATAAAATAGGATTAAAATCATCACGAATAGCAGTTTGTGCCACTTTATATTCGAACATAGAAATATTGTTTCTGACACAAAATTTACTATTGGGATAACTTTGCAATTGTAATTTTGGTTGCCATCCTGGCTCACCATTTGGGAAGAAAATGGGATATGTCATTGGATCCAAATTACTACTTAAGATATTAATGTTTATAAAAGGTTGCTCTTCATTTTGGGGATATAGTGTAATATCCTGCTCAAATGGTGGTTCACCATCATCATTTTTAAAGACCATGGCAACCTAATTTGCTGTCTGTAAATTATAATGTCTTTGATCAGAATTGTGATCTCTTTTCAAAACCATATTTACTTGTGGCATTGGCAATTGATTTAGTTGAGCATGTGCCTGTTGTTCTTTTTCAACCTCTGCTAATTTTTTGTAAGCTTGAGTATATGGGTTGGTGGCCATAATGTTATCCAGCTCTTAAAAAACTGTGGCTAAGCTTTTTTTATTTTCAGGAAGCATCATACATTGTTCAACAGCTAGGACATATAACTGTGCAATTTCCTTTGCTCCACTGCTTGTGGGTGTAAATGGGAAGTGCAGTGATAAATTTGTCCTTGTACTTTAAAACAGTATGGGCCATGCCCTGGGACATTTTCTGCTAATGTAGCACCCATTGAAGCAAATGAAATTACATTGTTATAATTGATGATTTCTTTAAAATTCCTATAATTCGGAAATTTAGTATCAGTCATAATACTTTTAAATATTTGGGAAATGTGAGTCATTCTGGAATTCTTACCTTTCCTTTCTGACAGCAACTAATAAACTCTCCATCAGTTGGTCTTTCCTTGTGAAAATGATACGCCCCACAAAACTGACAAACCACATTGAGTAATCCACAATAATGACTCTTTACTGGTAGTGATGTAAATAAGGGACTATCCTGAGCTTCCGGAACACAGATATCACTACAACTTTGTATATCAACATTAGTGTCATTACGCAATGTTTCACAGACATTATGTTTTTTAGTTTTTCTTTTCTTTGTTGCTCCCTCACGCTCAGTTAGTCCTTTTGTAGCCATTTTTATTTTATTGGCAAGTCTCTGAAGTCATCTTCTCTCAATCTTTGTGAACTCTCAGGGGACTGTGCATCTCTCCATCTTTGCTTCCGTTCTCTTGACATTTTTCTTTTCTGTTCTTTTATTTTTTCTGCATTTGATTTTTTTTCAATCTGTTAAGTTTTTTCGGCGGCCACTTTTTTCTCTCTTAGCCGAGTTGCGAGTGGCTAAAACCCCCAAATATTGCTCCAACTAGCTTGCCACCTCACTCACAGGCTCTCTGGCTCTCCCCCTTTGCTGTGTGTGAGGCATATTGAGGCATATTTGTGTGTTTTTGCATGTTTTTCCAGTTCGGTGGTTTGGCCGTTAATGTTGTATTTTTGCGAGTCCCGAAGTCCATATACGTGCTCATACAGTTCATAATGTGTCTCTGGATGACAACAACCTAAGTCCCGAAAGTCTACGGCTGCAATGAGCGCCTTTGGGGAGCAAGCGTGACGTCAACTTGCAGATTGACAACTATTATATGTGATACTAGCGACATGCCCGTCAAAAAATGACGGTCAATAAAATTTGAAGCCATGGGAATAATGTTTGAGACATAATTGAAACTGTTTTGTACTGTGAGGACCTTTGGCGCTCATTGCGAGGCTTGCGCTGAGCGCCTTTGGTGCTCATTGCATGCCTTTGGGGCTCATTGCGAGGCTTGCGCTCATTGCAAGCCTCTCATGTCGTGTACTTTTTGGTCCTCTGAGAGAGATATATATTTCTTTGTATATGTAGTTAAGTAATAATTAATGATTTATTCAATTAATTAATTAAGTAATAATTAATTATTTCTTCAATAAATTAATACACTTTAATTACTTATAATTGATATATGCAGCGAGCAATAGGCTGAAGAGCTAACAATCTGTTTGTAATTTGCGTCTGCATATAATATCCATTGTGAGTGTTAGTGCCCTGCTTATAAAGTGTAATGAATGTTTGAACTGTGCATTGTAAATAGGCTGAATGCGCGAGGTAAAACCGTTGGTTTATTGTGTAAAGCGGCATTGTATTGTATTTTCCTGCTTTTCTAATAGTGTATCTTGTAGGTCATAGTGTGATGTGTAAAATGCTGCGCGGTTTGCAGTGTTTTGCGCGGTCCGGGGTCGTGTAGCCTCGTTCTCATTTTTTTCGGCAGCCATTTTTTTCCTCGCTTAGGCAATTTTCGTGTTAAATTTGCGTTCCACCTCACTCACAGATGTCCTGGCTGTTGCCCCATGCTGTCTGTGATGTTTTCTGAATTTTTTGGGGTGTATTTAGTTTGTGTTTCAGGTTTTTGGTTCGGCCGCTAATCTCATAAATGTTTGCGTCTTGTAACTAAGCTAAGTGCTCCAAGTTTAACGGCGAGCCTCGCGTAGCGCCTTCGGCGCAAACGATTATGTTTTTTTTTTCACATACACAAAATGTATTCATTAATTATTTAACATACTTATTAATTAATCAATAATAAAAAAATAAATACATTTATGCTTAGCCATTTACGTTTTCAGAATGAATGACAATTACACATGATAACTTGATTTAAATGCATTCCCTTAGAAATATATTGATGATTACATTTTTATGTTTTGTATGTATGCAAATTAAAATTAATACTTTTTACATCATTTCACAGATTCTTCATTTCTGCACCTGCTTCAAGACAGTGACTTCTGCAGGATTTCAGCTGATATAACATCAACTTCACAGGTATATGATTTTGTGAGGACATTCTTTAGAAACAGAGCATTAAGTATATTTTTTGGCCATTGATTACAGATATGTCTTAATTAATTTAAGTCATTCATTGTAAAAAATAATCAATAATTACAAGAAAAAAAAAGAAAAAAGGAATACATATATATACCGTATATACTGGAGTATAAACCGACCCGAGTATAAGCCGAGGCACCTATTTTACCACAAAATACTGGGAAAACTTAGTGCCTCGAGTATAAGCTGAGGGTGGGAAATGTGCTGCCCCCTGTGTCCCTCTTGTGCCCTCTGTGTCCCCCTCTTGTGTGCCCTCTGTGCCCCTTTCTTGTGTCCCCCCTCTCTCTCCCCTGTGTCTCTTCCCCCTCTCCCTCCCCTGTGTCTCTCCCCCTCTCGCTCCCGCCTCGCCTTCCCCTGTGTCTCTTTTCCCCTCTCCCTTCCCTGTGTCTCTTCCCCCTCTCCCTTCCCTGTGTCTCTTTCCCTCCCCCTCCATTATCACCCTTCTCAACCCCCCTTCTCATCCTCCCTCCTCATCCTCTCCCCGCAACCCCTCTCCTCATCCTCCCTGCTGGAAGGTAAGTGAGGGGAAAGGGAGAGGTAATTAGAGGTGTAAAGGATATATGAGGGGGTTTAGGATGAGGATGGGGGGTTGAGGATGAGGAGGATGATAAGGAAGGGGAGGGAAAGAGCCACGGGGGTGGAGAGACACGGAAGGGAAAGAGAGACACGGGGGGGGGGACACGTGGGGGAGAGAGGCACGGGGAAAAGAGAGACACGGGTGAAAAGAGAGACACGGGGGAAAGAGAGACACGGGGGAAAGAGAGACACGGGGGAAAGAGAGACTTGGGGGAAAGAGAGACACAGGGGAAGAGAGACACGGGGGTAGAGAAACACGGGCTGAAAAACTCGGCTTATAGTCGAATATATACGGTAATTAGCTATTGATGTTTTAACTAATTACACTTTAACATCATATCTTGATTTATTGATTAATTCTGCATCATATCTTGATTTATTGATTAATTCGAAGAATTACAAAAAAAGGGTTTCACGCCAATCTATACTTTGCTTATAGCTATTTCCGTTAGCCCTTCTTTACGAAAACATGTTTACCTGTTTAGATTTTGCAGTGATAACACTTTTACATTCTTTTATTCATGTGTATTCTTTCATTCAATAATTCATCATTATGTTACTGCTCATTGTCTAACAGGGATAGGACCTTAGAAGCAGTTAAATATTTAAATACATTTATTATATTAGGACACTTTTTAACATTTTACAATGCTTTTTATTTGCCATATATTGATGATTAGGATTTACGTTTGTCATGTATGCCAATTAAAAAGGATATTTTTAATGATTCAGAAATTAATTTAAAAATAATATTACAAACCCTTTATATGTAATTTTAAAGATCCTTCAACTCTGCACCTCCCTGAAGACACAGAGTGATGTCTGCAGTATTTCAGTTGATATCACATCTAATTGACAGGTATAATTATTGATGTCATTCTTTAGAAAAATAGGATTAACAGCCTTATTAAATTGCAAGTTGCCCTATTAAATAGAGCTCTATATAAGCACACAGCATATTTTTGAGCAAAACTTTTTTATTTACTGAAGACCTTGCTTTTGGATAGAAGTTAACTAAGTAAAAACTTACATGACCAAAATATGCTCTGTGGTTATATAGAGCCCTATTCAATTTGTTACATCGCAAATCAATAAGTCTCTAAGTGTTTTTTCATCAACATTATTCACAGTTTGTCATTCATTAATTTATGTAATTGATTTTAAGAATTAATCAATAATTTAAAAAAAATACATATATGCTTCAGAACTTTATTTATTGATTAATTTCAGACAGATATTACTAAGTTTTTTCATGTCAATCTATAGTTTGCTAATAGTTCATTTGTTTGCCTTCCAGAAAGACACACGTTTCCAGAATATTTAGAAAGTATGAGTGAAAATTTCCAAATTACACCAATTTTAAGAAAAACATTAGGTCTTATAACAGTGCAATTTAATTTACTTAAATGGGTGCAACATTAGCAGAAAATGTCCCAGGACATGGTCCTTACTGTTTTAAAGTCCAAGGACAAATATACCACCGGACTTCACATTTATACCCAGAATCAGGAGAACAAAGGAAATTTGCACAGTTATATGTCCTTGATACAATGGAAGCTGTTGAACAACGAATGATGCTTCCTGAAAATTAACAATGCTTACCCATAGTCTTTGAACAGCTTGATAACATTATGGCCAACAACCCATAAAGTAAAGCATACAAAAAATTAGCTGAGGTGGAAAAAGAACAACTGGCACATCCGCAAAGACATCAATTGCCAATGCCAAGAGTAAATATGGTTCTCAAATGAGATCGCCATACTGATCAAAGACGCTATAATTTACCAACAGCAAATGAGGTTGCCATGGGGCCTCATTCTATTATCGGCCGTAAATCGGCCGTAAGGCTGCGATTCCTTGCGAGGGTTCAGTTAACTCGCGATTCTATTATACGGCCCCGCAAGGATCTCCTTTTACGGCCGGCCGCATATCTTGGAACCGGCCGTAATCTGTGAAATATAAAAACTCAAAAATAAATTCAAGCCTGCACTGTACAGCTCTGTAAATGCTAGGGATCATATTGGGGGACATGAGGATTAAAAGTAACCCACTCTCAAGCTTGCACATCTGCCCAAACCCGAGTTCAAATTAACTGTTTATTTGCCGGCTGCGGCGTGGGCGTGTCTGAGGTGCTCCAAGCACTCTGGACTTTTTACATGTATATTTTACGGATATTAAAAATGAAATATTTTACGGATTTGAGTACAGGATAATTATGTGCTATTTTTTCTAACACCTAAAATCCCTTTATAGTCTTCTCAAAGTGCAGGATGGCTTTATTTGAGCTATTTTATGTGCTTAATTGGTGCTAGCGAGACCTTTTTCCTGCAAGTAACTGCGGCTCGTTTTTAGCCTTGCAGAGAGGTTTCCCGGAGCAATTGAATTGCAAATCTCTTGCGGCCGTTTTAGATCAAAGGCTTTCCTCCGGCGCGATCGGCCGCAAGAGATAGCAAGGCACCGGCCACAAGCCTGCCGGAGCCTACGGCCGTAAGGGAATAGAATAGCAGAATAGCTTGCGGCCGGTCCTTGCGGCCCCGCAGCGGCTGCGGCCGATAATAGAATGAGGCCCATGGCATTTAAAAATGATGATGAGGAACCACCAATTGAGAGGGATATTAGAATATATCCACGCAAACAAGAACAACCTTTCATAAACATAAATATTTTAAGTAGTAATTTGGATCCAATAACATATACCATTTTCTTTCCAATTGGAGAGTTAGGATGGCAACCAAAATTACAGTTGCAAAGTTATCCCAATAGTAAAGTTCGTGTTAGAAACAATATTTCCATGCACGAATATAAAGTGGTACAAACTGCTGTTCGGGATCATTTTAATCCTATTTTATGTGGGGGCAAACTCACACAAAAATGGATTATTGATTCCTATCTACAAGTCAAAGCAAATAATCTAAATGTCAAAATTCAACAAAACAAGCTTTGAGTAAAACAGTATTGTGGATTGATGGATTATGTCGCTGAATTGGCTGCAAACAGAGACATTCCTGCTGGAAGAGCAATGATTTTTCCATCCTCTTTCCAAGGATCTCCTCGCAATATGTGAGAAAGATACAATGATGCCATGGCTGTTGTCACTAAATTTGGCAAACCAGATTTATTCATTACATTTACATGTAATCCACAATGGCCAAAGATCAAAATAAATTTACAGCTTGGACAAAATACTTCTGACCGACCAGATTTGGTGGCAAGAGTATTCATAATAAAACTAAATTCATTAATTCATGATATAACTAAAGCAGACTTAGTTGGGAAATGTGTGGCTTTTGTTTATACCATTGAATTTAAAAAAAGAGGCTTGCCACATGCACATATTCTTTTAATGTTGCAAGAAAAAGATAAATTGAATACGGCAGACAGAGCAGATTGATTCAGTAATTACTGCTGAACTGCCACATCCAGAGAAACATTCAAAACTTTATGAGGTTATAACTCATGGAATGATACATGGTCCATGTGGAGATATCAATCCAAATTCACCTTGTATGGAAAATAAAAAATGCATAAAAGAGTTTCCAAAACAATTTCAAATGTATATTTGTATAAAAGGAAAGGACAAAAAAGGTCGAAAATAGATATGTGGTTCCATACAATCCACATTTGCTGATGAAGTACAATGCACATATCAATGTGGAAGCTTGCAATTCTATCAAATCCATCAAATATGTGTATAAATATATATATATATATATATATAAAGGATATGATGCAGCAACTGTTGTTGTGCAAGGTGCACAAAATGAAAAAGACAATCCAATTTTACATGACGAACTTTCATCTTATTTAGATGCTCGCTATGTAAGTGCTCCAGAAGCAATATGGCGTCTTCTCAAATTTGAGATGCATGATCGGTCACATGCTGTATGTCGATTAGCTGTCCATTTGCCACAAAATCAATTTGTTTGCTTTACTGCAGGCAATGAAAGAAATGCTTTAGCACAAAGTGAACATAGAGCAACAACGCTTACTGCTTGGTTTCAATTAAATTGTCAGGACACTCAGGCCAGAATTTTTTTTATACATTAACATTCCAAATCACTATGTATTCGTAAATGGTGAATGGAGACAGCGAAATTTTTTTTTTTATAAAATTATCCCAAGAATTTATACCGTCAGTCCACGAGACATTGAACGTTTCAGTTTAGGATTACTTCTTTTACATGTTCCCGGGGGAAAAATTATGAACATTTACGCACAGTCAATGACATAGTTTATGATACTTTCCAGTTAGCTGCAAGACACCAAACATTTCTGGCAGATGATACAGAATGGGAGAGATGTCTCGAGGAAGCAGCACTATTACATATGTGTGAAGATTTCTTGAAACGTTACAATGAGACCATTGCGCTATTGAAAGCATTAATGGAAATACAGGAAATCTTTCTTTGTCATGGATTAAATTGTACCAATTTTAATCTGCCTAATCCAGGAATTATAGATGAAATTAACTTTGATGAGTATGACACTGACATTGAATACCAAAAAACACAAGAAAAATTGGAACTTTAAATGCATTGCAATTGGAAGCATTTAACGCCATCACAAAGGCAATAGAGGATGACATGCTCAAAGAGTGTTATTTCTGGATGGCTCTGGTGGATCAGGAAAAACTTATCTATATAATTTGTTGATGAGTTGCATTAGAGCACAGAGTCAAATAGCACTGCCATTTGCAACCACTGGAATTGCCGCACTTTTGTTAGAAGGTGGTAGAACTGTTCATAGTGGATTTAAACTGCCAGTTACCATTCTGGATACATCAGTGTCGGATACTCGAATGAAGTCATTACAAGCAAAAACATTTCACAATTGAGTAAATTAATTATAATAGATGCGGCAACTATGATGTCATGTCATGCCCTGCAATGTATTGATCGATTATTAAAATAAGTTATGGCTAATGATTTGCCATTTGGTGGAAAGGTGATGTTGTTAGGAGGAGATTTTAGGCAAACATTACCTGTGGTGCCGCATGGCAATCGGACTGACATTGTTGAAATGTGTATAAAAAGAAGTAAGTTGTGGAAAATATTTACACACCTTAAATTAGAAGTAAATATGAGATCTGAAGGCCAAAATCAATTCAATGATTGGCTCATTCAGATTGGAGAAGGAAAACAGCCAAAAATAAATAATTTACCTGATGATGCTGTTCAAATTTCAGCAGAAATTATTTCAAAAGAACTACTAATATCGACAATCTTTCTCAATACCATCAATAACGAGGCTTACTCAGACATTGCAAGCAAAGTCATATTGACATCAAAAAATATACATGCCTTGAATCTAAACAACAAAATATTAAAATTAATCAATGCACTCCAAAAAAACTATTACAGTGCAGATTCTGTTCTGGCTGATGACAAAGATAGTGAAGCAAACTTTACTATGGAATTTAATAATTCTTTAACTCCCTCTGGAATGCCGCCACATGTTTTGCAACTTAAAAAAGGGGAAATTGTCATGCTACTGAGAAATATGAATCCCAAAAAAGGACTTTGTAATGGGACCAGATTAGTTGTGAAGGATTTAAAGGATCATTTTATGCATGCAGAAATTATGAGTGGTACCCATAAAGGCGACCAGTTCTTATACCGAGAATTGATTTGGCTCCAAGTGAGAGTGGTTTGCCTTTTGTCCTTCAAAGGAGACAATTTCCCATTATCATGGCATTTGCCATGACCATCAATAAATCCCAAGGACTTTTAAGTCTGTGGCTATTTTTTTGAAGGAACCTGTGTTTGCACATGGTCAACTCTATGTTGCATTTTCAAGATGCAATAATCCAGAGGAAATTAAAGTACATGTTGAAGAAAACCCAAGTCAGGGTGATTTATTGGAAGATCGATGCGTTTTTACCAAAAACATTGTGTACTATGAGGTGCTGTATATATAGAGAACAGTGGTTTCCTTTCGACAACAACATTTTATGTCACTCGGACTGATTTAAGAGGACCACTATTTCAATAAGAAACTCTACACAATGGCAAAAAAAATAAAGAACAGTGGTTTTACATCCAGGACAAAATTTAACTCACTGGGACTCTTTATAGAAAACCACTATTTCACATAGGAAACTCTATGTGCCACTTGCACAAAGTACATGTAATGAAGGTTTGGAAGACCAGCAGCCTAGGTCAGCAATAATCCAATTCAGCAATTTTGTAGGTGAAACAGGGACAAGCTTTATTGAAGGGATCAGGAACCACAATAATCTGGCAAGGTACATTGACAGGAAGTGCCTTATATAGGCCAAGGACCAGACACAGCTGAAGAGACTTAGTTACTGATGCTATTGCTAGCAGAGTCAAGGTTATCAGATCTCCAGGAATTTCACAAAGGCAGGCTGGCGCAGTGGTAGGGAAGAGGATCAGCAGCATGGGGGCCAGGGTTCAAAACCCTGCAGAGTCAATTCCTCACAGTACAACAAGAACAAAAGTAAACAGTGGTTATATCCCATCGACAAAATTAAAAGTCGGCTGGACTCTTTGTAAGGGAGACCACTTGGACATATAAAAAAAAAATGCAATGTCTTCATACATAACAACAATGAAAAAGGAACATTTCCCTTATTTTAAAGAAGTTATACCACACCAAATATAGAGAACAGTGGTTTTATTTTGAGGACAAAATTTTATGTCACTCGGACTCTTTTTAGAGGACCACTATTTCACTAAGAAACTCTATAAAATGGCAAAAACAGTGAGCAGTCATTATACCCCACGGATGAACTTTTATATCTGGCGGTCTCTTTTTAGAGGACCACTATTTAAAAAAAAGAAATTAAAGAGTTTAGACACCCAAAAATCCCCTTAGTGAGAGAAAAAATGTCCGCCGAACAAAACAAAAACGAGGCTAAAGGACCCTAAACATGCAAAACACCACGAAACACATACGGATTTTTAAAAAAAAGCTGTACGAGGTACAAGAATAAAGATGCAAAATCAGCCACAGCCGCGTAACACACATTAGGCGCCATTTTACAACACTAACTTACACAATATGGAAGTACACAGGTACCCTAAGGGATTTTCCCCGCGCACGCACACTATTTACACTACAAACTGCACACATTGCTGACACTTACACAGCAGCTCCACAACACTGAAAACACACATTGTATGCTGCGGCAACATCAAAACAGATTGTCAGCTCTTCAACACAATCCTTCCTGTATATATTACTTCCAAATAGGTAAAGTATATTCATTTATTAATGTATTATTTATTTGATTACCATACACCAAACAGCATTAGCTCACTTACAATTTAATTGCCGTCATTTTTTGACGGGCAATATTCTAGTATACAATAAATACTATCTATCTAAAATACATACTATTTATATAAAATACATCCCCCTATCTAACGTACAATAAATGCTATCTCTTTATAAAATACTCTAATTCTAAGCTAAAAGAAAATAATTAAGACCGCTTACCTTTGCAGATGTCCCTTCAGATCAGCAACCTAGAGAAAAAAATATAAATAAATTAGTGCAACACATTTACAGAAAATAAATAAACATTATAAACATTATAAATATTCTACTCACCTTTCCAGCATGTCCTGTCCTTCTTCTTTTCTTCTTCTCTGGCGCGGCCCCTGTTAAAAAAAACCATAACATTAGTACACATACATAAACATAAAACAAAAGAAGATAAACATAATCTACATTGTACTTACCTCCCTGCGATGTCTCCGGCCTCCTCCTCTTCTGCCCCGCACTGGAACCGCGCTCTAAAAAATAAAAATAAAAAAAATTACGGAGATCCGCACTCCCGGACCTTCTTGACGCTAATGAGCCTCCCGGAGCCTTTTCCGGAAGAAAATATCCAATGGCGCCTTCTGATTGCTTGAAAACGCTGTCTATCAAATTCAACCAATCAGAAGGTGCCAATGTGTGAGCCAATCAGAAAGGGATACACCCCAAAATCCCACTCTGATTGGATAATGCACCTGTCAATCTTTATTTAAACCAATCAATTTTTTGTGACTTATGTTTTTTTATTTTCGGTAATGTAGATTTTATTTTTTGGTGATTTAGGTTTTTTTATTTTATGTAATGTAGATTTTTTAATTTTGGTGACTTTAGTTTTTTTCCCCTGTAATTAGACTGGTGGGGGGTTATTAAGCGGTAGGCAGGTAGTGTAGGTGTTAATAGGTTAGTGTAGAGGGGGTCAGTTAGATTTAATGGTTTATTGGGGGGCTATAGTGCAGTGTAGTGTTTATACTTAGTGTCATGAGGATACTGGAGAACCCTCATAGCACGTACAAGGTAATGTTAGGCTTTAAATGCCCTTATGGGACTAATGGGTTAAACAGAGGCTTATTAGGGTCTGTATAGACCCCCATAAGAGACCGGGTTAAAATGGTGTAGTGCTTAGACTTTGGGTCATGAGGGTCCTGGATGACCCTCATGACACTTATAATGTTATTACATGCATTCATTACTGTGTAAGAGAAGGGTCTAAATAGTTGAGGCACACAGTACACTCACATTGTGTGGCAAACAGCATTTCAACACTTTCTTTTATTGACCGTCATTTTTTGACGGGCAAGTCGCTAGTCATACTTATATCTGGTGGTGTGGTGGCCCAAATACAATGTGGGCAAACCTAGACATCTGAGAATATACACTTATGTATCTCTTTCTTGCACATGGTGAGATAGATAGTGAGATACTCGTGAGAGAGATGTGAGAGAGATGTCAGATAGGTGGTGGTATAGATGTGACATAGATGTGAGATAGATGTGACATAGGTGTGAGATGGATGTGACATAGATGTGTAATATATGTGAGATGGATGTGATATATATGTGACATAGGTGTGAGATGGATGTGACATATATGTGAGATGGATGTGACATATATATGAGATGGATGTGACATAGATGTGAGATAGATGTTAGAGAGATGTGATATAGATGTGAGAGATATGAGATAGAAGTGAGATGGATGTGAGATGGATGGTGGCATAGATGTGAGATGAATGAGACATAGGTGTGAGAGATGTGAGATAGATGTGAGATAGATGTGACATAGGTGTAAAATGGATGTTAGAGAGATACGAGATAAATGTGATATAGATATGAGATAGATGTGAAATATATGGTGAGAAAGATGGTGACATAGGTGTGAGATAGACAGTAAGATAGATGGTGACATAGGTGTGAGATAGTTGGTGAGATAGATATGACAAATATGGTGAGAAAGATGGTGATATACAGTGCCTTGCAAAAGTTTTCATTCCCCTTGGCATTTTTTGTGTCTTGTTGCCTCACAACCTGGAATTAACATAAATTGTTTGAGGATTTGCATCATTTAATTTACAGAACATGCCCACAACTTTGAAGTTTTTTATTTTTATTGGGAAGCAAACAACAAATAGGAGAAAATAACAGAAAAGGTCAATGTGCATACAGAGCCACCTGTTGTGGAAATCACAGCTCCAAGTCGCTTTGGATAAGTCTCTATGAGCTTGCCACATCTTACCACTGGGATTTTTGCCCTTTCCTCTCTGCTGCTCTGGCTCCTTCAAGTTGGATGGTTTGTGCTTGTGAACAGCAATCTTTAAATCTGACCACAGATTTTCTATTGGATTGAGGTCTGGGCTGTGACTAGGCCATTCCAACACATTTACAGGTTTCCCCTTAAACCCCCTAAGTGTTGCTTTACCAGTGTGTTTGGGGGTCATTGTGCTGCTGGAAGGTGACCCTCCGTCCTAGCCTAAAATCACGAACAGAGTGGTACAGGTTTTGCTCAAGAATATCCCTGTATTTAGCACCATCCATCTTTCCCTCGACTTTGACCAGTTTCCCAGTCCCAGCTGCTGAAAAATGGTGGGGATGGTGTTCTTTGGGTGATGTGATGTGTTGGGTTTGCGCCAGACATAGCATTTTCTTTGATGGCCGAAAAGTAAAATTTTAGTCTCATCAGACCAGAGCACCTTCCTCCATACATTTTGGGAGTCTCCCACATGCCTTTCCTCAAACTCAAAACGTGCCATTTTGCTGAAAGACAACTCTATGGAGCGTACGGCTTATTGTCGTCCTATGTACAGATACTCCAGTCTTTGCTGTGGATCTCTGCAGCTCCTCCAGGGTTTACCTTAGGTCTCTGTGCTGCCTCTCTGATTAATGCCCTCCTTGCCCGGGCCGTGAGTTTTGGTGGGTGACCGTCTCTTGGCAGGTTTGCTGTTGTGCCATGTTCTTTCCTTTGGTTATGATAGATTTGATGGTGCACCTGGGGATCAAAGATTTGGATATTTTTTTATAACCTAACCCTGACTTGTACTTCTCAACAACATTGTCCCTTACTTGTTTGGAGAGCTCCTTGGTCTTCATGGCAGTGTTTGGTTAGTTGTGACTCTTGCTTAGGTGTTGCAGCCTCTGGGGCCTTTCAAAAAAGGTGTGTATATCTGATGACAGATCATGAGACACTTAGATTGCACACAGGTGGACATCATTTCACTAATTATGTGACTTCTGAAGGTAATTGGTTACACTAGAGCTTTTTATGGGCTTGATAACAAAGGGGGTGAATACATACGCACATGCCAATTTTCTGTTTTCTATTTCTAAAAAATAATTTTATGTATATATTTTTCTCATTTCACTTCACCAACTTAGACTATTGTGTTCTGATCCATCACATAATATTCAGATTAACAAAACAGAATAGGTAAAAAGTCAAGGGGGGGTGAATACTTTTGCAAGTCACTGTAGATGGAGATAGATGGTGACATAGATGTGAGACAGATGTGACATAGATGTGAGAGAGATGGTGATATAGATGTGAGAGAGATGGTGATATAGATGTGAGAGAGATGGTGATATAGATGTGAGAGAGATGGTGATATAGATGTGAGAGAGGTGTGACAAAGATGTTAGAGAGATGGTGATATAGATGTGAGAGAGATGTGACATAGATGTGAGAGAGATGTGAGATGGATGTGGGATGGATGTGAGAGAGATGTGAGATGGATGTGAGAGAGATGTGAGATGGATGTGAGAGAGATGTGAGAGAGATGTGAGATGGATGTGAGAGGGATGTGAGATGGATGTGAGATGGATGTGAGATGGATGTGAGATGGATGTGAGATGGATGTGAGATGGATGTGAGATGGATGTGAGATGGATGTGAGATGGATTTGAGAGAGATGTGAAAGATGTGAGAGAGATGTGAGAGAGATGTGAGATGGATGTGAGATGGATGTGAGAGAGATGTGAGATTGATGTGAGATGGATGTGAGAGAGATGTGAGATGGATGTGAGAGAGATGTGAGATGGATGTGAGATGGATGTGAGATGGATGTGAGAGAGATGTGAGATGGATGTAAGATGGATGTGAGAGAGATGTGAGATGGATGTGAGAGAGATGTGAGATGGATGTGAGAGAGATGTGAGATGGATGTGAGAGAGATGTGAGATGGATGTGAGAGAGATGTGAGATGGATGTGAGAGAGATGTGAGATGGATGTGAGAGAGATGTGAGATGGATGTGAGAGAGATGTGAGAGGGATGTGAGATGGATGTGAGATGGATGTGAGAGAGATGTGAGAGAGATGTGAGATGGATGTGAGAGAGATGTGAGAGAGATGTGAGATGGATGTGAGAGAGATGTGAGATGGATGTGAGAGAGATGTGAGAGAGATGTGAGAGAGATGTGAGATAGTTGTGAGAGAGATGTGAGAGAGGTGCGAGAGAGATGTGAGAGATGTGAGATGGATGTGAGAGAGATAAGAGAGATGTGAGATGGATGTGAGAGAGATGTGAGATGGATGTGAGAGAGATGTGAGATGGATGTGAGATGGATGTGAGATGGATGTGAGAGAGATGTGAGATGGATGTGAGAGAGATGTGAGATGGATGTGAGAGAGATGTGAGATGGATGTGAGAGAGATGTGAGATGGATGTGAGAGAGATGTGAGATGGATGTGAGAGAGATGTGAGATGGATGTGAGATGGATGTGAGAGAGATGTGAGAGAGATGTGAGATGGATGTGAGAGAGATGTGAGATGGATGTGAGAGAGATGTGAGATGGATGTGAGATGGATGTGAGATGGATGTGAGATGGATGTGAGATGGATGTGAGATGGATGTGAGAGAGATGTGAGATGGATGTGAGATGGATGTGAGAGAGATGTGAGATGGATGTGAGAGAGATGTGAGATGGATGTGAGCAAGATGTGAGATGGATGTGAGCGAGATGTGAGATGGATGTGAGAGGGATGTGAGAGAGATGTGAGAGAGATGTGAGAGAGATGTGAGAGAGATGTGAGATGGATGTGAGATGGATGTGAGATGGATGTGAGATGGATGTGAGATGGATGTGAGATGAATTTGAGAGAGATGTGAGAGAGATGTGAGAGAGATGTGAGATGGATGTGAGAGAGATGTGAGATGGATGTGAGATGGATGTGAGAGAGATGTGAGATGGGTGTGAGAGATGTGAGATGGATGTGAGATGGATGTGAGATGGATGTGAGATGGATGTGAGAGAGATGTGAGATGGATGTGAGAGAGATGTGAGATGGATGTGAGATGGATGTGAGAGAGATGTGAGAGAGATGTGAGATGGATGTGAGAGAGATGTGAGATGGATGTGAGAGTAATGTGAGAGAGATGTGAGAGAGATGTGAGATAGTTGTGAGAGAGATGTGAGAGAGGTGCGAGAGAGATGTGAGAGAGATGGTGAGAAAGATGGTGAAAGAGGTGTGAGAGAGATGGTGAGAGAGATGCGTGAGAGATGGTGAGAGAGATGCTGAAAGAGATGCTGAGAGAGATGGTGAGAGAGATGGTGAGAGAGATGGTGAGAGAGATACGTGAGAGATGGTGAGAGAGATGGTGAGAGATGCGTGAGAGATGGTGAGAGAGATGCTGAAAGAGATGGTGAGAGAGATGGTGAGAGATGGTGAGAGAGATGGTGAGAAAGATGGTGAAAGAGGTGTGAGAGAGATGCGTGAGAGATGGTGAGAGAGATGCTGAAAGAGATGCTGAGAGAGATGGTGAGAGAGATGGTGAGAGAGATACGTGAGAGATGGTGAGAGAGATGGTGAGAGAGATGGTGAGAAAGATGGTGAAAGAGGTGTGAGAGAGATGGTGAGAGAGATGCGTGAGAGATGGTGAGAGAGATGCTGAAAGAGATGCTGAGAGATGGTGAGAGAGATGGTGAGAGAGATGCGTGAGAGATGGTGAGAGAGATGGTGAGAGAGATGTTGAGAGAGATGTTGAGAGAGATGGTGAGAGAGATGGTGAGAGAGATGTGAGAGAGATGGTGAGAGAGATGGTGAGAAAGATGGTGAGAGAGGTGTGAGAGAGATGGTGAGAGAGATGCGTGAGAGAGATGCTGAGAGAGATGGTGAGAGATGGTGAGAGAGATGGTGAGAGAGATGGTGAGAGAGATGGTGAGAGAGATGGTGAGAGAGATGGTGAGAGAGATACGTGAGAGATGGTGAGAGAGATGGTGAGAGAGATGGTGAGAAAGATGGTGAGAGAGATGGTGAGAGAGATGCTGAGAGAGATGGTGAGAGAGATGGTGAGAGAGATGTGAGATGGATGTGAGAGAGATGTGAGATGGATGTGAGAGAGATGTGAGATGGATGTGAGAGAGATGTGAGATGGATGTGAGATGGATGTGAGATGGATGTGAGAGAGATGTGAGATGGATGTGAGATGGATGTGAGATGGATGTGAGATGAATTTGAGAGAGATGTGAGAGAGGTGTGAGAGAGATGTGAGATGGATGTGAGAGAGATGTGAGAGAGAAGTGAGATGGATGTGAGATGGATGTGAGATGGATGTGAGAGAGATGTGAGATGGATGTGAGAGAGATGTGAGATGGATGTGAGAGAGATGTGAGATGGATGTGAGATGGATGTGAGATGAATTTGAGAGAGATGTGAGAGAGATGTGAGATGGATGTGAGAGAGATGTGAGAGAGAAGTGAGATGGATGTGAGATGGATGTGAGAGAGATGTGAGATGGATGTGTGAGAGAAGTGAGATGGATGTGAGATGGATGTGAGATGGATGTGAGATGGATGTGAGAGAGATGTGAGATGGATGTGAGAGAGATGTGAGATGGATGTGAGATGGATGTGAGAGAGATGTGAGATGGATGTGAGAGAGATGTGAGATGGATGTGAGAGAGATGTGAGATGGATGTGAGAGAGATGTGAGAGGGATGTGAGATGGATGTGAGATGGATGTGAGAGAGATGTGAGAGAGATGTGAGATGGATGTGAGATGGATGTGAGATGGATGTGAGATGGATGTGAGATGGATGTGAGAGAGATGTGAGATGGATGTGAGATGGATGTGAGAGAGATGTGAGATGGATGTGAGAGGGATGTGAGAGAGATGTGAGAGAGATGTGAGATGGATGTGAGCGAGATGTGAGATGGATGTGAGCGAGATGTGAGATGGATGTGAGAGGGATGTGAGAGAGATGTGAGAGAGATGTGAGAGAGATGTGAGAGAGATGTGAGAGAGATGTGAGAGAGATGTGAGAGAGATGTGAGATGGATGTGAGATGGATGTGAGATGAATTTGAGAGAGATGTGAGAGAGATGTGAGAGAGATGTGAGAGAGATGTGAGAGGGATGTGAGAGAGATGTGAGATGGATGTGAGATGGATGTGAGAGAGATGTGAGATGGATGTGAGAGAGATGTGAGAGATGTGAGATGGATGTGAGATGGATGTGAGATGGATGTGAGAGAGATGTGAGATGGATGTGAGAGAGATGTGAGATGGATGTGAGATGGATGTGAGAGAGATGTGAGATGGATGTGAGAGAGATGTGAGATGGATGTGAGAGAGATGTGAGATGGATGTGAGATGGATGTGAGAGAGATGTGAGAGGGATGTGAGATGGATGTGAGATGGATGTGAGAGAGATGTGAGAGAGATGTGAGATGGATGTGAGATGGATGTGAGATGGATGTGAGAGAGATGTGAGATAGTTGTGAGAGAGATGTGAGAGAGGTGCGAGAGAGATGTGAGAGAGATGTGAGATGGATGTGAGAGAGATGTGAGAGATGTGAGATGGATGTGAGATGGATGTGAGATGGATGTGAGAGAGATGTGAGAGGGATGTGAGATGGATGTGAGAGAGATGTGAGATGGATGTGAGATGGATGTGAGAGAGATGTGAGATGGATGTGAGATGGATGTGAGAGAGATGTGAGATGGATGTGAGATGGATGTGAGATGGATGTGAGAGAGATGTGAGATGGATGTGAGAGAGATGTGAGATGGATGTGAGATGGATGTGAGAGAGATGTGAGATGGATGTGAGAGAGATGTGAGATGGATGTGAGAGAGATGTGAGATGGATGTGAGAGAGATGTGAGAGGGATGTGAGATGGATGTGAGATGGATCTGAGAGAGATGTGAGAGAGATGTGAGATGGATGTGAGAGAGATGTGAGATGGATGTGAGAGAGATGTGAGATGGATGTGAGATGGATGTGAGATGGATGTGAGATGGATGTGAGAGAGATGTGAGATGGATGTGAGATGGATGTGAGAGAGAGATGTGAGAGAGATGTGAGATGGATGTGAGATGGATGTGAGAGAGATGTGAGAGGGATGTGAGATGGATGTGAGAGAGATGTGAGAGAGATGTGAGATGGATGTGAGATGGATGTGAGAGAGATGTGAGATGGATGTGAGAGAGATGTGAGAGGGATGTGAGATGGATGTGAGAGAGATGTGAGATGGATGTGAGATGAATGTGAGAGAGATGTGAGAGGGATGTGAGATGGATGTGAGATGGATGTGAGAGAGATGTGAGAGAGATGTGAGATGGATGTGAGATGGATGTGAGAGAGATGTGAGATGGATGTGAGAGAGATGTGAGAGAGATGTGAGATGGATGTGAGAGAGATGTGAGATGGATGTGAGAGAGATGTGAGAGGGATGTGAGAGAGATGTGAGATGGATGTGAGAGAGATGTGAGAGGGATGTGAGATGGATGTGAGATGGATCTGAGAGAGATGTGTGAGAGATGTGAGATGGATGTGAGATGGATGTGAGAGAGATGTGAGAGAGATGTGAGAGAGATGTGAGATGGATGTGAGAGAGATGTGAGAGAGATGTGAGATGGATGTGAGATGGATGTGAGAGAGATGTGAGATGGATGTGTGAGAGAAGTGAGATGGATGTGAGATGGATGTGAGATGGATGTGAGAGAGATGTGAGATGGATGTGAGAGAGATGTGAGATGGATGTGAGATGGATGTGAGAGAGATGTGAGATGGATGTGAGAGAGATGTGAGATGGAAGTGAGAGAGATGTGAGATGGATGTGAGAGATGTGAGAGGGATGTGAGATGGATGTGAGATGGATCTGAGAGAGATGTGAGATGGATGTGAGAGAGATGTGAGATGGATGTGAGAGAGATGTGAGATGGATGTGAGATGGATTTGAGATGGATGTGAGATGGATGTGAGAGAGATGTGAGATGGATGTGAGATGGATGTGAGAGAGATGTGAGATGGATGTGAGAGGGATGTGAGAGAGATGTGAGATGGATGTGAGCGAGATGTGAGATGGATGTGAGCGAGATGTGAGATGGATGTGAGAGGGATGTGAGAGAGATGGTGAGAGAGATGTGAGAGAGATGTGAGAGAGATGTGAGAGAGATGTGAGAGAGATGGGAGAGAGATGTGAGATGGATGTGAGAGAGATGTGAGATGGATGTGAGATGGATTTGAGAGAGATGTGAGATGGATGTGAGAGAGATGTGAGAGATGTGAGATGGATGTGAGATGGATGTGAGATGGATGTGAGAGAGATGTGAGATGGATGTGAGAGAGATGTGAGAGAGATGTGAGATGGATGTGAGAGAGATGTGAGAGAGATGTGAGATGGATGTGAGATGGATGTGAGAGAGATGTGAGATGGATGTGAGAGAGATGTGAGAGAGATGTGAGATGGATGTGAGATGGATGTGAGATGGATGTGAGATGGATGTGAGATGGATGTGAGCGAGATGTGAGAGGATGTGAGAGAGATGTGAGATGATGATGAGCGATGATGTGAGAGATGTGAGAGATGTGGATGGATGTGAGATGGATGTGAGAGAGATGTGAGATGGATGTGAGAGAGATGTGAGAGAGATGTGAGATGGATGTGAGAGGGATGTGAGAGATGTGAGAGATGTGAGATGCGATGTGAGTGAGATGTGAGATGGATGTGAGAGAGATGTGAGAGAGATGTGAGATGGATGTGGGATGGATGTGAGAGAGATGTGAGATGGATGTGAGAAGAGATGTGGAGAATGTGGATGGATGTGAGAGAGATGTGAGATGGATGTGAGAGAGATGTGAGATGGATGTGAGATGGATGTGAGAGAGGTTGATGAGAGAGATGTGTAGCGAGAGTGAGATGGATGTGAGCTGAGATGTGAGATGAGATGTGAGAGAGATGTGAGATGAGATGTGAGAGAGAGATGTGAGAGGGATGTGAGATGGAATGTCGAGATGAGATGTGGAGAGAGATGTGAGAGGATGTGAGATGGATGTCGAGAGAGATGTGAGCTGGATGTGTGATGGTAGTGAGAGCAGATGTGAGATGGATGTGAGATGGATGTGAGAAGAGAATGTGAGATGGATGTGAGAGAGATGTGAGAATGGAATGTGAGATGGATGTGACGAGTGATGGTGAGATGAGATGTGAGAGAGATGTTGTGAGATGGATGTG